>CM066975.1:9639944-9889944 GCA_033971965.1 Cucurbita ficifolia | reverse complement strand
AAACTTTTAAATTGTAAGTCATTTTCTTTAAAGTTCATATTGTTGTAACTCCATATCATGAAAGATGCGAATTAATAGAAGATTTGGCCCATGCAGGTGTTGAACCTGCGACCTTCGCGTTATTAGCACGACGCTCAAACCAACTAAGCTAATAGGCCAACAACTTTATGCACATAACAGATTAGTAGCTCCTAATTCAGTAATCGAGTTTAAGTGACATAATTTTAGGCATAATAAACATAAAACTTTTAAATTGCAAGTTATTGTCTTTAAAGTTCATATTGTTGCAACTCCATATCATGAAAGATATGAATTAATAGGAGATTTGGTGGCCCATGCAGGTGTTGAACCTGCGACCTTCGCGTTATTAGCACGACGCTCTAACCAACTGAATTAATGGGCCAACAATTTTATGCACATAACAGATTAGTAGCTCCTAATCCAACTAATCGAGTTTAAGTGACATAATTTTAGGCATAATAAACATAAAACTTTTAAATTGTAAAGTCATTGTCTTTAAAGTTCATATTGTTTTAACCAAATATCATGAAAGATAAGATATTAATAAGAGATTTGGCCCAAGTGTCGAACCTGCGACCTTCGCGTTACTAGCACGACGCTCTAACCAATTGAGCTAATAGGCCAACAATTTTATGCACATAAAAGTTTAGTAACTCCTAATCCAGCTAATCGAGTTTAAGTGACATAATTTTGAGCATAATAAACATAAAACTTTTAAATTGTAAGTTATTGTCTTTAAAGTTCATATTGTTGTAACCTCAAATCATGAAAGATAAGAATTAATAAGAATTTTGGCCCATGCTGGTGTAAAACAATTTTATGCACATAACATATCAGTAGCTCCTAATCCGGCCAATCAAGTTTAAGTGACATAATTTTAGACATAATAAACATTAAACTTTTAAATTGTAAGTGATTGTCTTTAAAGTTCATATTGTTGTAACCCCATATCATGAAAGATAAGAATTAATAAGAGATTTGGCCATGCAGGTGTCGAGCCTGCGACCTTCGCGAAATTAGCACGACACTCTAACCTACTGACCAATCAAGTTTAAGTGACGTAAGTTTAGGCATAATAAACATAAAACTTTTAAATTGTAATTCATTATCTTTAAAGTTCATAATGTTGTAATCCGGTATCATTAAAGATAAGAATTAATAAGAGATTTGGCCCATGCAAGTGTCGAACCTGCGACCTTCGCGTTATTAGCACGACGCTCTAACTAACTAAGTTAATATGCCAACATGTTTATGCACATAACAGATCAGTTGCTCCTAATCGAGTCAATCGAGTTTAAGTGACATAATTTTAGGCATAATAAACTTTAAGTTTGTAAATTGTAAGTCATTATTTATAAAGTTCGTATTGTTGTAACCCCGTATCATGAAAGGAACCTACGACCTACGTGTTATTAGCACGATGATTTAACCAACTAAGCAAATAGGCCAAAGGTTTTATGTACATTCCTGATCGGTAGCCCCTAATCCAGTCAATCGAGTTGAAGTGATATAATAAATCTGATACTTTTAAATTTTAAGTCATTACCTTTAAGTTCCTTCAAGTTATTAGAATCACACTCTAACCAACTGAGCTAATAGGCCAAAGGTTTTAATGCATATTCGTGAACAGTAGCTCCTAATCTAGTTAATCGAGTTTAAGTGACCTAATTTTATGCATAATAAACATAAAATTTTCAAATTTTAAGTCATTATCTTTGAAATTCGTAGTGCTTTTAACTCCATGTCATAAAAAATAAGAATTAATGAGAGATTGGCCCAAGCAGGTGCCAAACCTGAGGTCTCTAACCAATAGGCAAAAGATTTTGTGCACATTCTAGATCAGTAGCTTCTAATCCAATCAATCGAAATCCAGTAAATCATTTTTGTAACCCCGTATAATAAAAGATAAGAATTAATGAAATTGGTCCATGCAAGTGTTAAACTTGCGATCTTCGCGGTATTAGCACGATGCTCTAACCAACTGAGCTAATAAACCAAAGGTTTTATACTCATTCCAGATCGGTAGCTACTAATCCAGTCAATCGAGTTTAGGTTACGTAATAAACTTAAAACTTTCAAATTTGAAGTCATTATTTTTAAAGTTTGTAGTGATGTAGTTTTATGAATGCATCTATCTTCCGTGGTTTTGTCATAATATCTGCAACTTGTTCTTGTGCGACACAATGTTTCAGTTCAATAACTCCATATCTGGTCAAATCATGCAAGAAATGAAACCTCACATCAATGTGTTTGCTGCGTCCATGCATAATTGGATTCTTGGATAGCTTAATAGTGGAACTGTTATTAGATAACATACTAATACACTTGTCTTGAAAATGACCAAGTTTTTCCAAAATTCTCCTCTTCCACACCCTTGACAATCACAAAAGGCAGTTGCCACAAATTCTGCTTCAGTAGTGGACAAAGTAACTACAGGTTGTTTTTTTTAGGACCAAGACACAGCTCCATCACTTAAGAAAAACACATAACTAGAAGTGCTTTTCCTGTCATCTATATCTCTTGCATAATCACTGTCACTATATGCTATCAACTCTCTCCATTATCCCTTTTTCGATAAATAACTCACAAATCTACAGTAACTTTTAAGTTTCTCAACACCCTTTTTTATGCTTGCAAATGCAACTTAGTTGGATTTGCCATAAATCTGCTAATGAGAGACACTACATACATTAAATTCAGTCTTGTTGTAGTTAAATACATAAGGCTTCCAATCAATTGTTTATATATGGTAGCATTGACCCCGACTCCTTCATCCTTTGTCCGTCTAACCCTAGGAACAATAGAGTTTTTCCCACTATTACTTTTTTTTCATCCTAAACTTCTCCAAAACTTCTTTTGCATGTTTTTCTGACTAATATAAATGCCTTCAAAATTTTGTAAAATCTCTGCACCAAGAAAATATTTTATTTTTCCTAAACAAGTCATTTCAAATTCAAGTTTCATAGAATTCTTGAACTTAACAAACATGCTCTCATCATTAACAATAAAAATTAGATCGTTAACATATAGACTAACAATCAAAATTTTACCTTCATCTCCTGTTTGTATGAATAAAGTATGGTCATAGTTTGCACCTCTCAAGTTCTTCTTTGACAAAATGTGCTCCAACTCGACTGAACCATGCACGTGGGGCATGTTTAAGGCCATATAATGTCTTCTTCAATTTTATACCTTGTATTCTTGACCTTTTTTCTCATAACCTTGTGGTTGCTCAACAAACACGGCTTCTTTTAACTCTCCATATAAGAAATCACTTTTCACGTCAAGCTGATACATGTTCCAACTATTTCGAGCTGTGCATAACCTTTTGCTACCAACCTAGCCTTATACTTGTCAAATTCGCCATTTTCGTTGAGTTTGGTTTTGAAAACCCACTTTACTCCAATCTTCTTCATTTCTTTAGGCAAATCTGTCAACTCCCAAGTCTCATTTCGTTCGATGGCTTCTATCTCCAAGCCCATTGCAGCTCTCCATTTTGAACATTGAATAGCTTCTTCAAAGGTAGTCGAATCTGTAGTTGAGATTAATAGAACTAAATTGTTGTGCTTAGCTTCTTCAGAAAATTCTCCCCCGTTCACATAATCTTCCATCCATAATGGTGCTCTTCTATTCTTCACTTCAGATGTGCTTTCTTCAGATGTTGAAAATTTTTCTTCAGATGTTGAAAATTTTGATTCAGATGACTCACTGGAAGATATACTAACTTCCCCTACTTCTTCTGCTACCACCTCTTCTTCAGATTTTTCCTCACTTTGCTCATGTTTGCTTCCTTCTATATTACTATCTTCCCATTCGAGGGTATCAAGTCTAGCTTCTTCATTAATTTTCCCCATCCAAAAGCTAGAAAATAATCAACATTAGATTTTACGCCACTCCAAGCCTCCTCATGAGTCATATCTTTCACTATCACTATAGGACTTCTATTGAGCACGTGCACAGTCCAGTTTACTGCTTCTGGCCAGAAATTCTTTGGAACTTGTTTCTCTGATAATCTACTTCTAACCATGTTCATGATGATTCTATTCTTGCGCTCAGCTACACCATTTTGTTAGAGAGTGTAGGCTGTAGTAAGTTGTCTACTAATACCATTAGTTTTACAAAAAATATTGAACTCGTGAGAGGTGAACTCTCCACCCCTATCTATGTGTAGACAACGAATAAAATCTTCAGTCTCCTTCTCAACAAGATTTTTGAAATTCTTGAAGATAGTGAAGGCGTCAAATATTTCAGCAAGAAAATATATCCACACCTTGCAACTGTAATTATCAATAAAAATTTAAAAATATCTCTTCTTACGGTTGGAAAGAGGTTTGATGGGTCCACAGATGTCTGCATGTACCAGTTGCAGCCTTTGTGTTGCTCTCCATAAACTTCTCTTTGGAAATGCAACCCGATGTTGCTTTCCCACCATGCAATCATTGCATATTTTAGACGATGTTTTCAATTGGGGTAACCCTCTCACCATTTACTTATGTTACAATGTTATCAAACCTTTGAAACCTAGATGCCCATATATGCGGTGCCAAAGATGAGTGTTATCTTCTATAATTGTTTGGAAACAAGGGGCGGTTTGTGGCATGATTCTTGCAAGTAATATGAACATCCTATTTGTAGACATTGTTGTTTGCATAATAAGCCCCTTCTTGGGATGATAGATTTTGCATTCTTCATGTTGTATCAAAATAAATACACCTCTTTCTTGCAATTTTCCAAGACTGAATAGGTTGTTTTTCAACTCAGGTATGTAGAAAACATTAGTGATTACCTGAGTGACTCTAGCAACTTGCAACCTAATGTTACCTTTTCCCAACACGCCATCTTGAAATTATTTCCAAACTTCATAGATTGTCGGAATTCTTTATCAAGATCTGAGAACCATTCCTTGTTTACACACATATGATTGCTACACCCCGAATTAAGGAATCAAACATCTTCACTCCTGGATTGATTGAGCTCCACATATGACATCAGCAGCATTTCTTCTTCCTCCTCAAGCTCAGCATAATTTTCTTCCTTCTCCTATTGAGGACACTCATATCTAAAGTGTCCTAATTGATGACCCTTATAACACTCAACTGTAGTTTTGTTGAATGGATGTCTACCTCTTCCTCTTCCTCAAAAAGTTTCACGAGCTCGATCACCTCATCTTCCACCAATTCTATTATCGTATGTCACCTTTAGTGCTTGTTCATCACCTACACGTCTATTCAGTCTTTGTTCATGTACCAGCAAGCTGCTTTGCAATTCATCGATAGTTATAGTGTCTAAGTTATTAGACTTAAAATGTGAATTGGGTTTGAGTCCCCCTTGAGGCTTGCTGTGAACATGTCAAGATCACAACGCCACACGGTTGAAAAGTGTGACCGTGACATCCAACAGTTCGTTAGTGAGTGCCAGATCGACAACTCAGACCCAAGGGGTACGCAAGCCCGCTTGGTTGGTCCATGTGTGCATGCACGAGCCGTGTATAGAGAAGTACTACACATCCAACTCTGCCCAGACTAGAAGCCAACGACTATTTTTTAGGTAAAGATAGAACATCCATTAGGGATGACTGTGTCGCGATGAAGACCATGGAATTAGTGTCATGGTAGTTTCATTTAAACGTAGTCCTTAGGTTAGTTCAAGGCTTTGTTTATTTTATCTAATTTATAATATTTATTTTCCACCTCACTATTGAATGTTAAGTCCATAGCACCTTGTATGAAATATATTAAATGAATGTTTTTCGCACTCATTAATTACATCATGCACGTAGTGACGAACCTATTTTTAATAGAAAAAAAGGGGTGTTACAATTATGTTGGTAAAACATTATATACAATAAAAGAGTTATAAATGGGGTGTTGTACCCATAAACATCTCTAGTTAGAATTTGTTGTAATTTAGTCTCTATCCTAAAAATGACTTTTTAGGTCAAAAGAGAAGATTCAATCAATCGAGTTTAGCACAATAATTATTATTATTATTATTTATTTATTTATTATTTTATTATTTTATTATGAGAGGAATTGACGGTTCAACTTTTATAGCAGACTACTAGGATTTTCTCTCTTCTCAATTGTTTTAAAAATACTTTAACGTAATATTATTATGCTGTATCTGGAACCCATAAGCTCTGGTTTTGAGCGGCCCATTCCAAGATCCAAGGCCCACTGGACTCCATGATACCCAGCACAATGAAAGAGAACCCCCAAAAAAATCGGAAAAGGAAACAGAAAGAAGAAAAAGTGAAAAATTGGCCCATGCAGGTTTCGAACCTGCGACCTTCGCGTTATTAGCACGACGCTCTAACCAACTGAGCTAATAGGCCTCGATGTTAACATTCCAAATATATTTTATAAATAAAAATAACAATTAATGTCACTTTTTAACGGATATCGATCCTCACCGAAGATAATCAATCCAATGGAAAACGTAACAGGGAGCGAATTGGCCGGCTTCGCTGTGGGGGCTCTGCTCGTTTGTGCCACCATTTCTGCCCCTCGAATAGATGCCTTCATCTCTTCTTCTCAGCGCAGGTTTGTTCTATTCTTCCCCTTTTCACTTTTCAACGCTGATTTACATGATTTTATTTTCTGGGTTCTTCTTCAATTCCCAAAATTCACCCAAATTTTGGTGGGTTCTGTGTTATAATGAGATAGAGGAAGCCAAATTGAACAGAACCCATGAATCGAATTCGTTTGACTTAGGAAGAAAGTTCATTTAGGTTTTCGGTTCGTTGAGTCTGTCTGTTGGGCACCGGTGGATTGTGTAGGCCTTTGTAGATAAGAAAGCTAAATTGGTTGCATCTACTTTCATGTATCAAGAGTGTTGTCCATATCTGATAATTGTATTTTGAGTTACTTAGTTCTGTATGTAAAAGGGTTTTGAGTATAGACTTGTTTCAGGATGTGGGGTTGAGTTTTTAGGATGAATGTGATTACATTGTGTGTTCTAACAGATCGTTGGGCATGTGCAAGAGATGTGGTGACCTGAGGATGATAGCATGTTCAAAATGTAAAGGAGTTGGATCAACCAAATCAGGTGGAGTATTTGGTGAGTTTTACGAATCATTTGGCAAAGACGAACCGAATGCGCCCTCTATCCCGTGCACGAGGTGCAATGCCAAAGGTCGCTTCCAATGTCCAGATTGCTGCTCTCAAATGCCATGAACTTCATTCTCATGAATGCTCCCATTATATCACAATTCCACTCATCATTTCCTCTCCTCTGCTTTCTTTTCCCCTTCTTTTTACTAGTTTTGATGCAGCCATGGTTATCAATATCTCTACTTTAAACACATTTTAGAACTTTTTCCGTATTGGGTTTTGTGAAAAACACTTTCCTTTCATGCGTTTGTAAAGGTTAGCATGATATACAAGAATCGTATTATTTGGGAAATCTTATTTCGTTCCCTTTTCGACGAAATCGAAAGTTTAAAGTTCGAATCGACTCACGAACTCAAATATATAAGGTAAAAGAGACGAATAATTAAGAATGGGATCCAGGCACATTGATTAATTTCCTAATGAGGAGAAGATGAAAGAAAAAGTGGGAAAACAAATTATTGCTGTAATTGCAAGCAAATGGATGAAAGGAATTGATTGGTTGCTTTGTTTCATAATTTTAGGTTATTGTTTTGAAAGTTTTCCATTTAAAACTCGATTAGTGAAGTTGAAGATGAGAATATTTGCATCAAAGTTGATGATTTAGTTCAATTAAGATCTGTAAAGCTGATTATATGCTTCTTTAGTTCAATTAAGATCTGTAAAGCTGATTATATGCTTCTTTGGATGAATATCTAACAATGAGAAAGGACTAAGAATTTGTGATTGCCTTTAATACTCATTTGCTTCCATATTAGTCCCTACAAACTTTGGTTTTTAGTTGGGGTGGTCTTTCCATTTTTATCATACACTTCTCGTCCCATCTATTTTGTAATTTTCATATCACATTTGAATAAACACTGTGATTGTTACTTTATCACAGAGGTTTGTTTCAAAAACTAACTCCAAACAAATTTCTTGTATATATTTAATAAGTTACCATAAAGTCTAAAAAGAAATTAATGATACTAGAGCGGTACATATTATTTGAGTTCAACTTTTATTCAAAATTTGTATTTTCTTTTTTTACCTGAAATAAAAGTAGCACGTGGTTGTATTTCATGCGTATGTCGGAGTTGTATTTCATGCTACTACGTAGTTTTGCATGTCGTTCACGTCATATCAATCACATTTACATACACATGTCATATCCTAACGTTTCCATATTTCCAGACAACAATTCTCATCATGTGCATATCATACCATAACATATCGTAAGAATATCATTTTATCACATATATTGTGCCATTTCAAACGTACAGGAATTCTCACGCAATTTTTTTTTTTTTTTTTTATCCTTACCGTTATAAAGCCCTAATAATTATTTTATGATTAAAATTTGGAAGAAATAAGAAAAAAACCCATATTTTTGGTTGAAGATTCTCAGTGAAGTGAACAAGTTCCACAAAACAATGTGAACATTTTGAAAGAAAATTGTGTTACTTTCTTCCAATCCCATGCACAATAGAAGAAGGATGGAGGGAAAAGGAAAATTTCCCTTTTTTCCACACCATTCAACTAACCCTTCCTAAAATTAATCGAAATCAATGAGAATCTCTTAAAATCTTTCAATATGGACACCAATGAGTTTTTTTAGAAAATTCATGGTTATTTGGTCTCGCTAAAAGTTGAGTATTAAGATTTTCCAATCCTTATTAATTAGTATCCTCATGGAAGTTTTAATTTGATGACGGGTTTACGTCAAAGTGGTCCTCTCTTGACTCATCATCTATCGTTAATCTACGAAGAGATGGTCTAATTCGTCAAGCATGCTTTTAAGATGAAAATAAATAAATGACTAAACGTTTGCCAATTTTTTACCAGCACCTATTGGTAATCTCTTTCTTGTTTGGAATAAGCTTTTCTTTTTCCAAATTGAGAAGGGATGGAAAGAAAAAAACAAAAGACATATTTATCATCGTATAGGTGAAGGTTCGAGATAAAAATGTAATTTCAAAAATGGGCAATCATGTTTAACCCGAAAACTTTAGTGATGAGATTAAAGAATACGAGTAAAAAGGTTGAAGTTCCTAAGGTGGCCAAACAAGAAAAATAAGATGAGTTACCTTTGGTCATAATTAGAAATAAAAAGGAGCTCATAAACTTCCTCAAGCTAGAGTGTGGAAGGTTGTCTAGGGTTGGAAGAACCTTTTTTTTTTAATTATTCGAGAAAGGAAGTAGGGAAGCCTTGTAAAAAATGTTGTCATACTTATTCCTATTCTTTCCTTGATTTTTTTTGTTCTTTTTTGAAGCATGCCATGAGTTGTCCTACACTTTCCAAAAAGTGTTAGGTAACAATCTTTTATTATAATTATTCGTGATCTCTGGAGTAATTAAAGTAATTCTTGTGAATTTTGAGTAGAAGAGAGGTACATGAATGAACTATGACCTCATTCAAATGAGTGCGATTCTGATAATAGGATGGATAAAAAATATTTAAAGTATACTAACCCGGTGCACCTTTCTTTTTATGGTTTAATCATAGGAACTCTAAAGTTAAGTGTGTTATATTTGGAGCAATTTTATGTTGGGTGAAATCTTGTGAATTTTCTTCAAAGTATGTGAGTGAAGACAAATTGTCCGGAAAGAACTCGTGTTGGCTTGTGGAGATAACATTCACTTTTAGAATCTGACTATGTCACAAAGGATATGTGAGAATGCCTGCCAAATCTAAATTCTGAATCTGGACATGGTTATTATAGAGATGTACCATATTACATCTAAAATTGGTTGTGCCATAGAGATGTACCAAATCTCAAATCATTGGAGGTAAACAAGTGGAAATAGATGACGAAGATAAAGGCATTCAATTCAATCTCAAATCTCAAATAATGGCATGTCATTCTTATCCCTACGCCACGATCATCACATTGGTTGACTCAAAATTAGGTAAGGCAAGCAAGGGAGCATAACTCAATTTTTCTTTCAATGTGTTGAAAGGCAAGTTCTTGATCTTTTTCCCATATAATGGATACATTTTTCTTAACAAGTTCATTCAAGGGTGAACCAATTGTACTAAAATTCTTAATGAACTTACGATATAAACTTGCAAGACCATGAAAACTTCTTACCTCACTTACACTTTTAGGTGTAGGCCAATCTTTTATAGCCTTCACTTTCTCCTCATCAACCTCAACACCATTAGATGAAACTACAAACCCAAGAAAGTTAACTTTTTCCATGCAAAAGCTACATTTCTTTAAATTTACGTACAAACATTCGTTTCTTAAAGTAGTCAAAACATTGCGTACATGGGTAATATGATCATCTAAAGATTTAGAGTAAACAAGGATGTCATCAAAATAAACAACCACAAACTTACATAAGTATTCTAGTAAGACATGGTTCATTAGTCTCATGAATGTACTAGGTGCATTAGTTAATCCAAAAGGCATAACCAACCATTCATAAAGACCATACTTAGTTTTAAAAGTTGTTTTCCACTCATCCTCAATATGCATGCGAATTTGATGATAACCCGATTTTAAATCAATCTTAGTAAAAAGACTACATTCATGCAACTCATCAAACATATAATCTAATCTAAGAATTGGATGTCTATACTTTATAGTTATCTTGTTTATAGCCCTACAATCAACACACATACGCCAAGAACCATCTTTCTTAGGTACAGAATAACTCAAATACAACAAGGACTCAAACTTTCACGTACATACCCTTTAGCAAGGAGTTCACTTATTGCCTTTGTATCTCTTCAGCCTCCTTTGGATTAGTCCTATATGCTAGTCGGTTTGGAATGGGCGCGCCAGGAATGAAGTCAATCTTGTGTTCAATCCCTCTAAGTGGTGGCAAACTACTAGGCATCTCCTCGAAAAATAAATCTTCAAACTCTTGCAAAATCACAACAAAATCACTAGGCAAAAAATGGTTAAGCGTGTTAGTAAAGTAACGAGACTCCTTGTACATAAGTACAAGAATAGTCCGGTTAGAGAGCAAAACATTCCTAGCCTCACTTGATCTAACATACAAGCTTACTGACTTGACTTTTCTCTCTTTTTATTCTCTAGGGTGAGTGATACTCTCTTGCTTTTCACTCAAGCTCTTTTTTTCACTTGATTCTTTTTCAATCTCTGCTTTTGCATCAGCCTCTTGCCTTTTCTTTTCAAGTTTGCAATGATCAATAAATACATCTTTTGGAGACAATGGAATAAGGGTAGTTTTTCTATCATTGTGAGTAAAAGAGTATCAATTTGCATACCCATCATACATTACCCGACGATCAAATTGTCAAGGCCTCCCTAGTAGTAAATCTCCAACATGCATGGATACAACATCACATAAAACATCATCAACATATTTTCCAATAGTAAAAGAAACAAGGAGCTTGTTGAGTTACTCATACTTCCCCTCGATCACTCAACCATTGAATCTTGTAGGGTCTTGGATGTGGTTTTGTCTTTAAATTAAGTCTTTTGACCATAATGGAACTCACAACATTGGTGCAACTACCGCAATCAATGACTACACTACAAGGTACAAATTGAACAAGACACGGAGATTGAAATAAGTTCTCTCTTTGGTCTAGGCCTTCTTCCTTAATGTGGGTGTTTAGAGCCCATCGAATAACTAAAGATATATGTGTACGGTCCTCTTCACTAAACTCCTAACTCTCATCATTTTCTTCATTTATTCATGTGCCTCTTCATCTTCTGTAACAATTTCCCCCTCCTTGATGGTCATAATTCTTGCATTTGGGCAATCTCTACTATAATGTCCTACCTCTTGACATCTCTAACACTTTCAATCCCTATTTCGAACATTAGACTTTTCTACTTTTTCTTTCTCTGTTCTATAACTCTCACCTTTCTCAAATTTAGCTTGAGGCTTCTCATACATCTCTAATTTCTATGCTTACAATCGATGTATTTACTATCCTTTTTCCATGTAGAAGTAGAGTTGGAAAAAGTTTTATAAGAATACCGTTGAGACCTTCATTGGATTTGCCTCTTGATCTTAATTGCAATGTGCAACAACTCCTTGATATGAGAATAAGGCTGTAAATCAGTCTGCAATCTCTGTGTTTAACCCATTAAGAAATTGCTCCATGAGAGCCTTCATGTCCTCATCGAGATCAAGTCGATCCATCAATGTATCAATCTCCTTGTAATAATCCTCCACAAATTTGCGTCCTTGTTTCAATGCTTGAAGCTTTTGCGCCATGTTCCATTGAAAATATTGTGGAACAAAACGCTTCCTCATGGACTCTTTTAACTCGTACCACGAATCAATTGGTGCTTCAAGATTTCTTCTCCTACTTGACATCAATTTATCCCACCAAATTTGAACATATTGTTTGAATTGAGCAATGCATAACAGTACCTTCTTTTCATCACTAAAATTATGACAATTGAACACCGACTCCACCGCTTTCTCCCATTCAAGGTACTCCTCTGGATCGGTTTTGCCATAAAACTTGGAAAGTGTTAATTTGAAACTCCCCACGTTACGATCAATTCTATCGTCATAAGGAACTCATTGTTGTAAATTATGATGCCTTCTTCCACGACCTCTCCCTCGCATCAAGGCACGACCAACTGCATGTGGATTCTCCTCGTGTTGATCAAAATTCTCCCTCATATTGATCGGCATATTGTGCAGGTAGTGGAATCCTCTCTCGAGCTTGATTTTGAATCTCCAATCTTCCTATTCGATCTGTCAACTCTTCTATTCCTCGAATTAGTCTTTCCACGGTTTGTTGTTGTGCTTCTCTCAATCGTGCATTAGTAATGTTAGGATTGTCGTCTGTATTTTCCATGCTATAAAAGAAAGTTAAAAGAGAGAGAGAAAAAAAAAAGGACCTCCTAAGCGCTCCCTCACGTGTGTTCACTCGTTAGTGTAGTTCACTCGTATTTAGCACTCAACACTCGAATCAATGTATCACTCCCTTGCAAACTCACCCTCACAATTGAGCACACAAAAATCACACTCCGAAACAAATTGGGATGTATGGCAAACTATGTTATAGAGCTAAGTGCAATTCAGAATGAATAGACAGCACACTTAACACACAAACAAGGGTATTAAAGGAGCAATCTGAATAACAACAAAGAAACGAATTAAAGAAAGAAAATGAATAAGGACTAATTGAGGCGTAGTAACACATGAGAGTTACATATAATAATCAAGAGAAAAAAAGACATTTAACATCAATAACCTTTCTTTCTTTCTTTTTTTTTCTTTTTTTTTAATTGGCAAAATCCAATCAATTTACCAACAAGAAAATTGATTTAGAAGATTTTAAAAGAGAACAAAGTGTTGATAAGATCAAGATCTAACACTTTATAGAATATGTCATTATGAATTAAAGAACATAAACAAAGTATTTTTTTATATATATATATTTTTGTGGTAGAATATGAACAATCTACCCAAACGAAAAAAATATATATATAAGAGAATTAAAAGAGATAAATGCAACAAAACATATATCCGACCTTGAGCCTAAAACTCTGATACCAAATGATATGGAATCAATCCAAGGAAAAGTTTGGAACTGATTACCTTGATAATCAAGATCAAGAGTAAAGAAAACTCGTTTCTAAACTCGTGATTCGAATCATTCCACAAGAGGTTTGATAAATGCCACTTGAATGACTCTGGCATAAAGTTCTAAAACACAAGAATTTGTAAAATAAAAGCTGAGCTCTCAACAAAACTAAAACAGAAATTCTATTATTTTTAATTATATATAGCCTTTACCATCTTAACCCATGTGACACATAACCTCCCTATCAAATTGAATAGTTAATGAAAAATACCCATAACCTGCGTATTAAAATGGCTAGTTAATTAGGAATATGGTACCCTATGTGGATTACAATATAACTCTTATATTAAAAAACTAGCATACATATGACAAACAAATATTTAAATTATAATTAAATAATGTAATAAATGAAATGTGCTTATTAACCCTCCTTGGACTAGTTCCATAAATTCAATTGAGTTCATTAAAGTCAAATTAAAATGCATGTAATGCATCTCTTTCTTGAAGCTCAACTTTGCACAACATATAAGGGAGGTCTCCAACGTCTTCTAGAATTTTCTTTGACGAGCTTAACATAACTTGAATATAAGTGTACAAAGTTTGTTGTAGCTTCTTGGCTCTCGTCCTTGCAATTGAACTTTGAAGTATAAAAATTCCTTGGTCGTGATTCA
Organism: Cucurbita ficifolia; assembly: GCA_033971965.1. NCBI lineage: Eukaryota > Viridiplantae > Streptophyta > Magnoliopsida > Cucurbitales > Cucurbitaceae > Cucurbita > Cucurbita ficifolia. Next base: position 9,875,635 of record CM066975.1, on the reverse strand, counting down.
TATCAGGAGTTCTGACTTGAAAATTTAAAGTATGATTTTGGGTTTTGAGAAACATCCATAGATAAGTTTTCCCTCGATTCCTAATAAAGATCCAAAATTCTTGGATCATTACGATCAACTTGATGAGATCTACAAGGTTGTAGAAGGGAGTAGACACCCTTAGGGCTTGTAGTACAAGAACCCGACGAAGGGAAGAAAGAACTGATGATGCAACCACAAACAAGAGGTTGTTGAAGTTTAGGATGATTAGTCCAATTCAATTCGGTTGGACCAACGGGTCTAGTCTAATCAAACTAGTCCTCCTATTTTTGCATGGTTTGGGTGTACAATTTTTTCTTTTAATCTAATTATGATGGTACTCACCTTTTCTCTTAGTTTAAGGCTCACCTTTTCTCTTATTCTCTTAATTCAAGGCCTAATTGAGAAGTTCAAAGAAATTTAGAGTATTTGAAAGTAGAGTAGTTTCCAAACTTAATTAGTAGTCTTCGAAACTTTAGAATTTTTAAGATTGAAATGAGCTAATTTGACTAATAATAAAGTGAAAGTATGACGAGACATCCATATTTAAATTATTATATTATGTCTCTTATGATGATATGGTCAGAGACATTTATGTTGTTATATGAAGATGATTAAGTGTACACTAACTAACCATTAATCATGAACCCAATTTGATTGTCTAAGTGTTTTAATAACATTTAAAACTAGTTTACATTTTCTGTGTGCTATATGGATTTGTAAGTTAATTAATTTTTTTTCCTCTAATCATCCTCACGACCTTAGCTTATTTTCATACGTTCATATTTATTTATCAATATGTCAATTAAACCTACTTTTTGTCATATTTTATTTTAGTTCATAATATTGAAAATTAATATATTTATTTTCAATAAATCTTTAGTCTTAGTCTTAGTCTAATATTAAGGAATTAAAAGTATCATTAGCCTTCCTTCCATAATGTTTGGCAACATATTCACATTTTATTATTATTAACTTTTATGGATGTTATTATTATTTTATTTTATTAAAAATTAAAGATTTAATATTAATGAAAAGTATAAAGATAAAATTTAGACGGTTGAAAATGTATGAATTAAAATGGAATGAGAGCCAAAAGGCTTGCACCAAAATCATATTTTAACGGATTTTTAAAAATTGATTAAAAAAAAAACTCTGTTTTTTAACTTCCTTTTTATTGATTTATCATTTTTAATTAAAATTCGAATATTCTGATTTGACTTTTGGACAATCCAATGTAAGCACGCTGTACAGCGGACTCTGTTCTGAGACGACAGGCACAGTTAATGAAGGGCAGATCCGTAATTACCTGCCGAAACCCAGTCCCATTATTGAATACAATAAAACCAATAAATAAATAAACAATTTTCATCCCTAAATTTGTTTAATTGTGACGAAAGAAAGTTAATTATTATAAATATAATTTTATTATTATCATACAATGCTCAAATTACCATAAATTAAAATAAGTTTTAAAAAGAATGCGTGTGCTTCTCACCCACGGCAACATGGCACTCTCCATGCACTTACCCTCTCTTTCTGCCACGTGTCAAGCCTTTGACACCCTCACCGTACAGTTCAACTAGTTGGCCGCCATTGTGTATGGTACAGCCTCTGGCGGAGGATTCGACAACACTTGTAGCAGCGTCTTTGTGAATCACAGACTAATAGTGGAGCGACACGTCATGAAAAGAAAGTACTTTTCGTGTTCAGCTGCGTAACTGTAAATCGGCAGGCCATTGGGAAGTGCTTTTAACTTTTCTTGAACAGAGAAGTTAAATGGAGTTGCGGTGGCGACACGTAGCAAGCCGCCCCCGGAGCTGGGTGCTATCGTTTTCTGGTTATTTCGCTGTAGCTGCCGCCGTCGTACGGCGGCGGCAACTTCCAAGGTTCGTTGGAAATGCACAGTGAACAATCCCATGCAAAAAAGAAAATTTAATTTTGCGTAATAATAAAGGAATTGATTTGACGAATTAATAGATACAAAAGTTTAAAAGTTTAATATATTAAGTTTATATTAAAAGTTTAAAAGGCAACAATGTTATACCCTACACTTAGAATTCATCCTTTCCGAATTCCCTCAAATACCCTTTTTGTGTTTTCTATTTTATTTTGTTTTTTTATATAAATAAATATATATATAAAAGAAAGGGATTAATAATCATGTTTATTTCATATTTCTTATTAACTTTTATAAAGTTCAAATAAATTTGTATAAAAAAAGAAATTCATATTTTCCTATTTTAGAATATGGTACTATCAACCTCCATATTTAAAATCGGCTAATATTTGTTTATAATTGACCAGATTAACCTTACCCCACCAACCATCCCTTTTCAACTCTTGGTTATTTTGGTCAAAACATAGGTTCCCCCCAAAAGCAAATACATCCATTTCACCTCCTTCACACACTAAATAACAATTGTAGTAAAGTTTTCCTCTTCCTTTCCTTCATTAATTTCATTCTCAGCTATATTTGATCGTCGTATTTGACTATGGAACCTACGTAACTACATGATTTTTCTTCAATTAATTAATTGTACCACCTAAATAATCGTCATTTTCAATCTTTCTATTACGTGTCTCTATAATCTTCAATTTATCTCAATAGAGCATTAACAAACATAATTTAAAGTTGTTTTGAATAAACAAAAGGAGCATGTAATATATTTATTTATTTTTTGATCGATTGAGTTTAGTTTCTACTTCATCTAGCTTTTTCTACGACTTCTAATTTTAACTCTATAGTCTTTAGCCGAACTTTATTAATTATATCAACGTTCACGAACTATTTTAATTAGAAGTTGGGTAAAAAAATAAAATGTCAGTATATAGAATTTTGAATGAAATAAAAGAAAATTAAGAGATCTTAAATTAAAACTAAAATCAAAGCAACCAAAAGTGTAAGTTAAAATTTGAGTGTTTTAATAAACACGAGGTTGTTATTATTATTGATACTATCTTCTCATGAAAATGGAGAAATAATTTAAAAATGCAAGTATAAATATGCAAGAGGAGTTTATTAATCCAATAACAAACTGACACGTGGAGATCCGTTTTAAGGTTGGTGACGACGTTCTGATCGATCTGGTGACCGGGTTTGAGCTGATACAAGAATCTGAGAACCAAATGCTATGCTTTAAAGATTACACATCCACTCCCACGCGGTTATGGAGGGAAACGAAGCGCGTGGGGAATAAAAAGAATCCACGTGGAGATAAGATAAAAATATCATGATGTTAGCGAATAGAGAGGAGACGTGTAGGAGAGACGCAGAAAGCGCGCGTGGGGAAAAGCATCTTGAAGAGGAAAAGGAAAAGGGGAAAAAATACCAGGCTGTTTTATATGAAACTAGAAACAAGAAGAAGAGTCCTAAGGGTGAGTTGTTGATAATATTTGTGGGTGAAGATTGGAAATTTCAAGTTTTTTTTTTCTTTTTTGTTTAAATCCGTAGAAGAAGAAGAAACCCGAAATCACAAATCCCCAAATTCGTCTCCAAAAAAAAAGAAAAAAAAAAAAGAAAGACCCAAATCGATTATTTTGATTTGGAAAGAGGTGTGTTATTAGGGTTTTTGTTGTTTTTGATCCCAGAAACAGAGTCTTTGTTTTCACCAAATTAGCCACACTTGGAGGGTACCAACAGAGGAAAGAAGGAAGAACAAAGGAAGGGTTTAAAAAAAGAAAGGAAATGGGAAGAGGAAGAGTGGAGCTGAAGAGGATAGAGAACAAGATAAACAGGCAAGTCACATTTGCAAAGAGAAGAAATGGGCTTTTGAAGAAGGCTTATGAACTGTCTGTTCTTTGTGATGCTGAGGTTGCTCTAATCATCTTCTCCAATCGTGGCAAGCTCTATGAGTTCTGCAGCACTTCCAAGTAATTTTCTGATCAATCTTTCTTTCTTTCTACCCTTTCCATTTCAGTTTTTAAAGTTGATTACAATGGTTTTCTTGGATTAGCATGCTCAAAACCCTTGAGAGGTACCAGAAATGCAGCTATGGAGCTGTGGAGGTCACCAAACCCGCCAAGGAACTCGAGGTCATTTCTCCATTCCTTAAATCATTGGTGGTTTAGATCTCATGTTTTTATTAAACAATTTTTGGATTAGTTTTTGCAGAGTAGCTATAGAGAATACTTGAAGCTCAAGGCTAGGTTTGAGTCTCTTCAAACAACTCAGCGGTAACTATTACATGGATTGTCTTCCCTTTTTCTTGGGGATATTAATATCAATTATGCCCTAATTAAACTTGTATGCTTACCTTTTCATTGTTAAGCGTTGCTTAAAAATGATATTACATCTTTAAACTTGAATTCTTTGGTAACTGAATAATTTCATTAGTATTTGGTAACAAATATTTGAGAACCTTTTGTTGTTCTTGGGGTTTTTTTTTTGTTACTAGCTTTTTAAAAGGGAATTCACCAAATAAAGGAAAAATACATGTAATTATAACCAATGGTCATGAGAGTGTGCTTACCATATTTGGCTAGATTTAATTTCTATTTTTTAAAGTTGTATTTTGAAATTGAAAGGGGCCTCACATGTGTGAAGGATAGGTGGTTTTTTTCGAGTTTTCTTGATAAACAAATGTAGTTGAATGTGTAGGGATCGTTGGGATATACTTGAATTAATTTTGTTATAAAAATGTTTTAAAAGAGATGATGAAATTTAGGGTTTTGATTACAAAGCTGATTGAAGGAAGATTTTGTAATCATTTAATTAAAACGAACATGAACATGAACATGCTGATATCTCTCGTACATAGAGACTCTTCAAAGCCATAGAATTTAGGGTTAAAAAGTGTTATTTGTGTTATGGTAGAAATCTTCTTGGTGAGGACTTGGGTCCATTGAACTCAAAAGAGCTTGAGCAGCTGGAGCGTCAGCTGGAGTCTTCTTTGAAGCAAGTTAGGTCCACTAAGGTATGTTTTAATCAATTCAAACTCAAAATCTATGACTTTCTTTTGTAATCATTTTCGCTTCGTTTGATGATATTATTGTGTATGCTTAGTTCTTTATTTTGTTATCTAATTTTGAGCAGTGTTTTTCCAATTCTTGTCAAATTTTGTAAGAAAAGTTTTTGGATACTTGTTTTGTTTTGTGTTATCCCTTGGAAAGACGAAAACATCCAAAAGCACGAATAAAAATAATTAAATTAGGTTACACACTAATTTTATCCATGGGACGGGCTAATAATTTAGAGCTTATTTAATTGTTATGGATATTTTATATATAGTATACGGCTCTATATATATATATAGTAGTAATAAATTGAAACTATAGAAATGTTTTTCTATTATCCCTCTACCATACCAGACCTTTAGACAATATTCTTTCTCTCATCTTTTTTTTTGTTCATCTAGGTCGAGTGTGTGCCTTGTTGTGCGATCCTAAATATATTTAAGTGCTTCAAAATATTTTCAAGATCTAAGCTTAGTTTTTTAAAAAATTATTTTTATTTATGAAATTTGGTTGGAGCCTATGTATTAGCGTGACCCTTCAAGATTTGACGCTATCTGCACTCGGAACCAATCCGCTCTAATCTTTGCATCATGTTGCAAAAGGGGAGCTCTGGTGGTATTTGCAAAACGATGAAAAACATATTATAAAAATGAAGAGATAATGATAATCAAACGAAGTCTAAGACATTAGTTTTTATTTTTTGATCTCTCTTTTGAAGTATGATCCCAAGTGATGAGGTAAAAAGATAGAAGAGAAAGCATTAGGCCTCTTATAGGTTGTGTACTCTCTGAATAAACCATTCTATCAGTGTATTCATGGAATTTGATCGTTGAAGGATCCAGGTTTTAAGAAATGGGTTTGTTTGGTTCGGTTTGTGTGTATAAATTCTAGAAATAACAAGTTTTTAATCCGCCAATTTGGGAAAATTACATTCGAAAATATTATCAAAATCTTTGCCCAAATATTGTAATTGAAGAAAACGTGCAATTTTGTTATGCATGTCCTGTCTGTAACAGAAACTATGTGGCTGTGCTGTGTTTGTGTCCATTCTTAAAAGACAATTATTAAAGCTTCAGTTTTGTACTTTGGATATTGTTAACCAGAAGCTGCAGTGTTTACACCTCCCAGTTGCTCTGCTTCTTAATTAATAACCATTCACTTCCTCCTTTCTCTGGGTTTTAACCAAAAGTTTTAAAGCTACAAATTTCAAGACACTGTTCTTATTATAACTTCTGGGAAATCTGTTTTAGTGAATTATGGAATTAATCTGGATAAGATTATTAAAACTTAGGTATGACTTCTTTAACTTGGGATTATTCAAATCCATTTGGACATTTTAGATTATACAAATTTAGATATAATTGCATTGGTTCGAGTCTCGTGTTTCTAAGATTTTTTTTGTAATTATCCTTTTAGTTGATTCTCTTGTACTTGAACTTATTTGAACTCTAAGTTATACGTTAGTTAGTTCAATTTTACCCGGTCTTCTTTTGTTGAGCTTTTTTTTAAGAAAAAATATATAATAACGTCAGTGACGGTCTCATAATATATAATTGTTCGTATATTGAATTATGCATGTTTCTAGTAACCATTATACTCAAGTTCAATATACTTTGTGTAGTTTCACTCTCAGATATCTGATGATGCAAAATTGTGTTGATCATATTGTGGTAGTCTTCTTAAATAATTTCTCTCTTTTAAGCTCGCTCGTAGTACCATTTTCAATAAAACTCGATAGTCTATTAGCCCTAGATTGATGTAGTTGGTAGAGTTAAAGAAACCCTAAATGTAGAATAAGGTAGTCCATTTTATATGTTGAAAATGGTTTAGTCATGGACTGGTTTTGTTAATGAATTTGGAACTGGGAAATTTGCAGACTCAGTACATGCTGGACCAGCTATCTGATCTACAGAACAAGGTAGGGGGTTGAGTATTGATTCTTGATAATTGATATCAAGTTTAGAGAAATGGTTTTTAATATCTGTTTTTGAATTGTGATTGATAGGAACAAATGCTGATTGAAACCAACAGAGCTCTGCAGATAAAGGTAACGAATCACCATTTCATTCTTCACACATTCATAATCACATAATCACATAAACAAAGTAAAATTGTTTGTTTTGTTTGGGTTATGGAATTTGGTGGATCAGTTGGAAGAAATAAGTTCAAGAAATAACATAAGGCTAACATGGGAAGCTGGAGACCAAAGCATGTCATATGCTCCACAAGATGCCCAAACTCAAGGCTTCTTTCAGCCACTGGATTGCAATCCCACTTTGCAAATTGGGTCGGATTTTGTTTTTATTCTACTTTTCAAATTTTGAAGCAAATGAAATTTGATGATGATTTTTAAATTTTATTTGTGTGGTGGGTTTTATTTATAATCAGGTACACTTCTGCGGTATCAGACCAAATTACAGCCACCACTGCCCCAACTCATGCCCAACAAGTCAATGGCTTCCTCCCTGGTTGGATGCTTTGAAATCCATAACTACCTCTCTCTTCTTTTTTTTTCCTTTCCTTTTTGCAATATGCTACCAACACTTTGCAAAATTGTTAATAAGCATTATATTTTACTTTTATTTTAGAACTTCAAAACAAGATTCTATAATTTGCGAGACTTGTATATCCAGAATCTATTATATTTACATGGATCCTTTCCAACTTTAACATGCTTTTAATTTTGAATTGTTTTTTCGTTGGTTCTCTGTCGTGTGCTTTGTATATTTAGATTATAGGTCAATGTTTTGAGAAGGGTATCAATCAAAAATGGAATTGTGGAGTGTTCATGTGTTTCGAGAACTCGATTCATTTGGACTATATATCTAACCCACAACAACCATTCGATTTTTGACAATTGTTTTGAGAAATAAGGATACAACCCAACATAACCTAACTCTCATTTTTAGATTATTACGAAAATTAAGAATGTTTGATATTTATAATCGATACTAGTAATGAATGATAACTTGTGAATGATGTTTGAATTTTATGGAATTTTAGTTATTGATATAGCATGTATTATGGATTAATAAGATTTGTTAAAAATAATAACAAAAAATAAATAATCGTACGACTCAACCTAATCCAACATGAAAATAGAGAGTTGGGTTGAGTTGGAAATTCTAATCGGATTGTTCATTAAAGTTGATTTTGTAAAATTTGAATTACACATGTTGGTGGCTCTTATATGTTGTTGTGGCAAGTAACATTATTATGTTGAGCCTAGAATGGGGCATCTTAGGAAGACATATGTAGCCCAATTTAGTCATGGGCCCTTCAATATTTTTATATTTTCTACTACTTTTGCTTTTTTGATCTTTTGGGACTATTATTTCTTTAGCCCTTTGGGTATATTATATCATTTTATTTTCTTTTAGTAAATGTAGGCTATACTCTTGGGTGGGTGAAATTTTTTTGGACAAAAAGAAAATTTACTCTTCAACCTTTCATTTCATCCCATTTTTTACTTTCTATATATCCTTTAGTTTGAGCCATTTTTATATTAAAAATATGTTAATATTCATTCTTTGTCTAGTGCTAGCTCTAAAAAAAAAAATAGAGTTATAACGGTTGATAATTGTCATGAAGAATGGGTTCATGAATATTTGGATTTATGAATACTTTTGGTACATTCCCCACTTTGATTCATGAATCTATCGGCTTCGTTTGGTTCATCTCCCTGATTAAGATAGGCAAAAGAACGAAGGGGTGAGCAGAGTAAGGAGCAACAGAGATCAACTCGTGGAAGCTTCCATCAAGGAGCAACAGTAAGGAATCTCAATAATTTTCTTCTTCTCTTTTCCTTTAGATCTGTTATATGCTCTATGATTAAGATAGAAAACTTTTGGTACAACCTCTTTATTTTATTTTTGTTCTTGTTGCAAGTACTTGAGACTTTTGGTTCCGTTCTTGATAGGGGTGTATATGGTTTAGGTTGGGTTGGGTTGAGGGATTTTTGTAGACCAACTCAAAAGTTTGGGTTGGTTGGATTGATAACTCAATCCAACTAAAAAATTTTCACAACCCAATTTTTGGGTTGGGTTCGGGTTGTTCTAAAAAAAATTAAAAAAAATTAATTTGTGTCACCTAAAATACTAAAACAATTACCACCTATAAGCTTCTAGTTTAAAAGTATCAAACTCTCGATTGCATTCATATAATCCTTCAACAAAATGCCTAAAAATTTAAAAGTATTTCATCCAGTTGCATTCTTAATTCTTGATGCAAGCTCTTGGAATTAGTTACCGCTTCCCCTAAAAAGTATCCAATCAATTCCAAAGATATACCAGTAAAACTACAAAAGGAAAATAGCATTTTGGAAATTAGTTACATACAAAAATAATTATTTTACTTACATTAAAAAATAATTATTCTGGTATGACATTGATGGAGTTAAAAGGTCTTAAATCATCCGAAAAATAAAATATAAATTGTGATATAACAATATAGAGTACATGGCTAGACAATAAATAGATTTGGAGTTACTGTCTCAATTTTAGAATAAATCTTCAAATCTTGAAGTTGTCGAGGAAGATCTAATGATACTGATTTTCTACCGATCAAATTTTGTGTACATATCAAAGCTTCCATTAGTTTAGGTGTCAAAGAACTCCTAAAAGAATCAAGGATCCTCCTGCCCATACTAAACGTTGATTCACAATCTACGGTCGACACTGACCAAAACATCTTAGACAATTTTTTATAAAACTCTATATTTAAACTCATTTGTTTTCCACCATGCCAAAATATCAAAATTATCATCAAGTTCTTCACTAGGGTCAGATAAATATCAATCTACATCGAATTTTGCTCTTCTCTCCTTCGTTTGTATCTTGATAATACTAATAATGAACCACTCACATTCACTTCATCAACTATATCCACACTCATGGAATTAGAAGCGAGTCTTGATTCAGATTGATGATGATCTTGAGCATCATCATAAAACTTGTAGTAGTCATACAAACGAATTAAATAATTCTTTATGTCATCAACCATCACTTTAACATAGCATCATCATAAATATTCAAAAAGAAAAATGATATGTAATCCAATTTGTAACGAGGGTTGAGTACCACTACTATGAATATCTTATTGATTCTTTCAACTGAGCCCAATACTTGTCATACTTAACTTTCATATTTGAACTCGGGTTACATTTGTACTCTACTGAATTAAAAGTTCTTGAATAGCCCAAAGTTCATGAAAATAAGAATTAGAAGTCAAAAGAACCACTTATCTTCGTAGTGACATCATGAAGACCTTCAAAAACTTTACAAACACGGCAACCTTTTTCCAATCATCAATGGCTGGTGGCCCTATTCTTTTGTTTCCATGATCCCCTTTTTGAAATACTTAACATAATCTAATTCTTTTCCATCTAATACTTTGAAAGTTTTTTCAAATTTCAAGGCATGATCAAGCATCAAATTAGTAGAATACCATCGAGTCGCCACATCCAAACAAACAAGTGCTTTACATTCAATTTTTTCTTGTTCAACACAATCTTTAACTTTTGTCAATCTCTTAGGGGATGATCTAACATACCTCACCACATTGCGAACAATAGAAATGGAGTCATGCATTTCTTTAAGCCCTTCATTCAAAACAAAATTCATTATGTGGGCACAACACCTCATGTGTAATATTTCTCCATCTAAGATAAGTGACCTCCAACTTCTAAGCCTTCTCATTGTTAGATGAACACGACTCTCCACAATGGTATGATATTGTCCACTTTAAGCCTGTTGGATGAAAGTCCTACATCGACTAATTTAGGGAATGATCATGGATTTATAATCAAGGAATACTCTCTCCATTGGTATGAGGCCTCTTGGGGAAGCCCAAAGTAAAGCCATGAGAGCTTATGTTCAAAGTGGACAATATCATACCATTGTGGAGAGTCGTGTTCATCTAACATAGTATCAGAGTCATGCCCTAAACTTAGCCATATCAATAGAATCCTCAAATGTCGAACAAAGGACTCCAAAAGAAGAGGAGTTGAGCCTCCTCGAAGGCATAGTAAAAAATGACTAAGACTCCAAAAGAAAAAATGATAAAAGGTACCGGAGGATTGAAGACCTACTGGGAGAAGGTGAACCACCGAGACTGGCAGCGCGCGAGCTCGAAGAAGAGGTTGGTCTGGCGGCCAGGTATCGGAGGATTGAAGATCTACTAGGAGGAGGTGAACCACTGAGACAGGAAGCGCACGAGCTCGAAGAAAAGGTGGCCGAACTACTGCATGCCACCAGCATGGAAGAATCGAACTCCTTCACCGAAGCAGAAAGGAACCCGTGCTGGCTGAAGGCAATGCAGGAAGAGATGACGTCCATCACTGAGAACAAGACGTGGAGTCTGGAGGACATGCCATCAGGACACCGAGCCATAGGACTCAAATGGGTGTTCAAACTAAAGTTGTGAAGTTCGCTTTCCTGAACGGAGGTCTGAAGGAGACCGTCTATGTCCGACAACCACCTAGATTCTTGGACAACGACAACCCCGGTAAGGTACCTACTCCCCCCAACAGAACCGAGCTGCACCGGGCACGCCCACGGCAACATCGACGCTGGATGTCAATCACGATGATGGTCTGGCGGCCAGGTACCGGAGGATTGAAGACCTACTGGGAGGAGGTGAACCATCGGGACTGGCAGCGCGCGAGCTCGAAGAAGAGGTGGTTGAACTGCTGCATGCCATCAACGTGGATGAACCAAACTCCTTCGCCGAAGTAGAAAGGAACCCGTTCTGGCTGAAGGCAATGTAGGAAGAGATGGCGTCCATCACTGAGAACAAGACGTGGAGTCTAAAGGACATGCCCATCAGGACACCGATCCATAGGACTCAAATGGGTGTTCGACATGCAGCGGCACCTAACGGCACCCTACTCCCCCAGCAGAACCAAGCTGCACTGGGCACGTCTACGCCAACATCGATGCTGGATGTCGATCACGATGATGGTCTGGCGGCCAGGTACCGGAGGATTGAAGACCTATTGGGAGGAGGTGAACGCCCGAGATTGGCAGCGCGTGAGCTCGAAGAAGATGTTGGTCTGGCGGCCAGGTATCGTAGGATTGAAGACCTACTGAGAGGAGGTGAACCACCGGGACTGGTAGCACGGGAGCTTGAAGAAGAAGTTGGTCTGGCGGCCAGGTACCGGAGGATTGAAGACCTACTGGGAGGAGGTGAACCACCAGGACTAGCAGTGTGTGAGCTCAAAGAAGAGGTTGGTCTGGTGGCCAGGTACCGGAGGATTGAAGACCTACTGGGAGGAGGTGAACACCGTGACTGGCAGCGCACGAGCTCGAAGAAGAGGTGGCTGAACAGCTGCATGCCACCAGCGTGGATGAACCGAACTCCTTCGCCGAAGCAGAAAGGAACTCGTGCTGGCTGAAGGCAATGTAGGAAGAGATTGTGTCCATCACTGAGAACAAGACGTTGAGTCTGGAGGATATGCCATCAGGACACCGAGCCATAAGACTCAAATGGGTGTTCAAACTAAAGTTGTGAAGTTCGCTTTCCTCAACGAAAGTCTGAAGGAGATCGTCTACGTCCAACAACCACTTGGCTTCTTGGACAACGACAACCCCGGCAAGGTACCTACTCCTCCCAGCAGAATCAAGCTACATCGGGCATGCCTAGCCAACATCGATGCTGGATGTCGATCACGATGATGTTTGGCGGCCAGGTACCGGAGGATTGAAGACCTACTGGGAGGAGGTGAACCACCGGGACTGGCAATGCACGAGCTCGAAGAAGAGGTTGGTCTGGCGACAAGGTACCAGAGGATTGAAGACCTACTGGGAGGAGGTGAACCACCGGGACTGGCAGCGCGTGAGCTCGAAGAAGAGGTTGGTCTGACGGCCAGGTACCGGAGGATTGAAGACCTACTGGGAGGACGTGAACCACCGGGACCGGCAACGCGCGAGCTCGAAGAAGAGGTGGCCGAACTGCTGCATGCCACCAGCGTGGATGAACCGAACTCTTTCGCTGAAGTAGCAAGGAACCCGTGCTGGCTGAAGGCAATGTAGGAAGAGATGTTGTCCATCACTGAGAACAAGACGTGGAGTCTGGAGGACATGCCATCAAGACACCGAGCCATAAGACTCAAATGGGTGTTCAAACTAAAGTTGTGAAGTTCGCTTTCCTCAACGGAGGTCTGAAGGAGACCGTCTACGTCCGACAACCACCTAGCTTCTTGTATAACGACAACCCCGGCAAGGTACCTACTCCCCCTAGCAGAACCGAGCTACACTGGGCATGCCTACGCCAACATTGACGCTGGATGTCGATCACGATGATGGTCTGACGGCCAGGTACCGGAGGATTGAAGACCTACTGGGAGGAGGTGAACACCGTGACTGGCAGCGCACGAGCTCGAAGAAGAGGTGGCTGAACAGCTGCATGCCACCAGCGTGGATGAACCGAACTCCTTCGCCGAAGCAGAAAGGAACTCGTGCTGGCTGAAGGCAATGTAGGAAGAGATTGTGTCCATCACTGAGAACAAGACGTTGAGTCTGGAGGATATGCCATCAGGACACCGAGCCATAAGACTCAAATGGGTGTTCAAACTAAAGTTGTGAAGTTCGCTTTCCTCAACGAAAGTCTGAAGGAGATCGTCTACGTCCAACAACCACTTGGCTTCTTGGACAACGACAACCCCGGCAAGGTACCTACTCCTCCCAGCAGAATCAAGCTACATCGGGCATGCCTAGCCAACATCGATGCTGGATGTCGATCACGATGATGTTTGGCGGCCAGGTACCGGAGGATTGAAGACCTACTGGGAGGAGGTGAACCACCGGGACTGGCAATGCACGAGCTCGAAGAAGAGGTTGGTCTGGCGACAAGGTACCAGAGGATTGAAGACCTACTGGGAGGAGGTGAACCACCGGGACTGGCAGCGCGTGAGCTCGAAGAAGAGGTTGGTCTGACGGCCAGGTACCGGAGGATTGAAGACCTACTGGGAGGACGTGAACCACCGGGACCGGCAACGCGCGAGCTCGAAGAAGAGGTGGCCGAACTGCTGCATGCCACCAGCGTGGATGAACCGAAGTCTTTCGCTAAAGTAGAAAGGAACCCGTGCTGGCTGAAGGCAATGTAGGAAGAGATGTTGTCCATCACTGAGAACAAGACGTGGAGTCTGGAGGACATGCCATCAAGACACCGAGCCATAAGACTCAAATGGGTGTTCAAACTAAAGTTGTGAAGTTCGCTTTCCTCAACGGAGGTCTGAAGGAGACCGTCTACGTCCGACAACCACCTAGCTTCTTGGAAAACGACAACCCCGGCAAGGTACCTACTCCCCTTAGCAGAACCGAGCTACACTGGGCATGCCTACGCCAACATTGACGCTGGATGTCGATCACGATGATGGTCTGACGGCTAGGTACCGGAGGATTGAAGACCTACTGGGAGGGGGTGAACCACCGGGATTGGCAACGCGCGAGCTCGAAGAAGAGGTTGGTCTGGCGACCAGGTACCGGAGGATTGAAGACCTACTAGGAGGAGGTGAACGACCGAGACTGGCAGCGCGTGAGCTCGAAGAAGAGGTTGGCCTGGCGGCCAAGTACCGGAGGATTGAAGACCTACTGGGAGGAGGTGAACCACCAGGACTGGCAGCGCGCGAGCTCGAAGAAGAGGTGGCCGAACTGCTGCATGCCACCAGCGTTAATGAACCAAACTCCTTCGCCAAAGCAGAAAGGAACCCGTGCTGGCTGAAGGCAATGTAGGAAGAGATGTTGTCCATCACTGAGAACAAGAGGTGGAGTCTAGAGGACATGCCATCAGGACACCAAGCCATAAGACTCAAATGGGTGTTCAAACTAAAGTTGTGAAGTTCGGTTTCCTCAATGGACGTCTGAAGAAGATCGTCTACGTCCGACAACAACCTGGCTTCCTGGACAACGACAACCCTGGTAAGGTACCTACTCCCCCTAGCAGAATCGAGCTGCACCGGGCATGCCTACGCCAACATCGACGCTGGATATCGATCACGATGATGGTCTGGTGGCCAGGTACCGGAGGATTGAAGACATACTGGGAGGAGGTGAACCACCAAGACTGGCAGCACGCGAGCTCGAAGAAGAGGTGGCCGAACTGTTGCATGCTATCAGCGTGGATGAACCGAACTCCTTCGCCGAAGTAGAAAGGAACCCGTGTTGGCTGAAGGCAATGCAAGAAGAGATGGCGTCCATCACTGAGAACAAGACGTGGAGTCTAGAGGACATGCCCATCAGGACACCAAGCCATAGGACTCAAATGGGTGTTCAAACTAAAGTTGTGAAGTCCGCTTTCCTCAACGGAGGTCTGAAGGAGACTGTCTACGTCTGACAACCACTTGGCTTCCTGAACAACGACAACCCCGACAAGGCACTGCATGGCATGTACACACACGGCCACGACGAGCAGTGGGTGATCGTGGGAGTGTACGTCGACGACCTCATAATCACTGGAGGCGACATGAAAGTTCTTGGAAGATTCAAGAGGGAGATGTCAAAGAACTTGAAGATGAGCGATCTCGGCGTGGTCAGCTACTACCTCAGCATCGAAGTGCAATAGAGTACTGCCGGCATCACCATCTGTGAAGGTGCGTACGCGAAGAAGCTGCTGACACAGTTGGGCTATAGCTAGACAATAACCCTACAAGGACGCCAATGGAGGCTCGGCTCCAGCTAAGGAAGGCCTGCACTACAACGACTGTCAACGCCACCAATTACCGCAGCATTTTTGGGAGCCTACGCTATCTAGTAAACACACTCCCTGACCTCGCTTATTTCGTTGGATACGTGAGTAGGTTTATGGAAGCACCTAGGGAGGAGCATCTTGTGGCTATCTAGCGCATCCTGCGTTATGTGGGATGAACTAGAGGCTGGGGTGTGAGATATTGTGCAGGGAGAGGAAAGGAGAAGCTTAAGCTGGTCGGCTACAGTAATAGTGACATGGCCGGTGACGTTGATGATCGTAAGAGCACCAACGGGATGATTTACTTCCTCTTAGGTGGCGCGATCTGCTGGCAATCAACTAAACAAAAGGTAGTTGCTCTGTCCTCTTGCGAAGCAGAGTACATCGCTGCTTCGACGGCGGCCACACAGGGGGTCTGCTTGCGCGACTGATGGAAGAACTCATCGGAAGAGAAGGCGATCCACCAATGCTATACGTGGACAACAAAGCTACGATCTCCCAGATCAAAAATCCAGTTTTGCACGACCGGAGCAAGCACATAGAAATCAGATTCCACTACATCCGGGAATGTGCAGGGCTCATCAAGATTAATTTCATCCGAACAGAGAAACAACTTGGAGACATCTTCACCAAATCTCTGGCGCGGTTGAAATTTGAAGAACTTCGCTCGAAGATCGAAGTTCAAACAATAAGGTAGATATATACCACAGGGCTTTAGGAGGAGATTGTTAGATAAATCCCTATTTTTAGGTTAATAGTCATCCCTATTTTTAGGTTAATAGTCATCCCTATTTTTAGTTAAAGCCACACAATTAAAGTTAGTGGAATGACCACGTTGAGTGGAATGACTTTAATTGAGTTGCCACTTCTTTCCATTTTTAGCATATAATTGTTTTTTAAATATGTCAATCGAATAGGAAGCAAATCATCGGGTTTTCAGCAGAATCTGAAATACGTCTGTCTCTCTCTTGTATTTTTCCCATTTTTCTTCTTCCAACAATCGTCTATTTTTCCTCCGACAATTTTCTCACGGCAAATTGCTCAGTCACATCATCCCTCGACATCCATCAGCCACGAAACATCGTGGGAGAGAGGAGAAGAAGCAAACAGGGAGGAAGAGGAAGAAAAAGGACGAAAAAATAAGTCAGAAATCACCGCGTAGAGGAGAGAGAAAATGCATAAAAAAAAACGCGTAGCGAATCGGGTGAAGAAGACGAGTACATTGGACCCATCTGCAACCCGAGGCCCAACGCCAACCCAAGACCCAACACCAGCCCGTCACAATAGCCCAGTCCAGCTGCAGCGACCTACCTCGCAAACCCGAACCGTGTCCCGCGCCCGCTCTGCAAACCAGAGAACCCGAGACCAAACCCACCTGCACACCCGAGGCCCAAGTACCAACAGAACTAGCCCAGTAGCCCACCAACTAGCCTGCGGCCTAGCCTGTGAACCGAAGCTCAGTAAGTCTGCCTGCAGACGTGACCCGAACCGCGACCCAAACTGGACTTCAACCCGCACATCGACCTAATGTCGCTGCACGACGTGGCTCGCCCTACTGCTGCCACGTATCAAGTCCGCAGCGCAAACAACCCTTCGGCTTAAGCGACTTGGACGACGCGACGGTTGGCGGCGGCTATCCGACTCAATTTTCAATTTTTGACCCGGTTTCCACCGTTCCAACCTTCTTGAACCTATTTTCGGTCCTGGTTAAGGTAATTGAGGCCGTTTTAGAGCCGTATTTCACATTATTAATTGGACTTCTACTTTAATTGTGAAATACTAACTGAAAGTGACGAACGAGTGTGATAGGAAACAAAACTCGGTGACCTTTGGAGCAGCTCTCAAGAAACGGGAGCTTACATTTAGCTAATTAGGGAGTACTTTGGCTAATTACTGATAGGATAGGCTAGAAATTGTATGAGTTATGACCATGTATGAGTTGCATCGTATGATGCCATATCCTAGTATATGATGATGTATGAGTTGTATCGTATGATGCCATATCCTAGTATATGATGATGTATGAGTTATGATGCTTGTGTTATGATGCTTGATGATGTGCGTAATATATATAGTTTGATGTATGACATACTTAATATGCTTTATGCACTTTATGGTGATATGATGAGTATGATGATTGCATGACGTTTGTCTTAATATGTTGATGTTTTCCATATTAAGCATGTTATAGGATGATGAGTGCCATATTGCACTATGTCGATAGACCGACATAGGACACAACCCTAAGAGCATGAAAATGATATTAATATAAATATCCAACCAGCATGTGTTACTTAATGTAACAAAGAGATGAGACTAGAGGGTTGTGTCAGAAGAGATGATAAGATGGAATCTAGTGGGAGCTCATGCATATTGTATGTTCATAAGCATAGGGATACTTCCCCAGAGACAATGAGTGCGGACGCGCACGGTATAATGATGAGGGTGTTCATGGGGAACATGACACTATGGGGTTCCGCTGACCTCCAGACATCGCTACAGATTAGCTTGACCAGAGAGGGTCAGGGGGTGTGCGAGCCCCTTGGAGATTCACACTCGCACGTGTGGGTCGTGTGCAGGGAAGTACTATACATCCAATTTGTCCAAGACTGAAGGCCACCCCTAGAGAATAGAGATAGGTTCCAAGAGCATGATTGCATGTGTTTGCATTTGCATGACCCCATATAGTGGGACCACTTACTTAGTATTCTTCGAAATACGTAGGTAGTGTGCCACATCATTTTTCAAGTAAAGGCAAGACGCACATGTACGGAGGACGGCGACATCGCGAACAGAGACTGTGGCACGTGCATAGGGTAGACTCATATTTAAATTCCTAGTCTTATGTTAGAATAAGTTGTTTTTGCATTTCATGGTTTTAAATTAATTTGTATTTATTTTTATTTCTTTTAAATTCTAGTATTTCGTATTTAAACAGGTAAAACCATGGTTGTGTTTCCCAAAGAAGAGTATGTTTTAAATATTTTCGACATTTATACTATAGATGAAGTTTTCTTTTAAGAGTTATTTTTCTGCATAAGAGATGAGCATGAGACGTTTGTAGCGACTCTGCGTATTATGTAGAACTTTAGGGTCGTTACACTAAGTATACTCATATCCATCACATAGTATAATAAGCTCATAAGCATAAGTTAGAGTCATATGTCATACATACTAATCCTGAATTTTTAACATGTTCATATTCTATGTTTGCATTCATGAATATTATAATTTAAATCATACGATTCCCATACATTTATCATAGTTAAACTCTTAGTCATATGGTCGACTTGATTTGCATATATATAAACTAGTTTTGGAGCTTTGATAGGATATTTACTTAGGTCACTTAAACCTTTTTCTAACTGAAATTTCTCCCAATGTGCAATTACATCACAATTCTTTCTACAAAAAGGTAGATGAATCAAATTTCAATCTCTATTTTACCTTATACGTTACAAATTTGTAACTCGAAGTCACAGGTATTCTTAAGGTGTATCCCATCCTTAAATGTTGTTGTCTTCAAAGTGCATCATCCACAGTGTCTGAGACAGTCCTCCCTTACCGATATATTGACTATGACACCCATCCTAGGCCATAGAGATTTTGGTAAAGCAAGATGGAGAAGCATGGTGGAGTAAATTGTGGTATTTGTAGTCAAGTTTGGGCCTATACAATTGTTTAGCCCAATAACGACACAAAATGAAATTAGGAACCAAATACCAAAGATGCTCATTTAAAAGTGTGTGTTTTCCAAATAAATTTATAGCGTTGGAGGGCAAAAAAAGGAATGGAATATGAAAGGAAGTGGGCAAACAGCTTTTGTTTTGAATAGTTTAAAGGAATAAAATGACGTTAGCTTTTGATACCAATATAATAGTATTAACAGATTCCCTTCAAACTCACTCTCTCCCACTTTTTCCATATTCGGCAAATCATTTTCAACCCACATGAAAATTAAAAGTTAAAAAAATCGGAAATTACCGTTAGATTATTATGGGAAGGTCAGGTTACTATTTTTGTGTACAAAACAAAACAAAACAAAAGACATCCAATTTCTTTTTTTTTACTATTTTCGTGGATGATGTGATATTTTACTAAATTGTAACTTTATAACCGACCATAATTATTAGCCACAATTTAAACCTCTACTATTATCACTGCCCCACTTCAAAATCATAATTTAATTATTGAATTTATAACTTTTTACTAAAATAATAATATTTTCTTACTTTAATATTTTAAATATTACTTTTTTCATTTAATTCTACATTTACTAACCCTAATTTTTTTTTAATAATACTTATATCTTTTTTATTAAATTAATTATAACAATCAATAAGTAAATATAATACAAGTAATTATAACAATCAATGACTAAATATAATATTTGCCGAATAGGCAACTGTGCAACCCCACCACTAGCATATATTGTTGTCTTTGGGGTGTTTCGTTCTCCTCCCAACGAATGTGGGATATCACAATTCACTCCCTTAGGCCTAGCGTCCTTATTGGCATACCGCCTCGTGTCTCCCCCTCTTCAGGGAAGAGCCTCCTCGCTAGCACATCGCCTTGTGTCTGGTTCTAATATCATTTATAACGGCTCAAGCTCACCACTAGTAGATATTGTCTTTTTTGGGCTTTCCTTTTCGGGATTCCCCTCAAAACTTTAAAACGCGTCTTTTAAGAAAAAAATTTCACACCCTTATAAAGATTGTTTCGTTCTCCTCCCCCAACCAATATCAAATATCAATGCCTTCTTCATTAAAAAATAGTTTGCGTAACATTGTAAATTTTCTTCTTTAATATTCAATATTCGTTTACTAGTGAAATTTTTGTACAACCTTTATATTTTCTTATTATATAATTTTAATGTCCATCTATTAGAATGTAACTTTTTTAAAACGTCTCCCATTAAAACATTTTTTATATTAATAAATTATTGGGAGCAGTTTATGGGCCAAATTCGTTAGAAGTGGATTGGATGGAGATCCAATATTGGAGAACAAACCAAGAACGTATTGAATTGGTGAACGAAAAAGTGGTAGAAATGATTGTACTAAACTTTATATGAAAAAGGCAAAAGAAAATCTTTGATTTATGGACCAGCACGATAATTCATGTAACCAGAGTTTTTCATAGTAAACCTATCGATTCGATTTAAGAATTCACAGTGGCACATTTTCAATTCAAAATGAACTTAACAGTGTAGGAAGACTCCCGAGTAGCAAATCACATGCCTAGCTAAACCAAATCGAAAAGGTTGATCTAAAATATCAACTTGATTTGAAGAAGGTGTAGAACCGTGGTCGCACAATTGATTGATGAATGAGAAAACGGTAGAAATCATTGTCCTAAACTTTATATTAGTCTCCTAAGCCTCAGACAAGGTTGCTTATTTAATATTGGGTAAAATATGTTTTATTTATGATTTATTATTTATATATATAAAAAAAGGCCATTGTTCTCGATAGTGAAAAAAGAAAAGGTTCCAGCAAATTTGAAAATAGTATAATAGGTAGAACAATACTAAATTAATATTGTAATTGTTAGGATTCCATTTCCAGTGGTCCAACTTATCAATAATTCAAATAAATAGTAAAAAAATAACAATTTTAGTTGTACGATTACTTTAGGGGACCACTTTGGTAGAGGGCCTTCAAAAATAAATAAATAAATTACACTATTATCAATATCATTAACAGGAAAATAATCCCATTAACCAAAGATTTCTTTTGGAAATTATCCCGTAGGACGCTCCATGGACCACAAAACCCGCATGCTTTATTTTATTATACATTCATATTATTTATAAACCCAATAATTATTTCATTTTGTAAGAGAAAGGGGAAAAATAATATAATCTTTTTTTAATGTTTATTTTGTTTCAAATTCTTCCAATCTTATGTTATTTTTAAGAAAGATAAAAATGGAAAGAATACGTCCGAATTAGAATATGATTAAACTTAGATCTCTCTATTATATATATAACTTAAATTAGAAAGCGTCACAAACAACAAATTCAAATATTAAATCCTCGGTCATTATTAAAAATATGTTTTAATATAAATTATTCATTGTTAAAATTATTATTTAATTTATACACATGTTTTATGTCAAAAACATTTGTATAACTATAATGTGATGTGTATCATACATATTTTAATTTAATAAAAATGAATTGAGTTTATAACATAATTTTTTAATTTGGAAGTTCAAAATGTAGATACAAATTTTGTATATTTGGTGAATTATAAATATTAAGTCCAACTGGATTAGTGTCTTCATTTATTATTGTTCTTATTGATCCTTTCAACAGATAACCTTATCATTTTTATTTCATCCTCCATGACTACAATTTTTCTTGAAATAAAATATATTTTAAATGCCATCGCATGACCAATCGATAGTGTAGTAATTAATATATAGAAAAAAAATGAATATTTGCACTTCATCTATAATTACTTTCACCTGATTCTTCTTAAATAGGTTAAAAATATGTTTTGGCTGTTGGAGTTTTAATATTTATTCTAACATGATCTCTAATGTTAAGAAAATTCCAAGTTTAGCTTTAAATGTAGGTTGGGAGAAAAAATCTAGTTTAAATATACTTACGCGTTTGAAAAGAAATCTAGTTTAAAATCTAGTTTAAACATAAACTTCATCTTAAAGCACGGTCATGAACTTACGTGTTTGAAAAGAAATCTTATGTATGAAATACAACCCCGACGAACTATGAGAACATGTAAATGACGAACTAGCATGAAATACAACTCCGGCGTATATATGAAAGATATGATAAATGATATGATAAACGATATGTGAAATGATATGAAAAACAATATGATATGTACAAAACGCTAGCGGGGTTGTATTAAATGATAATGAAAATGGAAAAATGTTGGGACCTCATGCATTATTGTGTGCTCATGCATTGCCGGATACCCCTTACCCTTCACGATAGTACGGACGCGTACGTTACGAAGCAGAAAAATGATCATTATGGTTATCATAATGCTACGATGACCGAGCAGGAGAACGATCATTATGTTTATCATAATGTTGCAACGGTCAGACAGGAAAACGATCATTATGTTTAACCTAATGCTGTTATGACAGTAACTAGTTCTAACTGGTGTCCGGCTTAAGGAGCTCCCAGAGTATGCTCGCCCGACAAGGAAAGTGGCTCAGCGGTGTGCGAACTGACTGGTGAGTCCATACTCGCATGTATGGGCTGTGTGTAGAGCATATGGTACACATCTAAGTTACCCGTTAGGATAGTACTGTAGGAAAATAGGCTGAAAAGATAGGTTTCATCATTGCATTCACATGTTCTTGCATTTAACCCCCGATAGTAGGGTCACTTACTGAATATTTCTTTAAATACTCAAACCATGTGCTACTTCTATTTCAAGTTAAGGCAAAACATTCCTGTACGGCTGACGACGACATCGCAACTCGATATCATGGCACATGCATAGGGTAGACGTATTTATTTTCTTAGACTTAGGCTAGATTATGATGTTTTTAATTTAAATATTTATTTATTTTATTTAGTCTTTTGTTGTGTCGTTTTTAAAGATATTTTCAAAACACACAAGTCCATGGCTGTGTTTTAGGATGAAGGTGACATTTTATGAAAGTTTAAATGAAGTATTTTCGCGTTCAATGTTCATGATATGTATACAGTGGCGACCTTAAATTAAGTAGAAAATTTTGGGTCGTTACAACGTGCCTATTCATCTTTCCTACTCTCTTTCACTCATGTTTTCTCTCTTGGCAGGCATGTTTTCTGAGGGGCGGTTGAGGCGTGACGTCATTTGGCTTATCCTGGGCATCGATGTGAGTGTGTAGGTTGAGGGCGCAAGAATTCTGGTGCATTACTGGAATTCTTGCACCTTTTCTGACGACTGAGTTTTTTTTTTTAACTGTTACAAAGAGTTCAAAGTTAACTTCAAAACCAAGACATTTACGACCTCTACTTCATACCCAAACCACTAATCAAACCTCAACAAGCAAGATCAAATGAGCATAGATCGTATCATTAGTCTTATCAAGATAATACATTCAATTTTATCGAAATATTACAAACCATTTATGTTATTATTTAAACATGATTTTCCTATATGCCAACAACGTACCATTTAAGATTACACTAATAACAATGAATTTGGATATATTGAATTGCAAATAGAATAATCAAAATCATAATTAAAAGTTAAATAATTAGCTACAAGGTTTTATGATATAAATTCCAACCGTCAAATTTTTCGTCCTATGTTATATGTTATCAATTTGATTATTGTTTCTTATTACTTATTGCATATAACATCTACTTTCTAAAAAAATGCTTTCCAAAATTCTTTTTAAGGCTTTCTCAACTATACATTCTAAAATTATAATCTAAGAATAGGGTAGAAACCACCTCATCAAAGTTTGAGTTGACCGACTTACTTAAGAGGGAGGATAAGTATCACACAATTACTTTGTGAATCATCAAGAAGTGTGAATTTAATAATTGATATGAGAACAAGTTGACTCCTAGAAGCGGAATCCGTAAACATGTCAACGATTAAACATTTGAAAAAAATTCCATGTTCACCGATTGAACGAGATTAAAGAAAAAATGCTTTATTTGCAATAAGCCTTTGATAATGTTTCATATTTAGAATCTTGCTTGGATGAAATTGTCATCCAAGTCGACAAGATTAATACATTGTTGTCCACCTAAATAGAATATCCATTCAAGAGTTGATGTTAAGGGTTGAGACCCTAGAAAACAAAATCACATGACCTGGTGGTTCGAGAGTAGGGATAGCTCTATAGAGAAGCGTATTGAAAGTCTAGACAATTTTGAGAAGACTATAATTTAGATGGCCTCATATCTTTTTGAATATGTGAAGGTTGTCCTTGATGTGTTAAGATGGCAGATTTGATTGTTGGATTAAACCTCAATGTGAGAGCATTGAGAAATTCAATACCAATAGGGGTGTACTCCAATTCATAGACATAAAAGAGCCTAAACTTTCTATAGAGTTCAAGATATCAACCTCGAATTAGGGGTGTTCTTGGGTTGAGTTAGGTTCGAGTTGAAATATTTTTAAGACTCAATCTAATTGTTTGAGTTCTATTTTTTTTTTCCAACCTAAATAACCCTCGTTTTATAATGAACCAATCTGACCATAAAATTATTAGGTTGAGTTGTTCCGGTCATTTATTCAAATTTTTGTTTTTAATAAAAATAAAATATTAATTCATAAAATATTTAATTAAGGTATGCAATTCAGTTTCAAAGTTCGCGTGTTATTGCAAACGGAAGGTGTTGACAACAAAAAAAAAATTAAAAGAAGAAAAAAAAAAATATAAAAAGGTTGTCCTATGTTGATTATATTAAGAAAGTGGGGAGTTGAATTTTAATATAAAAGACATTTTTTTACACTTTTAAAGGTGTTTAGTATGTCTATTTTTTAAGCTAATTTAAATTATTTGGAGGCAAATTTAAATTATTTAATACATATTAGATGAGCCCATTTCCACAATATTATTCTAAATTATAATTGTGAGATTGTTCGCGTGGAATTAGATTTCAAGGAGCAGTTTACTAGCATCAAGGCAGAGTGGCTTCAGTTTAGGTCAACTAAATAACCATACTATTGGCTTGATTGAATGACTTGTATGATGTACGAATGATATGTGCCCTGAAACCCTTACACGTGTTATGTTTTATGATTGTTTGACTTTTGATACATGATGTTTATGTTGTGATATAATTTATGCCATGATACAAGATTATGTCATGTTATAAGTTATACTATAATATGATTATGCTATGTTATGGAACTATGTTGTGATATCAATCTTGTATGATGCATGAATCTCCGTATGCCACGCCATGTAAACTATGTTAACATGTTCACTCTGTGTCTATGATATATTAGTAAGTCATGTATATTAATCATGAAATACATGACAAGTGTTAATCATGAAAGACATGACAAGTACTACATATGTATGTTTCATAGGAACGCTATGTCATGAAAAAAAATGGAGATAAGAGTTGCACATAAGTATATGTCACAATTTAAAGCTATGGGAATATCATGCATTTCGTATGTCACGTGCATCGAGATACTTCTCTGTTATGATTAGTACGGACGCGTACATTACGATATTTATGTACGCCATGATACTATGCCGATTTTCCCTTTGTGGCTCTAGCAGTGTGGCGTGCACTAGTTGAAGGGCATGCCAGGGAGTATGTATACGAGCCTACTTGGTGGGTCCATGTGCACATGTGTGTGCTATATGTAAAGAAGTACTACACATCCAATTTTAGATGGGGCTAAGAAATAAAGTTCAAGACTATGATGTTTTTATGAAAAATAGGTCCTACCAAGATTGCATGTGATTACATTTTCCGACCTCAACCGTGGGGCTACTTCCTGAATATTTCTTTAAATATTCAATCCATGTGTACTTCTTTTTCAAGTAAAGATAAGACATTCTTCTGTGCATGCCATGGAAATAAAGTTCGGATAGTTGCATTTTCTATTAAAATTGTAACCCTTACGAGTCAATAAGCTTGACTCGTACTTGATTTAGTTTTTTTATAGTAGATTTAACTTGTGAAACAAATTTAGGAGATTTAATTTGTGGAGCAAACTAAGGGATTTAATTTGTGAAGTAAATTTAGGAGATAATTCTGGTGAAGCAAATTTCAAATCTAAGAGATAATGTCTATATATTTAAAAAACAAAAGATTTTAAAAGTATAAAAGATAGAGAATAAAAAACTTGTAGTTTACGTGGTCTAGTCTCTACCATAAATACCCCTCATTTCAATTAAGTTTATTATTTCAAGCAAAACGTGATCTAGTCTCTACCATAAATACCCTCATTTCAATTAAGTTTATTATTTCAAGCAAAACAAAAGGTAGCAATATTCTATTCTAATCTCTTTTTTATTTGTTTTAATAAAGATGGCTAGTATTTCCACAAAGATTTTAGAAATTTTAGAAATTCTCCCTCAAACTATTTTTTTAGTTTGATTATTTGTTTCAATGTACTTTGATAAAGAGCCAAAACTAACATCGGATAGCAGAGCTAGGATTTCAAAGTAAATTTCATCACCACACAAAGTCTCGAGAGGAAATGTAATGACGATAAAGAGTGAAAAGAAGGGGAGTATAACACTCTAGTACCCGTTACTCATGAAGAGTAACTACACAGTATGGTCAATAAAGATGCGTATTAATTTGCAAGCACAAGGCATGTGGAACTCCATCAAGAATGGTGACGATGTCGAGAACCATAAGGAAAAAATGACTGTTGTTGCCATCTACCAAGCAATCCCAGAGGATGTGCTTCTCATGTTGGCAGAGAAGAACTCGACAAATACAACGTGAGAGACGCT
Organism: Cucurbita ficifolia; assembly: GCA_033971965.1. Classification (NCBI taxonomy): domain Eukaryota; kingdom Viridiplantae; phylum Streptophyta; class Magnoliopsida; order Cucurbitales; family Cucurbitaceae; genus Cucurbita; species Cucurbita ficifolia. The sequence continues at coordinate 9,848,566 of CM066975.1, read as the reverse complement.
GCAAACAATGCATGAGGACTGACTCCTTTTTCAAACGTGAGTCTACTGTTGTTTCTACTCATCCACCTAGCTTTTCATATCACAAAATTGGTATCGTAATCGTCGAAAGAGGTATGGTGAAAATATGATGCTTAGTGCATGAAACTAAAATTAATGAAGTAGAACCAAGAAAAAATGTTGTGGCTCCATCGGACTTATGATCTCAACCAATGAGGCTAGAGGATGGAACGACCCTAAATTTCTACTTATCTAGGGTCCCTACTAACGTCTCATGCTAAGCTCATATGCGGAATAACTCTTAAAAATAACACCATTTATAGAATAACTTTTCAAAAGAATAAAACAACTTCATCTTTAAAAACATCATCATTGTCTTACGTGTTCAACACATAATACTAAAAATGTAAATAAAAAAAATGAAATAATTTAAAATATGAAATGTAAGACAACATATCTTAACCGAAGTCTAGGAATTCAAATATGCTTCTATCCTATGCACGTGTCATGGTCTCTACTTGCGATACCACCATCAACCGTACATGGGCGCTTTGCCTATACCTGACAAAATGATTTATCACATGGCCTGCGTATTTCGAAAATGCAAACACATGCAAATGATGCTCTAGGTACCTATCTCTATCTTATCCTAGGGGTGGCCTCCAGTCCGAACTAACGATGGATGTGTAGTACTTCCCTACACTCGACACACACGTTCTAGTGCGAATCCCCAAGCAGTTTGCACCCCCTGGACCCATCATCGTCGAGCTAGCTATCCGTAGCGACGTCCTAAGGTCAGCAGACCCGTGGGTGTCATGCTCAACATGATCACCATAATCATCATAACGTGCGCGTCCGCACTCATCATCATAAAGGGGAAGTATCTCAATGCCTATGTACACACAACATGCATGAGATCCCTCTATTTCTCATCTTAAAACATATTTCTAACACAACCCTAGTCTCATCTCTATATTACTTTTAGCAATACAAGTCACTAGATATTTATGTTAACATCGTTATTCATTCTCTTTAGGGTTGTGTCCTAGGCCGATTTCTTGACATGATGCAACATGGAATTCATCACATACAACATGCTTAATATGGAAAACATTATCATATTAAGGTAAACGTCATGCATCATAAACATCATAATCGTCATAATGCCATCAAATACATCAATTACATCATACATCGTCATATAAATCATATACGTCATCATACGTTATCATACATCATAGCTTATACATCATCACATAATTCGCATACGTCATCATACGTCATAGCTCGTACATCATAAATCATATAATTCACATATGTCATCATAAGTCATGGCTCATATAAGTTTCTACCTTATCCTATATAAAGACCACTTACTTGGTTGACCTTAGTCGGCGTTCTCCCTAAATTAATAATGTTAGCTCCCGTTCCTTGAAAGTTGTTCCAAGCATCGCCGGAGTTCATTTCCTATTAGATAGTTCGTCACCTTTCGTTATTATTTCACAAATAATTAATAATACAATTGACAAATGTGAAATACGACATTAAAACGGCCTCAATTACCTTAATCAATGTCAATAATAGGTTTGAAAGGGATAGAACAGTGGAAATCAGGCTAAAATAGGTTTTCCTAAGCCGAATAAGTCGAGGGAGTCGCGGGAAGTCGAGTCGAGCCGAGTCGAGTCGTGAAGCCAAGGGTTGATTTTTGTCGCGGGTTGACACATGGCAGAATCAGAGTGGGCCATGTTGGTGCAGACGGCTCCGGGTCGAGGTGCGAGTCACGAGTCTCTTCCCTTCTCTTGTAATTGTTTGGCTCGTATGGACCTAATATGGATAGATCTATGAGAGATTGCAAGATCAGAAACCCAAATCCCTTCTCCGACGATATACAACGATTATGGGTGCAGAAACTTACCCTTATCATGCGTGTAGGCCTCGGTGATCCTTTTCGTGGCAAGGTTGGGTGGTTTCGACGTCGGGTTTGGCCGTTTTGGGACTCGCCAAAAAAGCTCAGTCTTTTCCCTCTCTCTCGATTTTTTTCTTTTTCGTTTCTTCGTTACAGGTGCTCGGGGTTGTGTGGACTGCGAGAATTCTACGGTTGCTGGAATTCTCGCGTCCTTCAAGGACTTCAATAAATTTTTTTTTAACTGATTGTTACAAAAGGCATCAAGGCATAAGAAAAATGGGACATTGAACTTGCCATGTCAACCAAAAGGCTTAGAGGCATAAGAAAAATGGGACATTGAACCAATTATAACAGGGTGACAATTACGAACTTGTTCAAGCTCGCTCTATTGAGTACCCAGTTAATTGGAAGATAGAAGAGTGAAATAAATTGCATGTTGCATAATTAAAATTTCTTCGATAAAAGATGTATTTGATGAGGGACCAAGCATACTTGACATTGGAGAGTAATGTGCGAATATTCTCCCCAAGGTACTAGCAAAAGTTAAATTTGCAGAGATATGAGAATTGATCGGAGTGAAAAATCTCAAACAAAACAAAGTTTATGGGGGAGATTGTGAGTCAATAATCTTCGACTTGTAATTGATTTAGCTTTTTAGCTTTTTTACTTGTTAAACAAATTTAAGAGATTTATTTTGTGAGCAAGCTTATGAGATTTAATTTGTGAAGTAAATTTAGAAGATAATATCAAGATACAAAATCATAAATTTGTGGTTCAGGTTGTGTAGCCTCTGCTATGAATATTCCTCCCCCTACCAACTTTATTATCCAAAGTAAAATATAGTAGTATTTTATAGTAATATTTTTTTTTATTTATTATTATTGGTTTTAATAAAGAGTGCTAGTGTTTCCAAAAAGTGTTGTTTTTAACATTTTTAGAAATTCTCCTCTCAAGTTATGTTTTATGTTTTGATTATTCAGTTCGTTGTACTTCGATGAAGGGCAAAAACCAACGGCCCTTAGTTAGATCATGCATTTTCATTACTTTGAAATTATTGTTATTTCTTTCTCGCTATTCCATTGATGTTTGCTTTTTATTTTAAATGAATTTTGTAAACGTTTAAGTCCATAGTATCGTTTACACGAGTATGTTTCTAAAAATATTTATGCATATATTAGGTATATCATGCATGTAGTGGCGACCTTATTTTTAATAGGAAAAGAGGGTGTTATATCACATGAGGGCCCTGAAATCTTATACACTTCACAAGAAAGTAGAGAGATGAAAGAGCCATTGGAACAATGTCTCATGTACCAGCATGGGTTAACCACGTATGGACTAAAATACTATGGTTGACTTTGGAACTACTCGTAACTTCATGAAAAAGACTAAAGAAAAATTACTAAATCTACTTCGATACAAAGATATAAGAAAGAAGAAAGTCATCGGTTCAATAGGGAATATAAAAAGAGTCACAATGAAATTGGGGGACGGGTGTGGACAAGTTGATTTTGTAATTGCTAAGATGGACGACTTTGATATGCATTAGCGATAAAATTCTTCATTAAACACAAAGTTATATTGATAAATCTCACTAAATACTTGGTGAATACTCTCTCAGTTGTCTAAAACAACATGAGGGAACTAAATGAAATAAGGATGGTATCCGTTCTCCATCCGAAGAAGGATGTCAATCATAAAGAACCAACATTTATAGTCATCCCCAAGATCATAAAGAAATATTTCAAAGGAAGATGCAACATGTCCTAGAGAGCTTATCCAGAACTTATCTCGACATTGGGGATTGATCATGAGATTAAACTTTTGCTTTGGGATGAAGAATCGACTAAAAATATTTATCGTATGGTACCTCCAGAGTCTACTAAACTCAGAAAACAACTCGATGAATTTTTGAATGTTTGGTTCATCCAAGCAGAGTGAAGACTCCTTGTGGAACTCAAATAAGAAAGATATAGGTGTGGTGGTTTCAGCAAATATTCTCATGGTATCAGAGCCCTTTCGGTTTAACAACCCTGATCCTTTCTTCTTTATGGCTTCTGAATCCTCTTATCATCTTCTTCCTTTCAAAACTCTAATTCATATGATCACCATCAAACTTTCTTCCTCCAATTATCTTCTTTGGAAAAGCCAACTTCTCCCTCTCGTTGAGAGTCAAGACATGCCGGGCTAGGTTGATGGAACTATGGTTCCACCACCTCGCTTTGAACCAAAAACCTCCTCAACCCTCAACCCCAAATATTTGGCGTGGAAAGCAGCCGATCAACGACTTCTCTGTCTCCTACTCTCCTCTCTCACCGAGGAAGTCATTGTTGTCGTCGTTGGTCTCTCCACTGCACGTGATGTTTGGCTTGCGTTGGAAACTACGTTCAACCATCATTCGAAAGCTCGTGAACTAAGACTCAAGGATGACTTGCAGATGATGAAACGTGGCACCAAACCTGTTGCTGAGTATGCCCGTGCCTTCAAAACAATTTGTGACCAACTTCATGCCATTGGAAGACCCGTCGAGGACATTGATAAAGTGCACTAGTTTCTTCATGGATTTGGCATCGATTTTTCAATTTTTTCTACTACTTAGATGGCTCTCACCCCCTATCTCCTATTTTGTAGATTTAGTCTCTAAAGCTGAAATTTTTTAGTTGTTCCAACGCTCCCTTGAGTCTTTTGACTCCACTCCTACGACATTCACAGCTACTAATTGTGGTCGCACCCATGGAAGCCACCCTGCTTCCTCTAGAAACCAGCGTGGTCGTTCTCATTCCCACAAAAACTACTCTTCCAATCGAGGACGAACCCACTCAGGTCAGGGTCGTAGACCACCTCGCTGCCAAATATGCCGCACAGAGGGCCATTATGCTGACCACTGCAACCAACGGTATGTTCGATTTGATTCTACTCATGCTCACCTTATTGAAGCCTTCAACACGTCCTGTTCTATTGTTGGACCCGATGCTGCTGATTGGTTTTTGGACACTGGAGCTTTGGCCTATATGACTGCCGACCCATCTATTTTAGACCAGTCTAAAAATTACACAGGTAAGGAATCTGTGATCGTAGGAAACGGTGCATCCCTACCCATTACCCATACTGATACTCTTTCTCCTGTTCCAAATATTCACTTGTTAGATTTCTGGGTTGTCCCTCATCTCACTAAAAATCTTCTTTCATTCAGTAAATTAACGTCTGATTTTTCTCTCTCCGTTACATTTACTAATAATCTTCTTACTATCCAGAATCGTCAAACAGGAAGGGTGGTGGCAACTGGTAAAAGAGATGGAGGGCTATATGTGCTGGAGCGCGACAACTCTACTTTTTATTTCAGTTCTTAGAAAAAAAATCTTTACGTGCTTCATATGATTTATGGCATGCTCGCTTGGGTCATGTGAATCATTATGTTATTTCTTTTTTAAATAGAAAATGTAATCTTTCTCTTACGTTCTTCATATGATTTATGGCATGCTCACTTGTTTCAAAACTCATTTACGTACTTCTGGCATCCACCATCAACTCTCTTGTCCATATACACCTGCTCAAAATGGTCGTGTTGAGAGAAAACATCGTCATGTGATTGAGACTGGGTTGACCCTTCTCTTTCACTCTCATCTTTCTCCTCGTTTCTAGGTTGACGTCTTCAGCACTACAGCTTATATTATCAACCGGTTGCGTACTCCACTTCTTGAAGATAAGTCACCCTTTGAACTCCTCCACAGTTACTCTCCGCATTATGACAATTTTCATCCCTTTGGTTGTCGTGTTTATCCTTGCTTGCATGATTATATGACTAACAAGCTTTCTCCTCGCAGCATTCCTTGCATTTTTTTGGGTTATAGTCCTACTCATAAAGGGTTTTTCTATCTTGATCCTGCCACCACTAAGCTATACATTGTTAAGAACATAAAACTGGAAAGATTAGAAAAAATGGGAGAAATCTCACGATCTATTGAAGAATGAAATTGGCTATTATATAGCCTTACAGAATACACTGAAAACAAGGAAAAACAGTCCACGTCTAACAACTCCTACTCCTAATAACGTGGTATGACTAAATCAAATAAACAGTATCTCTTAACAATAGGAATGTAAACAGGCATCCCTTAACAATAGGAATGTTTTGACTAAGTGGTAGCAGACCACTGAAACAATCTAACATCTGGAATAACAAAACCTAACAATTCCTCCCTTGTACACAAACTGTAATAAGTTTATATCTATGTCAGAACAAACTCCCAATAGTCCTCTCAACTTCAAGAAAGCATCCAATTTTAGTGGTTTAGTCATCAAATCAGCTAACTGTTCCTGTGTGCCACAATGCACCAACTCCACAGTGCCAGCCTTTGTGAGCTCTCGAAGGAAATGGAAACGCTCATCTTTGTGCTTACTCCGATGGTGCATTATTGAGTTTTTTGAAAGCTTGATTGTAGAACTACTATCACAACGAATAATAGTTGACTTGTCTTGATTCTAACCCAGTTTTTCCAACACCCTTTTTAACCATACTGTCTGGCATGCACATAAAGCTGCAGCTATGAATTCTGCCTCTGTGGAAGATAGACTTACTATTGGTTGTTTCTTTGATGACCATGATACTGCTCCAGAACTCAATAAGAACACATAGCCTGAAGTACTCTTTCTCTCATCCAAATCTCCAGCGTAATCACTGTCTGTGTATGCAACAAAATCATCATCTCCTCCTTTCCGATAGAAAATTCCAAACTCAGTTGTTCCCTTCAAATAACGTAGTACCCTTTTTACTACCGGTAAATGAAGCTAAGTGGGATTCTCCATATATCTACTAATCAGACTCACTACAAACATTATGTCTGGTCGAGTTTCTGGGAGATAATTAAGACTGCCTACAACTTACTTATAGTAAGTTTTGTCCACGTTTATTCCATCTTCATCTTTCATAAGTTTGCATCCAGTGACTAGGATTATGAACATAATTACTTTGGTCCATTCCAAACCGTGTCAGCACCTCCAAAGCATACTTATTCTTACTTATAAAAATACCACTAGATATTTGTAAGACTTCAAGGCCAAGAAAATACCTCATCTTACCAAGATCTGTCATGTCAAACTCATTTTTCATGGAATTTTTAAACTCTGTAAACATTAATTCATCATTTCCAGTAAAAATGAGATCATCAACATAAAGACTAACAATTAATACTTTGACTTCTTTTCCTCTCTTGATGGACAAAGTATGCGCATAGTCACACTTCTCAAAACCTTCCTTCATGAAATAGGCTTCTATACGACTGTACCAAGCACGTGGAGCTTGTTTAAGCCCATAGAGTGTCTTCTTTAACTTGTAAACCTTCTGCTCATGTCCCTTTTGCATATATCCACAAGGTTGCTCCACAAAGACCTCTTCATTCAAATCACCATGTAGAAATGCAGATTTCACGTCCAGCTGATAGATGGACCAGCTTCATTGAGCTGCAAGTGCTACCACCAAATAAATTGTCTCCATGCGCGCAACAGGTGCAAATACTTCAGCATAATCTACCCCATATTGTTGAGTATACCCCTTTGCTACAAGCCTAGCCTTGTATTTGTCGACTTCCCCATTTTCATTGAATTTCGTCTTTAAATCCATTTTACTCCAACCTTCTTTCCGCCCTCATGTAACTCCATCAATTCTCATGTGTCATTTCTGTTTATTGCTTCCATTTCCAGATCCATGGCTTGCCTCCATTTCTCACTCTTCAATGCATCTTCAAAGTTTACAGAATCGGTAGTGATAAACATGGCCAAGTGAGCTTCATTATCTTTTTAGAAAGATCTTCTCCTGTTGCATAGTCTCTCATCCAGACTGGTGGTCTCCTATTCCTCCCCTCATTTGAGCTAGGAGAGCTTGCTTCAGTCAAAGAACCAGAAGAAATATTTTCCTCTACAGTAATATTAGATTCGTTTCCTTCTTCATTTTCATCAAACATATTTGTTGTCTCTTCTTGATCACCCCAATACAGGTCACACATAATGGATTCTTCATAGGTCTTATCCCAGTCCCAACTCTTATCTTCCTCGAATACAACATTCCTACTTATTATGATCCTTTGTGAAGTTGGATCATAGAGTCTGTAAGTCTTTGACTCTTCACTAACTCCTAGAAAAACACAACTCAAACTCTTACCATCCAGCTTAGTTCTTTTACTGTCACGCACATGAACATAAGAGATACATCCAAAAACTCTAAAATGCTCAATTGAAGGTTTGACTCCACTCCAAGCTTCTTCTGGAGTTTTATTTTTGACAGCCAATGTTGGACTTCGATTTAGTACATGCACAATTCAGTTGACTGCTTTAGGCCAGAAACTTTTCGGAATTTTCTTTTCTGAAATCATACTACGAACCATATCCATAATAGTTCTATTTTTTCATTCCGCAACTCCGTTCTGCTGTGGCGTGTATGCAACTGTCAGTTGTCTTTGTATACCATTTACATCACAAAAATTGGTGAGTTCTTTGTGATGTAAACTCTCCTTCTCGATCAGTTCATAAGACTTTAATAAATGAGTTTGTTTCCTTCTCAACATGAATCTTAAATTTTTTAAATACAGCAAAGGCTTCTGATTTTTATATTAAAAAATAAACTCATGTTTTTCTACTAAAGTCATCTGTGAAAGTAATCAAATACCTTATCTTGCTGTTTGAGATGGGTTTGATCGGTCCACAAATATCAGCATGCACTAATTGGAGAATTTGTGAAGCTCGCCATGTGCTCCTTTTTGGAAACGAGTGTCTTTGTTGCTTACCCACTAGACAATTTTTACACAGTCTCACTAGAGACTTGAGCTGTGGTAAACCATCGACCATCTTCTTTTGTTAAAGAGTCTTTAATCCCTTAAAAGCTCAAATGTCCATATCTGCAGTGCCAAAGTTGCTCAATATCCCATCAAAATCTAAAAAATATTCCTTCTTCCCACACATATGATTGCTACATCCCAAGTCAAGGAACCACATATCTTCTCTATTGGTCGTATTCATATTCACGTATGCCAGCAGCAACATCTCTTCTTGAGTCTCTACATAGTTTGCCTCCTTCTCCTTGCTTTGACATTCCCATTGAAAATGTCCTAGCTTGTGACAATTATAGCACTCCACTATGGCCCTGTTGAAGGTTTGTCTGCCTCGTCCCCTTCCTCTACCTCTAAAACTTCCACGACCTTGACCCCTTCCTTCAGATTGTTCACCATGAGTGATCTTCAAAGCGTGTTCTTCTTCAACATGAGAACTCATGCGTTGTTCATGCACAAGCAGGCTGCTTTGCCATTCATCAATGATTAAGATGGTTGTATCCTTGGACTTCTCAATGGAACACACAATATAATCAATCTTGGGAGTCATAGATCTCAGAATCTTTTCAACTACTTCAACATCTCCTTTGTTCTCACCATTTAGTTTCATCTTGTGGGCTATGCTAAGGGTCCGAGCAAAAAACTCATTCAAAGATTCTTCTGCCTTCATGTGAAGCATTTCAAACTCCTTTCGAAGAGCTTGCAAGTGTGCACGCTTTACCCATGTCGAACCTTGATATTTCTGCTTCATAGAATTCCATATGTACTTTGTTGTATCCTTGTTGAGGATTGTCTCTAAGATCAAACGATCTAATGTTTGAAATAGACAATTTTTTGCTTTCAAATCTTTCAACTTCTGATCTTCAATGTGCTTCTTCTGGGCATCTGTGAAAACGATGTCTTCTGTTGCTGCAGGAATCTCATTCTCCACCAAACCCCAGTACTCCTTTGAATGCAAATTTTTTTCCATGAGCATCGCCCAATGATCATAGTACCCATCAAAGTTTGGAACTGCAGGCTGCACAAATGAACTCTCCATTGACATACTTTTATTATGACACACGTAGAAGACTGCTGCTTCTAGTTTTAACCTGACTCTGATACCAAATGTTAAGAACAGAAAACTGGAAAGATTAGAAAAATTGGGAGAAATCTCACGATCTATTGAAGAATGAAATTGGCTATTATATAGATTTACAGAATACACTGAAAACAAGGAAAAACAGCCCACGTCTAACAACTCCTACTCCTAATAACTAATAACGTGATATGACTAAATCAAATAAATAGTCATCCCTTAACAATAGGAATGTAAACAGACATTCCTTAACAATAGGAATATTTTGACTAAGTGGTAGCAGACCACTAAAACAATCTAACATCTGGAATAACAAAACCTAACATACATCACCCGCCACGCTCAATTTGATGAAACTCACTTTCCGGCTGTTCTTAGCTCCCAGGCCCAACCTCTTTCCTCTCCTCATATTTCAAATTTCTTGGAACCACATCTTTACCATATTGATTTATTCCCCCTACCACTTCATCACCGCACATTCCTCTCCCTGTGTGATATTTGTTATGACCTTGTGGATGAGCATGTGTAGGTTGATACTTCTCTTGCAGGTTCCACTTTGCCACTATTGACTTCTGATCCGACCTCTATTGAACCTACTGTTGATTCCTCTTCTTCTTTGGGCTCTCATCCTATGATCACATGAGCCAAAGCTGGTATATTCAAGACTCGTCATCCAGCAAATCTTGGTATTTTGGGCTCATCTGGACTTCTTTCTGCTCTTCTTGCATCCACTGAGCCAAAATGATTCAAATCTGCAGCTAAGAATCCTGCTTTAGTTGCTACCATGGATGAAGAAATTCGAGCTTTACAACAAAATGATACTTGGACTTTGGTTCCTCGCCTTGCCAACACCAACATCGTGGGCTATAAATGGGTGTTTCGTACTAAATATTTACCTAATGGATCCGTCGAGCGTTTCAAGGCTCATCTTGTTGCCAAAGGTTATACTCAGGTTTCTGGTCTTGACTACACTGACACTTTCAGTCCGGTTGTCAAAGCTACCACTATTCGTGTTGTGCTTTCTATTGCGGTCACAAATAAATGGTCTTTTCGATAACTTGATGTCAAGAATGTTTTTCTCAATGGAACTCTTATTGAACGTGTTCATATGGAACAACCTCCTGAGTATATTGATCCTCAATTTCCCACTCATGTCTGTCTATTAAAGAAAATTCTTTATGGCTTAAAGCAAACTCCTCGCGCCTGGTTTCAGCGTTTTAGCTCATTTCTTCTCACACTTGATTTTTCTTGCAATCGCGCTGACACGTCCCTTTTTTTCTTTCATCAGCAATCTAACCTTATCTATTTGCTTCTTTATGTTGATGACATTATTGTTACCAGCAACAACTCATCTCTTATTGACAACTTTACTCGCAAGCTTCATTCTGAGTTTAACTACCAAAGATTTGGGTTCTCTCAGTTACTTTCTTAGTCTTGAAGCTTCACCCACTCCTGAAGGTCTCTTTATTAATCAGTTAAAATATGCTCGAGATATTCTTACTCGTGCTCAGTTGCTCGATAGCAAACCAGTCCACACTCTCATGGTTGTTTCTCAACACCTGACTATTGATGGTTCTCCTTTCTCTGATCCTACTCTCTATATATCTCTTATTGGCGCCCTTCAGTACTTGACTATTACGCATCCATATATTGCCTATGCTGTCAATTCTGTCAGTCAATTCGTGCATGTCCCTACTACATATCACTTTCTTGCTGTCAAACGTATTCTTCGTTATGTCAAAGGAATACTCCACTTTGGTCTTACCTTTCGTCCATCCACTGTTCCTAGTGCGCTAGTCGCTTATTCGGATGCTGACTGAGCTTGTTGTCCCGATACTCGTCGTTCTACATCCAGCTATTCTATTTATCTTGGTAACAATCTCGTTTCTTGGAGTGCCAAAAAGTAACCTACTGTCTCACGCTTTAGTTGTGAATCTGAGTATCGTTCTCTTGCCACGACTGCTGCTAAACTTCTTTGGGTTACGCATCTTTTGCATGACTTCAAGGTCCCTATTTCACAGAAGCCCTTACTCTTATGTGATAACAAAAGTACTATTTTTTTTTTAGCTCTAATCCCGTTTCTCACAAGCGGGCCAAACATGTTGAACTAGATTATCATTTCCTTCGAGAATTTGTTATCGCTAGCAAACTTCGCACACAATATGTACCTTCCCATCTCCAAATTGCTGACATCTTCACAAAAAGTGTTTATCGACCTTTCTTTGAATTTTTCAGATCCAAGGTTCACGTTCGTTCAAATCCGACGCTCAGCTTGCGAGGGGGTGTTAAGGATATTTGACCGTTTATTATAAGGCATTACGGCTTACCATATTTGCCCTTTTATTAAAGGCAAATATATTGTATTGATTTATTATTCTTTCCTTTTATTGTTATTTCCATATTATTTGCAATTTATCATAATTCTCTATTCTATTAATGATTATAAACGGAGAACTTTCACCGCTATTTAGGCAGGATAGTTTTAGCAAAATATTCTCAGGAATGAGCTTGCCCATAAGTGGACAAAAGATATGCAAGAGCTTAAAGTGGAAAGAATTTCTAGATGTAGAGATTGGTTGAAAGGTCGGTGAAGACTTGAAGCCAGTCACTATTTAAATAATTAAGTTTAAACATACTTGGTTGAAAGGAAATCTCAACAAATAATTGAGAGGGGATATTATGACCCTGCTGGTCTTGGGTGTATTGTTTGTGACATGTCCATATCTAACCTTTTATTTTGTTCTTATTGTATGTCTTTCATTATGGTATAATTATTTACTTCTCTCGTAAATTTGTTATTTACTCGTGCCAAAGGCAATTTGCCTCATAATTCACATTAGAGGATATTAATAGTTGTCAAATCTTCTTACCCAAGTTATTTACTATCAAGGTTGTTGTCGTCTCTTATTATTTTAACATCTACTTTTTTTTTAAAAATACTCTCCAAAATGCTTTTCAAAACTTTCTCCAACTCCGTTTTCTCCGGGTAGAGACTACAAGAAATTTGAGTTGACTGACTTACTAAAAAATAATAACAAGTGTCACATAATTGCAGGAGAAATAAATAAATAAATAAATAAGGAAGTAGAAACTAAAATAACCTTCTTTTTTAGGCCCACCACCACAAAATGCAAACTCACCAACTCTTTGGTATTATAAATTTGGCTGACAAAAAAATTTGAGACATTTACTACTCATTCTTCCTCCAACCATTGTTCGACAACTCAATTGTACTATCCTCTCTCTTTCTCCAAAAAATAAAAACAACATACAATTATAGAATTAGTATTTATTTTTATCCTTCTTTCTTTCTTTCCCACGTTAGCAACAATCTCTTCTTTGGTTCGAGGGAAAATCAACAATTACGGAAACAATAAGAATAACAATTCTTCTTCGTCTTCTTCTTCTTCTTCTTCTTCTTCTTCTTTCCCATAGCATAGATGCTTCTCTTGTGTAACAACAAAGCTCCATCTTTTTAGGGTTAGGGTTTATTTAGTTTGAAAATCCGCCATGGGAAGAGGCAGAGTTCAGCTGAAGAGAATAGAGAACAAAATCAGCCGCCAAGTCACCTTCTCAAAGCGTAGAGCTGGTTTGCTCAAAAAGGCCCATGAGATCTCTGTTCTTTGTGATGCAGATGTTGCTTTGATCGTCTTCTCCACCAAAGGCAAGCTCTTTGAGTACTCCTCTCATTCCAGGTTCTTCCCCATTTCATACCCCTTTTTCTTTCAATTCTAATTTATCGATTTAGATCGAGTTGTTGGGCTTTAATTCATCTGTTTTTAGAATAATTAGCCTAGAGATTTGCTTATGTTAACAAAAATAAAAGATTTAAATACCATCTTTATCATCTTAGATTTTTTTTTCTTTTTTTTTATTGCCTTTTCATTTAATGGGTATGTTTTGAATGTTTACTTAATTTACTTGTATTTGTGTTGGCATTTCAATTTAATTTAGTGTAGAAATTATAATATGCATGTAGTAGACAAGACACAAAGACGACACACAGTACATGTTGTATTTATTTGATTTGATGCTCTGAAACAAGGAGAAAAACATGGAGTGCTGTAGCAGAATTTCGATATACCTCAAAATTTTATATCAACTTTTTGTTTTATTAACCATTGGTTCTTTTTCTTTATTCTTATTATTTTTTTAAAAAAAAGAAATTGAATTGGCTTTGGATACAGGTGATAAACCTAGAGCCACGTGTCGGGAGACCATGTTGTTTTTTTTTTTTTTTATTTTTCTTGCTTCGTAGCTCGAACCTAGTATTTGAATATCTCTATGTTGTTCTTAGTGACCTCGAATGAAGAGATTTAGGTCTCTTGAATCATATAATTTCATGTAAAAAGATGCACTAAAAAAGGAGTCAAACCTTAATAGTGAAATTTGGTTTTAATTTATGTATGCATGAGATGGATGTAAGTAAAAGCATGCATGTGATTGATAATCTGTTCATACTGTTTTTTGAATGCCATTAATTTGTGAAATTTCTTCTCTAACATGTAATCACTGTTACTCATTAAGGTTAATAGTAATAATAATATTAATAATTAAGGCTTTGATTTGGTTTCCAAAAACAGCATGGAGAAAATCTTAGAAAAATATGAAAGATATTCTTATGCTGAGAGACCATTGGCCCCAAATGGAGATTCTGAATCACAGGTAAATAAACATATCTCACCTTCATTTCCCCTCATTGCTACTCTTATCTCTTCTCCTTCTCCACATTTAATTTCATATACATAAAAAGAACAAAACCTATTGGAATTAGTGTCTGGAATACATGTCTTGTCTGTTAGGAATCACGACTCTCTACAATTGTATGATATCGTCCACTTTGAGCATAAGCTCTCATAGGTTTGTTTTGGACTTCTCTAAAAAGGCCTACTTATAAACTCATGATACTTAGGATCATTTCCTAAATCAGTCAACGTGGGCTCCCTCCCAACAATCCTAAACATTGTTTTGAATTTAGAACGTTGATCTTGCTATCACAGTAGTGACCGTGTCCTCTTGTCCTTTCATTGGTTCGAGGGCAAATCAAAGTCCATATATGGATAATTCGGTTCGATGATGAATTCCACTAAAATTAATTTAGTCGAATATAATAGGATTTACAAAAATAAACATTACTAATTAAGCTAATTATATCTTTCTTAGGACCCATAATTCTTAGTTATTACTAATTTGCTCCATTACAAAATTACTTTCAGTACTGCATTGCTACAGTTTATGCAGGATGAATAGTAGAAAAATAAAGGAACTTTTCTCCTTTCTTATTAACATATTAAAGTATACTAAAATGGTTTGGCAGGTAAGTTGGTGTCAGGAGTATCCAAAGCTTGCAGCCAGATTGGAGATTGTGCAGAAGAATTTAAGGTATTTGAACAGTTCTTATGTACTGTTATTCATTTTGATATCATATTTACGAACAATTCTTAGACAATTATACGAAAATTTGGCATGAGAAATGGGATGTAAATCTTTTCAAATGTTTTTTCAAGTATTAATAAATGTTTGTGTTATTACTTGTTTAGGCATTATTTGGGAGAAGAGCTTGACCCTTTGAATTTGAGAGAACTTCAAAGCTTGGAACAACAACTTGATTCATCACTCAAGCGCATAAGAGCCAGAAAGGTCTGCCCTTAACAATGCCCTAATTTTGCTCTTCATCTCCAAAATTTTATCATTCTTAGCATCATTTGGGGTTACTTTGTTGCAGAACCAACTAATGCAAGAATCCATTTCAAAGCTACACAAAAAGGTGAATAACTTACTTTTGAAGCAATTGTTTGGTATAGTATTCCTCCTCACTTATACCCTCGAACAACCTCCCCTTAATCGAGGCTCGACTCCTTTTTTTGAGCCTTCGAACAAAGTATACCCTTTGTTCAACATTTGAGGATTCTAAGTTTAGGGCATGGCTCTGATACCATGTTAGGAATCAAGACTCTCCACAATGGTATGATATTGTTCACTTTGAGCATAAGCTCTCATGACTTTGTTTTGGGTTTCTCCAAAAGGCCTCATACCAATAGAGATATTATTCCTCACTTATAAACCCATGATCAACCCCTTAATTAGCTAACGTGGGACTCCATTCTAACAATTCTACTGTTTCACTGTTTGGTTCAATGGTTGCAGGAAAAGGAATTGCAAGAGGAGAACAGGAAGCTAGCAAATAAGGTATAAATTAATATCCCATTTGGTGTTCTCTATTTAAGTAATTTCTTGTCTAATGTTCTTTATTTTATGATTTGAAAATATAAGGTAAAAGAGAATGAGACGGTTTGGGTTGAACGTGGACACTGCGAGCTCACAAACGTGGTTCATAATCACCACATTTTAGCAACACCACCACCACTTCCTTCTTTGTCGATTGGGTATATGCCTCTTACTTTTTTTTAACAAAACAAAACCCTTTTTCCATCTTCACCAACTCAATTTAGAAACCCTAATCTTAAGACCAAAACAAAATAATGACAACTATACATTTGAATGTAGAGTAAACTGCCATGGGAGAGGATCAGATGAAGATGAGACAAGGCCAACAAGCACCAACAACATCCAAATACCAGCATGGATGCTTAGCCATGTGACTGAAAACCCTCATAACTAAAAGGCAAGTGGACCGTCGTCTTCTCGGTTGCAGGTAGACGTCGTTGCCCTCACCACCACCATTGTCACAAATAAAATGGCCATGGGGGAGAGGGGAGAAAAAGAGAAGACCATTGCAAAGGTTTGGTTTTTGAAGATGTGAAATAATGCAAATGCCCAACATTATAGGCAACTTCTTTCACACCAAAAATTGGTCCAATCCCAAAGCCTTGCTGTATTATGTAGGTGATCATTTGTCAAGACCCCTTGTGGCTCCAAATGAACTTGAAACTTTTGGAAGAAAAATGAAAAGTGGATACTTTCATTTCTCTTTTATACCTTTTGAACTTATGGGTGTGTCGGTTAATGTGTTTATTACATGTATGCAATGTGTTGACTAACCCTTTTTGTATGAGGTCTTTGTTAGAAAAATTGTAGAGGTCCTAACTAATGATCATTCAAGTACTACAAGATGTAAACAGTCATACGAATTTTTACATAGAAGATGTCTTTAAATAGGAATGCATGAGTGCTCAAGTGGAAGAATAGATATCATCCATTCTTACCTTGGATATTAACTCATGAATCATTGAATCGTGAAGTCCCTTTATTAATATATCTACTAGTTGAAGTTGGGAGGGCACATAACTAATGCATACTAACCCCTTCTCTAATTTTTCTAATTTTTCTAATTTTTCCTTTAGTTTGTCATATCATGTTGGATAGGATGACTCGCTAATGTCCACGACTTGTATAATTTTTATGAACTAAATTTTCAAAGAGGTTCTTAAACTAACTTGTAGCGGTGTTTATATGAACAATATAGTTTAATTAAGGTCTAAAAGTAGTAACAAAATGAACCTCTAAGCTAACTTGATATTTCTATAGAGTGAGTGTTATACCAAGCTCTTAGAGTATGAGTCTGAATAAAAATGTTTCCCTTGGACAAGTGTTTAAGAATGTGGTCTAGTGGACCATTTTTAAATGAGAAATAGTTTGTAGTTGGTCTAGACTTGTTCAAAGACATACAGTTGTAAGTTCCTTTGCTTTGATGATGTAGAAGGTTTATTCAAATGTTTTGAGTTTGACTCGGTCAATTCATGCGAGCATAACTTGCATTTACAACGAGACTAGAGAAGAGTTTTCTGAAGTTAAGGAATTGGCTGGCCTTGGCCTTGGCCTTAGTATAAAGACATACTATGATATATGAAGGTTAGTAAAGTTTAATAATGTTATGGAGAAATGACTAGCTGGAATAGTAAGGTAACATCAAAAGGTTAGCATCCTACATCATGTTTACTAAAGTAAGATGAGATTGTTCGCCTCGTCCTTAATTTGAAGTTTACATTAAATTACTGATGCACAATGAGTGAATCCTAGATTGATTAAGTTCTTCAAGGTGTAGGACCGGTGAAAAGTTGTTAAAGGATATGTCCATACCATCGTTTAGTTGATCTGAAAGGTACCAAAAGGTTCAACAGTTTGAGAGGTATCATGAAATTCTTTCTAGGTTTACTTAAGATAACAAAAGATCACATAGCCATTTGAATATGGTGGGTTATTGTAATCACAAGCTTACACAAGTTACTTGAGGTGGGGTTATTGTAATCACAAGCTTACACAAGTTACTTGAGGTAAAGTCTCAACTCTATGGAAAATAGGCAAGATTATGTGATGTCAGTATTAGTAGTAGCTATGCCTCAGTCTCAAAATTAGTATGCTTTAATTTCAAATAGTAGTTTCTTAGGTGGCTTTTCATTTTCGTATTGAAAATTATGTTAAGGTTTTGTTTTTGACGATGTTGCTACTGGTATTTCTTGTTTTAAATTAAACGTATAAGTTCATAATTTCGTTTTAAATATTTCATTAATTTTTAAGTATGTTATTAAAGGCATGCATGTGGTGACGTCCTTGATCTAGATAAGAAAAATTAAGAGGGTAACACAAAGTCTACCTCAGAGGAGCATTATGGTAGCCAATTCTGGAACATGTAATGAGTAAAAAATCCAAATTATTAAGGAAGAAAGAAAAAGAAAGAAAGAAAATAAAAGAAATGCTCGTAGGGATCACTAGGACGTGCTAGCATACGAACATATCTTGTCTTATGTGGTTAGAATATGCATGTTTAGGACTCTATATGGACAATTTGGGTGAGAATACTATGCATGTTATGGATAATTATCGAAATACCCCTAGGATGGAAATTTATGATGCATGTTGATTTAAATTTTTTTAATGGTGCTAGAATGGAGGAAGAGATATTGTAATATGTGCTCCGAGTGATTGATGGACGCTATCTCCCTATTAAGCTTGCATGAATGATTAGGTTATGTTCTTCGTGCTATAAGTGATTAATAGGAATATCTCCCAATAAACATGCATAAATATACTACGTTAAGATTATGATACTAGAACTAGAGTAGTTGTTACGTTGACCTAAATCAGCATGTTTTCAGTAAACTAGCACCCAATTGTGAGAAACAATCCGATATCTAGACCTGAATGTTCCAAGAAGTTGGATTAGTCCTCGGAGCTAGTCTTGAGTGGCCTAAAAATGTGAGATGAGGACTAAATCGTCTAGACACCCTAACAACTTAGTGAACCTCCACAACAAGGACAACTAAGAAAGCTTAACATGCTTAATAGCAGTGCAAATGGTGTCACTAGAACCTCCGAGTCCACTTGAATTACTTTTGAGTGTCAAGACAGATCAAGACTGAGGTCGCGATTTCGTAAACTGATCCTAAGGAGGGACTTAGGACTATATGGGTAGTTAGCTTGAGATGAGTACTTCTATTGAGTTTAGAAATGGGTCAAGACTGAGGTCGCAATTCCGTAAACTGATCTTGAGAAGAGACTTAGGACTACACAAGTAGTTGGGTCAAGGTCAATGCTTCTATTGAGTGTAGGAGTGAGTCAAAAAATGAAAACACAATTCCATGAATTGGTTCTAAGAGGAGACTTGGGACAATCCAAGTAGTTGATTCGTGAAGAGTGCCCCATAATGAGTGTGGAGACAACCCCAAACCACCTGACAGGGTCACGTTGCCATAAATCCATCTGAGAGTCATGGGGTTTCTCTTCCAAATTCAATATGACACTATGGCCCTATGTTAAGGATTACCGATTAACATGTAATGACCTGACTTTTTGCACATGCAAAGTCGTCACTTAACAATTAAAAATTTATAATTTAAAATACATGCAAACATGCTAAAGATAATTTATAAAAAAAAATAAAAAATAAAAATAATAATAATAATAATAATAAAAATAATAATAATAATGCACAGATACTTTTTAAATAATATAAAAATGTGTCATTTAACCAAATAGTTTGAGAATAAGGTAATTAAAGAAAACAGACAACCGTCTAAAATTTCCTAGTTCCCATAGGGTAGGAATGTTCGAACAAAACTTAAAATAATAAAATCAATTTAATGGGAAGCGTTCTAAATAATAAATTAAAACATAAAACTCTAAGTTGTCCCACGACGGTCATTTCTACCCTATTCGTCACTCCAATGCTAAAACCTTGCTCTTACCTCAAAATCATTTAAAATAGAGTGAGTATGAAAATAGTCGGTAAGGTTCTCCCTATTGGGTCAGACATGAAAACTATTACATAGTTCATCAATTAAAATCAAGAGACCTCTGTAGTTGATTACTAGTAACACAGAGCGTGTATTCTACTCAGCTAAAATAGTTTACAACAATCACTCCTTGGTGACCAATAGTGGTTGGTTACCCGATACATAGAGCGTGTAACCCTTATCACGTTTATAAATGTCAGCAATCACCCATGTGACCAATAGTGGCTGATTACCCGATACATACAACGTGTAACCCTTATCACATTTATTTCATTAAAAAATCATAATCTACACAAATGCAGTCCCAAAACAATTATTTTCATGATCAAAAGGCACAATAACAAACAATAACATCCACATAACAATTCATATAATGGCATACACATCCAACCATATTTTAGAAAACAAAACTATTTAGTTTCAATAGGAAAGTCTCTTACCTAGATCGCTTCCCTAAATTGCTACTATAAATATCGGTCCAACTCTGACTTAGACCAAACCGACATCAATAGGTTTACAAATCAATCTAAAATACACGGTATAACAACTCTTAACATTTTTTTGAGCTTTATCACTCGTCGTTCTCTTGTAGAATATGTGGTCTCAATTCCTACCTTTCCCAACACAAGTCGTTAGTTGCTGCTTCGACTTCCCACTTTGGTACCTTGGTTACAATATTGAAAGTTAGAGATAATCATTCGTGGTAAGTTGGATCCAGAATCGAGATTGAACTAAAAGTATAAAGCCTCACGAAACTAACCGTTCACTCTTTTTTATAGGCAGCGGCAACAACAATGAGCTACAATGTTCGTGGCAGTTGATGGGTGGTTAAGGTGACAAGGAGGAGGAAGGAAGAAAAAGAATGTGGGGGACAACGACGACTTCCCGCCAGTGACGGTGGTGGAGACAGTCCTCGAGTTGCGTGCACAGAGGGAGCAAGAGAGGGGTAGGTGTGGCTACTAGGGTTGTGGGCTCAGCTTCATAGCTGAGCGTAGGATTTCTTTTTTTGTTTCCTTTTTTCTTTTTCCTTTCCTGGGCGGGTCTTCACAGATGATGTTTGGAAGTAATAATATCGTATGGTCCTTACAGTTATGATGAGGTTATGTCTTAATCCAAAATATTGGTCGCAGAATTCTACTTGGAATTGGATACGGTGTTGATTATTTTTTATACTCATCCATTCCTCTTTTTTAGGTGATTGACAATCGAGGTCGAGGAACCTCCAAGAGTTGCACGATCATAGAGGGGATCGTCACGGGGCGTCAGTCCAATCTATGTATATTTGATTTTTTTTTTTATATTGTTTGAAATTGTTTCCCAAACACATGCTTCATTTATAATAAACTGGAACAACACCAAAATTGTAATTAGTTTATATTGTGTCTTAATTGTAGTGTTGTTTGTTTTAAATTGAGCAAAATTTTACTTTTATTTTATCTATTTTTGTCTTATCTTTTTAACTCCCGTTCAAAATTGGTGCCTAAAAAATTTAATCATGACAACATACCAGTCCAAATGAAACATTAATTGTCACACATTGTTAAGAAAAGTCATGCATTGGGTAAAAACTCAACAACCTATTTGACTATTAAAAAAAATTAAGCACTAGAAAAATTGGACGAGAGAAAACTTCGTGAGAGGAAGAAATTAATGATAGAAAAATTTAAATATTGTTTGAAGATTATACTCCGTCCATAACCTGTATTTAATACATGTTTTCAAATTTTTAATTTTGTGTCTAAAGATTCTTGACTATTTAAACATTCTTTAAAATTTAATCTAAATTAATAAAGATTTAATCTAAAATTTAGAATGAAGTTATATATATATTTTTTATAGATATTATATTAGAAACTAAAATTTGGACCCTTCCTCTAACAATTATTTTTTAAATAAGAAAGTTCTTAATTTTTTTTTTCTTTTCGGGCACCTGTTGAAGTCATAGGTGTTAGGTAGTAGGTAGACTTTGAAAATGGAGAAGCTAAAAATATCGCCATGCTCCGTATTCAACTGCCACTGCACTTCGTTTCTCCCAAGGGACTCCCAATTGAATCCCCTCAATTTTTCCAGGTAAATTCCTTTTTCTTTCCCCCAAACCCCCCCCCCCCCCCCCCCCCCCCCGCTTTTTTATTCTATCATACTTCCTTCTTCTTGTGATTCAACATACCAATTCATTTTCCGTATTTCAACAATTGTAGATGAAGATTTACGAAAGCAAAAAAAGAAACCTCAAACAAATTCTGAAATTTAGAGGCACCAATGGTTTGATTTTGACTGTTCGAATCTAGGAAAACCCTTGAATGGTTTGATTTTGACTGTTCGAATCTAGGAAAACCCTTGAATGTCGTGTAATTTCAATTCGGCTGAATTGCAAACATCGAGAACCTATTAATTTCATTAGCAATCTTGGTTTGACCTTTTGATGATAGCTTTAGCATAATGTTTCGGGTGATAATAATCGTAGAGGGTTTCAATCTTCAATGTACGTAATGCTTGAGAAGGGCGAAAATCAGCTTGGTCGTCTCGTTTGAACCTGATTGACTGGTTGTGTTTTCAGGGAAAGTGCAAATATATCAGGATCATGGCCGAGTCAGTTGGGAGTAGGAGTATGGATAAAAAGCTTATTCAAATCGATATAAGCTCCGACACCGTTTGCCCCTGGTGCTTTGTTGGCAAAAAAAATCTTGACAAAGCTATATCTGCTTCTCAGGATCAATATCATTTTGAGGTTCTCTTATCTAATCTTTTGTTGTCTTATGCATCAAATTTTTGTAGAATTGAGATATATTCATTGGAGCAATCATTTAAAAAAAAGGTGTACTATCATATGAGAGATGGAAGCCATGAATAAAAGATCTTCCGCTTCTAATCTACCTTTTCTCTTTATGGTATAGAGATAATGTGTGTTCTTATATATAAAGTGAGAACTGCCCTCTGGTATAGTTGTATATTGTTCGGAAATATCATGAAAATGTTAAGTTTCCTTTGTGCACTGTATCAAGTTTATATATTAGGACAAGCCTTAATGCGCGAAATGTTAGTGTGAAATGGGGTGACATAACGTCACAATTATCTGAACTCAAATTTCTTCTATTCTGATCTCATGTTAAGTCATCGTAAAATGTTGAAGCTTGAGCTATTGAGCTAAGGTGATTTAATATTTTCAATATATATCTAAATATATTTGGTAGAAACTCATATCGCCCTCCTACTAGTATGAGTAAAATTCATGAGCGATGTAATGACCCTAATTTTGACGTGCATTAATTACTCTAATTTTCAACCGGTTTTAGTTCATAGAGTAGGACCAGAACCGATTCTATTCACGATATGTTGAGAACGCATATTACGGGAGGAAACTTTGTGCAAGTTTGAATTTCTCATCTCATGGAAAACCCTTTTTGCTCCGCTTAGCCCTATCCCCCAGTAGTTAGTGATAGGTTCTATAGGAACTGGACGATGCTATTCACGATATGTTGAGAACTCTAATTATGTCATAGTTTATATGCTGTCTTAACCTTATTAATTGTTTAACATAAATTTGCAGTTGAAATGGCATCCATTCCAGCTCAATCCTTCTGCTCCCAAAGAAGGTGTTGTTAAGAAGGAATTTTACAGGAGTAAGTTTGGAATCCAATCTGAACAGATGGAAGCTCGGATGGTTGAGGTTATCCTTATGAACAATTCTGAAAGCATTCTCATTGATGCTCTGTTCTAATCAATTTTTCACCCTTGAATACTAAGTTACTATGAAATTTTGGAATTTTTCAGGTGTTTAGGGGTCTTGGACTGGATTACGACATGTCTGGGCTAACGTAAGTGTGAAGCATATAATAATGGATTTGAGGAGGTATGATCTTTTGCTAACACGGACGTTGTATTTTCAGGGGAAATACCCTAGACAGCCACAGGCTTATATATTTGGCAGGTCAACAAGGTTTAGACAAACAGCATGATCTTGTGGAGGAGTTGTGCCTTGGATACTTCACTCAGGGAAAATACATTGGAGACAGGTATGTGGTGAGAAATTTCTTACAGTATTAACGGCGTAATAGAGCTGATCACATTGTCAAATCGCTGTAGGGACTTTCTTTTGGAATGTGCTAGAAAGGCGAGGGTCGAAGGAGCAGCAGAGTTTCTCGAGTCGGATGATGAAGGAGTTAAGGAGGTATCGATACAAGTCCTATATGCTTTATTCGGTTTCCTAGACCTAAATATGTCTACATATGGTTCACTGTAGGTCAAGGAAGAGCTTGAGAAGTACTCAGGAAAAATCTCTGGAGTTCCCTTTTATGTAGTAAGTGAAAAACAATTAACTTTATCCAACTGATGTAAAGCCAGGCATTTTTTATTTTGTTTTTCTGAACAGAATGTTATGGCAGATCAATGGGAAGCACAAACTGAACGGTGCTCAACCCCCTGAGGTTTTTCTAAGAGCTTTTGAAGTTGCGGGAAAGTGATTGATTGAAACTGAAGTGAAGCTTTTGAATTTGAGCATCAATAAGAATGTAAGTCCTTTGCTAAACTCAGTATACATACTGTTGTTCTTGTATTTACTACCATAATGGAATGCATGTCGGATCAAGCTGCTATTTACAGTTTGAAATTTGTTTGCCAAGTAATCAACTACTTGGTTGTCTTAGAGATTTAAGTAGTTTTCTCGATGATTCATTAGCAATTCTAATATGATTTACAATTTTTGGTCCAAGCCAAAGTAGATTTGAATACTGAAATCTCCTTTTTTTTTTTTTTTTTTTTTTACTGCAATGTATCTGTCTGAGATGTAGGACAAAACTTCAAATACCAAAAACAATACAAAACAATGGTGCAAATTCAGATAATCTTGTGAATTTGCAAAAGGGTTGACCATTTATAAGTTCTTGGGCAAGAGATTAAGAAGTTTCATGCATTTTTCGAAATGCAAAGCATGTAATTCTTGCCATTTACCGTGACTTTATAGGCTGGGGGAAAATATTGTTGAACCGGTGTCTAATGAACTTGCCTTGGAGTCTGCCCGACACAAGTACTAACACCTTCACATCAACTTGGGATCAACCTAGGGTGAAAATTTGGACAGATGTACCTTTGGTCAATGACATATAGATAAAAGTGTCTAGTTCTTGTTTCAAGATTGAAATACTCCCCAAGTTTAGTGATCGAACAAGCTTGAATGCCTCGAAAAATGCAACCCAAGCTTGAATGCCTAAAAAAAATGCAACCCTTGCAAATGGAGAACACAATTTCATTAACTTTGGCGTGTGAAAACCAGAGGACCCCTTGGGCTGGTAGCTGTTTGATAGATGGATTGTTTTTGGTATGGGCTTAGGCGTAGGCGTAGGCGTGGGCATGAATAATTCTTCATTTATATTTGTGCAAAAGGAGGCATTGGTTAGCCTCACGTTGTCTTTGCCTTCGTCGTCTTCTAAGATCCACACTTGGTAGTACTTCAGTCGCCAGTCTCTCTAGTTGGGTGGGCGTTGGCCGGTCTTTTGACTGAATCCCCGTACGTGTGGATCTCCCCGCATGTGGCTCACGCCATTCGAGGTGGCCCACGATCTTGAGAATATCATTTCTTACTATTTAGTAGCCCATATAATTTTGGTGACTATTGGTATCTTTAGGCGAGTGACGCCTTTTGGAGAGTTTAGAAGTCGAGGTGATTGAGTGAATGAGCAAATCTTTATTTCATTTTCTCGATCATAAAAGATTCCATTTTTGAGAGAAAGCAAGGAGAGTGGGAAATCTAACCTACTCTTCTGTTTGCTGAATCTGACGTTCTTTCAAAAGTTTGGGCTTCTACGTGAAGAACATGTCTGACATCGAATGTTATACCAGGAGATCACTACTTCGATACGGTCGATTCCATTGGTCATTCTTCAGGAGAAGTTTTGAAACTGAAAAACTGAACTAGTGAATTAAGAGGGTCATTGCTAACCCATTGGCTTCATCAATATCTGTCTCACGCATAGGAGGGCATGAATGAGAAGAAGTGGTAGGTGGAGAATGTGCTTCGTCAAGCGGAGGCGTGGACGTACGGGCTGGCACGCGGATTGGGGGCAGGCGTGCAAGAGCTGTCGCGTGAATCGGACCCTCGAATGGTCGGCCTTTGATGCACAAGCCTTGTGCGGCCCATGGTGGGTGTTGGCTTTGGGCGGCCTGCTTGCGCGTTCTCTGATGGGCTGCTCCTGGCGGCGTACGAGTGACACGAGCGCGCCTACCAATCGGAAGGATGGGGCTAGCGATCACGGTCTGTCCTTATCATCCCATGGGTCGAGGAAATAAATGAATTAAATAAAATGATATAGACGGTAAATAATTAATACAATAATAAAAGTGCATGTTATATTTTAAAAATTACATAACATGCATGGTAGAGTAAGTTATAAATAAAATGATCTTATAAATCTTATACAATTATGGTAAGCTATTAATAAAATAGGCAACCAAATTCAAAAAAGAATTTATATCACGTATATAAAAATAATTATTGCACTAAAATAATTCATTAATTTTGATTTTAAATTATGATATGTTATTAATATAGGAGATAATCAAAATTAGTTAAAAAAATAAATAAAAAATTATAAATAATTAATAATCAATAAGTAATTAATTATAATTTTGGAAAAGGTAAGTTAACTAATTTTAATTACTCAAAACAAACAGGTCATTAGTGATGCCATGTGTGCGAGTGGGCTCGCATGATGAGCCTCAAGCCCACACGAGCGTGCCTATGCAATATGACTATTATTTTATCACTAGGCCGTATAAAATCGCACTCTCCTACTGAGGTAGGGATGGGAATCATCACCAACTTTCAAATTTGCAATAAATTTATTCTGACTCTAGATTTGTGCTATCTAAAATCACTACTCTCAATTTTAACCTAAGGTTATATGCGGAATTTAACTCTTAAAACATCATCTTTAAAATAATAATTTCAAGATAAACATCATATCATCCTTGAAAACACCACTAGATCTTACGTGTTCGAAAACATAATTAAAAAACAAAATTAAAAACGATAATGATAAACAATTAAAAAAACATGAAATGCATAACATCCTATTCGAACATAAGTCTAGAAATTTAAATATGCTACTAGTCTATGCACATGCCATGGTCTCTGATTGCAATATCTTCGTTAGCCGTACAGGAGCGACTTGCCTTTACGTGAAAAGTGACATAGCACACGGCTTGAATATTTCGAAGAATACTCAGCAAGTGACCCCACTATAGGAGCTGTAAAAATGCAAATACATGCAATGATGCTTTAGGGACGTATCATTAAAACATCCTAAGGGTGGCCTCTAGTCCGGACTGAATTGGATATGCAGTACTTCCCTACACACGACCCACACGTGCTAGCGTAAATCCCCAGGTGGCTCACACCCCTCTGAACCTATCATAGTCGAACTAGTTGTTCGTAGTGACATCTAGAGGTCAGCAAACCCCTGAGTGTCATGCACGACATGATCACTATCATCATCGTAGCGTACGAGTCCGTACATCATTGTAATAGAGGAAGTATCCCAATGCTTATGTACACACAAAAATGCATAAGGTCCCTATGATTTTCTCGTCTTAAAAACATTTTTATGACAAAACCTTAATTCCATTCTTATATTACTATCGGTAATATATGTGCATTAATCTTCATGTTTTCATTATCATTAATCATTAACTAGGGTTCTATCATAGAAATAATCGTCATAGTGCAGTATGACATTCACAACATGCTTCTCAACTTAATATGGAAAATAACGTCATATTAAGGAAGTAACATCATATTACGTTGTCATGTTAACCTGCATCGTCATCATCATAAACATATCATCATCATCGTAACATCATGAAATGTTATCATATAGCTCATACACGTCATCATACATCTTCATCATACGTCATACATCATAATTCATCAGCAAGGCATCATAAGCATAAAGCATAAATGACACGTGTCTGTGCCCCTAGGCACGTGTTGTCATACATCAAGCAATTGTCTAACCTATCCTATAGTAAGGTCACTTACTTGTTCGGCCTTAACCGGCGTTTCCCTAATTTCAAGTTCGCTAAGCTTCCGTTCCTCGAAGCTGCTCCAAATGTCGTCGGGAATCGTTTCCTATTAGGTCATTCATTGCCTTTCGTTAGTATTTCACAATTATAATTTACTTTCAACTTGAAATAGTGAAATACAGCATCGTATTGACCTTAATTACCTTAGTTAGGGTCAAAATCGACTTCAGGAGGGCCAGAACAATGGGGAAAGGTAATTTTATCCTTTACTGAGTGAGCCAAGCCGAGCTATTTAAGCCGCTGAAGCCAAAGAAGTGTCTGTCTGCAGGCGTGACACGTGTCACCGAGGGAAAGGAACACGTCGCGGCTTATCTCTTAGGTCGAGGTGCGGGTTCGGGTAAGATAAAGCGGGCACACGGGGGCTGGAACAACTATTGGGCTGTTGCAGGTGAATTGGGTCGACGTGGTTAATGGGCTGAGCTGCTGAAGATTGCTGGGCCGAATGGGTAGCTGGGCTGGAATGACACTCGAGTTGTAGGCGTCGCGGGTTTGATCAGGGCTGGCAGATATGGATTGGTGGCTGCAGGTGTTTGGTGTAGGTGGGTTCGACCTGGATCTAGATCAGACGGGTTCGTCTTCTTTGCCCGATTTTCTGATTACGTTTCTCTCTCCTCTGTACGTTGTTTTTTATGTTGTTTCTCGTCTTTTTTCTTTCTCTACCTCTCTGTAAGTCTCTCTTCTTCTCTTCCACGAATTCTTGCGACTTGAAAATACCTACAACGACAAATCCATGAGACTCCCAAAATTCGAAACTTAAATCTGAATTCTGATGATGCACGACATTGTTAAGCATCTAAAGTTTACCTCTCGTGTATGTGGGATCGTCAGTGGTTCTTTTCGTGCCATGAATCGATTGTTTCGATGTCAGGTTTGTGAGATCGACTTCGCCGAAAAGTTTCAAGTTCTCTCTCTCTCCTTCATTCTTTCTCTCTGTGTTTCTCTCTTATAGGTACTCTAGGAGCGTGGTTGAGGTCTGTGGGAGTGTTTGGTGATCTGTGGGGGTCGCGAGGCATGTGTCTGTGTGCATTGCGAAAATTCTGGTGCTCGCTGGAAATCTCACGAGTCGCCGGCACCGCGCTGGTTTTTATTTTTATTTTTATTATATATATTTGTTACATTATATACCCCTAAAAGGAACTTTCGTCCTTGAAAGTCTCAAATTCCTGTACTAATTTGAGGTATTTTTCTCTTATCTCATCCTTACGCTCCCACGTGGCTTCCTTAGTATGATGGTTTCGTCATAGCACCTTGATGAAGGTAATATCCTTGTTGCGTAAGGCTTTCACTTTGCGAGCTAGGATTCTTATGGGTTTCTCTTCGTAACTTAAGTCTTCATTAAGCTAAAGGGGCTCGTAATCTATCACGTGGTTAGCGTTATGTATTTCCTCAGCATTAACATGTGGAATATATTGTGTATAACTGAGATGGAGGGCGGTAGGGCTAGTTTATATGCCACTAGACCATTTCGCTCAAGAATTTCGAAGGGTCCAATGAATCGAGGGTTCAGTTTTTCTTTACACCTGAACCTCAAGACACCCTTCATTGGTGCCACTTTTAGAAATACTAGGTCTCCTACTTCGAACTCTAAGCTCCTATGCCTCACATCTATGTAGTTTTTTTGTCTACTTTGAACGGTACGCATCCTCGCTCTGATTTTCTAAACAGCCTCATTGGTGACTCGAACCAACTCGAGTCCTACCAATTCTCTATCGCCCACTTCATCCTAGTATACTGGGGATCTACATCGTTTTCCATATAAGGTCTCGAACGGAGACATCCCGATGGTTGCTTGGAAGCTGTTGTTGTATGAGAACTCCATCAGGTGTAATTTGGAATCCCAACTTCCCTTGAAATCTAGTACGCAAGCGAGTAGCATGTCCTCAAGAATCTGATTCAAACGCTCTATTTGACCATCTGTTTGCGGGTGAAAGACAACACTGTAGTCAAGGCGAGTACCTAATGCTTTCTGGAGTCCATGCCAAAATGCCGACGTAAAGCATGGGTCTCGATTTGAGACTATCGACACTGAAACTCCATGTAACCTCACTATCTCTTTCACATACAGCTGAGCCCAATTATCGACTATATATGTTGCTTTTCCTGGTAGGAAGTGTGCCGATTTTGTCAATATGTCGACAATCACCTAGATTACCATATAGAACTTCAGTGTTTTGGGTAGTCCTACTATGAAGTCCGTGGCTATATTTTCCCACTTCCACTCCGGTATACTCAGGGGTTGTAATATTTCCACCGTGTTTTTTCTGGGAGCTTTTACTTGTTGATACTAAGCAGTTACTCACAAACTCTGCTACGTCTTTCTTCATACTTCGCCACCAGAAGTGCTGTTTTAGATCTTGGTACATCTTAGTACCACCTGGATGTATAACAAATCGCAAGTTATGAGCCTCCATCAATATCTCTTTGGACACATAGGCGTCCTTGACACATCAGTCCGTCATCTAAGAATTTTGAGAACCCGTCCACTGGACCCTACGGTAGCTGGCTCATAATCTTATGTATGCTAGGGTCCTCTGTTTGGAATCAATAATCCTTTATCTAGGTGTGGGTTGTACTGTGAGTCGAGACATCTATGCTATGACTCATTCAGTCACTACAGCTATGTTAGCTCGCTCGAAATTTGTTCTACTCGTACCTCGCTAGTAATAAGGGTCGACGAGTGTGTCGTATTTCGACTTAGGGCATCAGCGACCACATTTGCCTTTCCAAGATGGTACTGGATGTCTATATCATAATCCTTCACCAGTTCCAACCACCTTCGTTGCCTCATGTTCAACTCTTTCTAGGTGAAGAAATATTTCAAAATCTTATGGTCGGTGTAAATTTGGATTTTCTCTCAATACAGGTAGTGCTGCCAAATTTTTAATGCGAACACTACTACGGCCAACTCTAGGTCATGTGTGGGATAATTCTTCTCGTATTCCTTTAATTGACGGGATGCGTATGCAACAACCTTGCCATGTTGCATCAACAGACATCCTAGTCCTTTCTTAGAAGCATCACTGTAGATCACAAACCCCTCTGAACTCTCTGGTACCATGAGTACTGGGGTTGTTACCAACCTTTGTTTTAGGTCTTGGAAGCTTGCCTCAGACGCATCACTCCACCTAAATGGTATGCCCTTCCTTGTTAGTTTTGTAAGTGGTGAAGCTATCTTAGCGAAGTCCTGCTCAAATCTTCGATAGTACCCTGCTAGTCCTAGAAAACTCTACCCTTCCGTAACCATAGTTGGGCATTTCCACTTAGTAACCGCTTCAATTTTTGTAGGGTCTACGGATTCCGTCCTTTGATACCATGTGTCCCAAGAAAAAGACTTGTCGCAGCCAAAATTTGCACTTGGAGAACTTAGTGTACAACTTGTTCTCTCTTAGGGTGGTTAGGACTTTTGGAGGTGCTCTTGGTGTTCTTGGTCCATTTTCGAGTATACTATGATATCTTCTATGAACACAATAACGAACGTGTCTAGAAATTCCTTGAACACTCGGTTCATTAATAAAATAAACACACCTGGGGCATTGGTGAGGGCAAATGACATCACTACAAACTCGTAGTGATCGTACCTTGTCCTAAACGCTGTCTTTGATACGACCCCTACTTTAATCTTAATCTGATCGTACCCCGAACGAAGGTCTATCTTGGAGAATATCGTCGCCTTCCTAAGTTGATCAAATAGGTTTTCTATACAAGGGATGAGGTACTTGTTCTTTATCGTCCTCTTATCTATAATCGATGTATAGGCGCATTGAGTCATCCTTCTTTTTGACAAACAACATCGGCGCACCCCAAGGGGATACACTAGGTTGGATGAAACCTTTGTCCAGTAGGTCTTGTAACTGCGCCTTGAGTTCTTTCAATTCTGCTGGCGTCATACTATAGGGTACTTTAGAAATAGGCCCAGTTCTCGACTCGAGTTATATGGCGAAGTCTATCGGTCGGGAATGAGGTATTCCTAGAAGGTCTTTCGGAAAAATGTCCAGAAATTCGTTCACTACCGGTATAGTGTCTAAGATCTTTTCTTTTCCTCTTACATCTACAACACATGTCAATATAGCCCAACCCCCTTGTTGAACTAGTCTCTTAGCTTTCATCATCGAGACTACCGTTGGGGTAGACCCGGTGCATGTACCTTTAAACTTAAAGTTGGGTCCCGACAGCGGTGAAAATATCACTTTCTTTTTATGCAGTCTATACTAGCGTGGTTTTCAGCTAACCAATCCATGCCTAATATTACATCAAAATCTTTCATGCTAACTACTATCAGGTCTATGCTTAGAGTTCGATCGGCTACGGTTACTTGGCCATCTTTTACTCTATCCTTAGCTACTAAGTCTATCCCCACGGGTACGTACATACAATACATGCAATAAGGGTTCTAGTTTGAACCCTGCTTATGTAACAAAATGAACTGATATAAAAAAGTGCGTGGAACCATAATCAAATATTGTAAAAGCATAATGACCTAGGATTGGTAGTGTATTTGTCACCACGGTATCGAATCTCCCCGTGTCGCTACTGGTGGACGCATATGCCCTAGCTTGAGCGCGAGTATGCACAGGTATGTCAGCCTCTTCCAATGCTATGGGCGAATTAGGTGTGTTTGGTGTTCTTAGTCATGCAGTTGATGGCGATATGACCCTCTTGGCCACATCAAAAATAGGATCTTGTCCCGGCCATACACCTTCCCTCGTGCAGCTTCCCACAGATCTTGCACCCTAATTCTCCCATTCCTCTAGCCCCATCTTGGTTCCTAGGGTGTCTATCCGTACATCGAGAAGGGTGCCTCTCAACTTGTCGTGGGTTAGGTCGGTCGACGTAGTGGGGCCTATGCTAGCACTCACTGACGAGCTATTACTGGACACCTACAGGGAATAGCGACCGTTATATCATCATGGCGAATATAATTGTCATAATCAATCTCATAGTATATGGGTTCGTACTCATCATAACGGGAAAGTATCGTGATGCACGTGAACACACAGTTATGCATGAGGTTCCCATACTTTCTATCATGACATAATAAATGATGTAAGACAACTCTCTATTCTTTCATAACATATTAAATCTCATAATTATTCTTACATAATTCTTATACATTATTTCATACATAATATAGCCTCCATGACATGGCATATAGGGAGGTTGTGCATCATAGATTTCCTTATTTCAAAACATATCATGCATAACATAGTATCATGACATTTTGTCTATACCATAGCATGGCAAAAATGATATGAATAAAAGGGCCCACCGAGTTCAAACCGATGACCTCTTGATCTGCAGTCAAATGCTCTACCACTAAGCTATGGACCCATTTTATGTGATCCTAACCTTAGTGACCCCTCTGTAAGTGGCCCTACTATTGGAACCGTAGGAAGAATTTTCTTATGCATGATGACATGTGCCCAGTGGCTCCTGTCATGTGTTTGATATGATGTGTTATTATGATATGATATGCTTAGATCATATGTTATTCTATAATGATATGATATGTTATGATGCTATGATATGTTATGATGATGTAATATGTTACGACGACATGAGATGCATGATGATATGATAATTATGATGAGATCTCATGTTACAGTGGTATGCATGTATGAGATGTCATGTTGCACTGTGACATTGAATATGCTTGACAATGAAATGTATGATATGCTGCGACGTGTATGGCAATGAGGAGTTTTCTGATGCACAACCCCTAAATAATGACATGATGATGTAATAAATGAAAGTTTATTCATGCATGTTACTTATGGTAATATGTGAGAAATGTGTGTGGTTGTGCCGCATGAATGATTAAGATGAAAAACATAGGGACCTCATGCATACTGTATGTTCACATGCATCAAGATACTTCCCCTTTTGTGATGACTACGAATGCATACACTATGATGATGAGATGACCATCATGCTTGACATGATGCACGACGACCATTATACCTTCAGAAGTCCGACTACAGCCAACTAGCCCGACCATGCAGGTCCAGGAGGTGTGCGAGCCCGCCTGGTGGGCTCACATTTGCATGTGTGGGTTGTGTGTAGGGAAGTACTACACACAAATTTGTGTGAACTAGATGCCGTTTGCATTCCCACAGGTCCCTAATCATATGATTGCATGTGTTTGCATTCCCACAAGTCCATGACATCGTTTTATGATTTACATGGAGGTATGACGTTTAATCAATAATTTCATTGTCTCTTCACGGGCTGTTATCAGATATCCGAAGGGAATAACGACGGTCAATCATTACATAGTGTACTCATATTAAATTCGATGCGTACATAATTCTTATACATTATTTCATACATAATATAGCCTCTATGACATGATATATAGGGAGGTTGTACGAAGGTCAATCATTACATAGTGTACTCATATTAAATTCGATGCACATAATTCTTATACATTATTTCATACATAATATAGCCTCCATGACATGATATATAGGGAGGTTGTGCATCTTATTTCAAAAGATATCATGGCATATCATAGATTATCGTTACATATCATGGCGTTTCGTTTATACCATAGCATAATTTGAAAAAATGGAAAGAAAGGGTGGAAAGAAAGGGCCCAAACCAAGTTCGAATAAGTGACTTCTTAATCTACAGTTAAATGCTCTACCACTAAGCTATGGACCAATTTTAATGGGTACATAAATCTTATGCATTATATAGGCTCCATGACATGATATATAGGGAGGTTGTGCATCTTATTTCAAAAGATATCATGGCATATCATATCGTAGCATAATTTGAAAAATTGGAAAGAAAGGGCCCAACCAAGTTCAAACTTGTGACCTCTTGATATGCCGTCAAATGCTCTACCACTAAGCTATGGACCAATTTTTGTGGGTACATAAAACTTATACATCATTTCATACATAATATAGCCTCCATGACATGATATATAGGGAGGTTGTGCATCTTATTTCAAAAGATATCATGACACCTCTTGATATGCTGTCAAATGATCTACCTGAGCTATGAACCCATTTTTATGGGTACATAATTCAATCAAATGCTCTACCACTGAGCTATGGACCAATTTTTATATGTACATAATTCTTATACATTATTTCATACATAATAAAGCCTCCATGACATGATATATAGGGAGGTTGTGCATCTTATTTCAAAAGATATCATGGCATTTCGTTTATACCATAGCATGATCTGAAAAAATGGAAAGGAAGGGAGGGCCAAAGTCAAATGCTCTACCACCGAGCTGGACCCATTTTTATGTGTGCATATACCACTGAGCTATGGACCCATTTTTATGTGTACATTATTTCATACATAATATAGCCTCCATGACATGATATATAGGGAGGTTGTGCATGGAAAGAGAGGACCGTTCAAACAGGTGACTTCTTGATATGGACCCATTTTAATGGGTGCATAATTCTTATACATTATTTCATACATAGGCTCCATGACATGATATATATAGGCTCCATGACATGATATATACGGAGGTTGTGCATCTTATTTCAAAAGATATTATGGCATATCATAGACTAACGTTACATATCATGACATTTCGTTTATACCATAGCATAATTTGAAAAAATGGAGGTGACTTCTTGATATGGACCCATTTTAATGGATGCATAATTCTTATACATTATTTCATACATAGGCTCCATGACATGATATATATAAGCTCCATGGCATGATATATACGGAGGTTGTGCATCTTATTTCAAAAGATATTATGGCATATCATAGATTAACGTTACATATCATGGCGTTTCGTTTATACCATAGCATAATTTGAAAAAATGGAAAGAAAGGGCCCAACCAAGTTCAAACTGATGATCTCTTCATCTACCGTCAAGTGCTCTACCACTGAGCTATGGACACGTTTTTATTGATGCATAATTCTTATACATTATTTCATACATAGGCTCCATGACATGATATATATAAGCTCCATGGCATGATATATATACGGAGGTTGTGCATCTTATTTCAAAAGATATTATGGCATATCATAGATTAACGTTACATATCATGACATTTCGTTTATACCATAGCATAATTTGAAAAAATGGAAAGAAAGGGCCCAACCAAGTTCAAACTGATGATCTCTTCATCTACCGTCAAATGCTCTACCACTGAGCTATGGACACGTTTTTATTGATGCATAATTCTTATACATTATTTCATACATAATATAGTCTCCATGACATGATATATAGGAAGGTTGTGCATCTTATTTCAAAAGATATCATGGCATATCATATCGTTACATATCATGGCATTTCATTTATACCATAAAAGAAAGGGTCCAACCAGGTGACCTCTTGAACTGCAGTCAAATTCTCTACCACTGAGCTATGGACCCATTTTTATGTG
Organism: Cucurbita ficifolia; assembly: GCA_033971965.1. Lineage (NCBI taxonomy): Eukaryota > Viridiplantae > Streptophyta > Magnoliopsida > Cucurbitales > Cucurbitaceae > Cucurbita > Cucurbita ficifolia. The sequence continues at coordinate 9,812,116 of CM066975.1, read as the reverse complement.
TACATAATTCTTATACATTATTTCATAGATAATATAGCCTCCATGACATGATATATAGGGAGGTTGTGCATCTTATTTCAAAAGATATCATGGCATATCATAGATTATCGTTACATATCATGGCGTTTCGTTTATACCGTAGCATAATTTGAAAAAATGGAAAGAGAGGGCCCAAACAAGTTCGATGGTGAACTCTTGATCTGCACATGATATAGGCCACGACCCAATAGTTTACTACGAGCCGTGACTAAGAAGGACACACACATGTACGAAATTGTTTAAAAATGAGATAGAGAAAATCCATAAATTTCAATAAAGTTTTTAAACAACAGACAAACAAAACATTTGACAGTTTGGAAACAAATTTCGAAAGACTGCAAATACAAAGTAAAGACCAGACTGACGCCCCGGGACAACCCATTCCTCTGTGACAATCCCCGTCTCCATCACGCCCGCCCCTGACCGACGCCTCGCGCTCCTGAAAAAGGAAAACATAGCAAGGATGAGTATAAAAATTATACTCAGTAAGCCACCTACTTGTAGGCTCTCTTCGCATCCTTATTTTAGCAGGTTTCCACGGTCTTCTGATCCGGTTCTAGGACATCTAGTTCTAATCGTAGTCCCTTGGAGCTTGCTCCTTGGGTTTCACCGGTTCATCAACCTTTCATTAGACACCTAGAGGTTCCTTACGCTAAGCGGATATGGTTGGTATCTCTCTATGAGGCGCTACCTCGACATGGCTATCTGGGACTACATGGTATCTAGCCTAGAGGTGTGCTGAATACCTCTTAAGCCCATGTGGTCCTCCTATGGGGAGCGCGACCCAACCCGTTCCCATGCAGCTAATGGGCTGTACGACGTGGGGACACATTTCCCATGTGAAATGGATAAGAGCAGTAAGGACTGGTCAGGAACCTTTGGTCCTCCCACGAAGCTATAGATACCGTTCTCACACTAGCAATTTATGAACACTCCTAAGGTATCTTGTTGTCGTGGTAATTCTGCTAAGTTCCTAGGGGAAGGTTAAGTCTGGTTTAGAGCGACTTATCGCTCCTAATAGCAATTCCCTAGTCTTATCATAGAATTGGGCCATAGAAAATAACAGAGCATGCATGCAACCAGCTTGTAACGTCATAATGTATAATTCATGTAAACTAAGCACACAGGCTCAACGGGGCGATGACCTCCATCAAGCACCCAGAACACGAGGATCGCGCTCAATGGGGCGAAGTCATCCATCAAGCACCTGGAACGCGGAATGCACAATTCTAATCATAAATTAAAGGCATACATACGTACAGCGAAAGCTTAAAGCATACAAGCAACACTCAGATATTTCACCCAATACACTCATAATAATCTGCTATCTAATCTCATTCATGGAGAGCTAATCTGAGGCAGAATTACTAGCATGCATGCAATCCTAGCGAATCCTACAAGTATTCCTTCCTAAATACTGGGTGGTGACTTACCTGGTTGACCCGTGCCCTTTTGCTAGCGTTTCTCTGCCCGTGAGGTGTCCAAAAATACTGATTTCCTTAAGTTAGGTCCCTATTGACATGTAAACACTATTAGAACTGGAACCGAGACAAAAGTCAGGCAAACAGAAGGCAACCGGGCCAAAACGGCCCATCCACGCGCGCCGGCTCTACGCTGCCCACGCGCGTGGAATAGAGCCAGTCGCAGGCCACGCACGCGCCTACCACGCGCGGTAGCTCCTGCGCAGTCGTGGCCCGACTGGTCTGGTTCGACTCGACTCGGCTCGGCTCGCGCTCGCGGTTCGACCGGTCCGATTCAGTTCGGCTTGGGCTTTGCAGGCGACACGTGTCGTCGCCTCACTGGAGCTGTGTTGCTCCAGTCGACGGTTGACGCGTGTCTGGTGCCTGTCACGCCGCCCTCCGCCGCTCGCCGGCCGGCCTTTTTTTTTTTTTTCATCTCCGTCCTCTGCAATCCGTAACACAGTGCTCTTTTTCGATTTTCATATCTTTTGATATGTAGTTCGGATCGATATGATTTCTTCGAAAAAGTTCTAGATCGTGTTACGGGCTACGTCCTAGTATTTTTTTCGTAATTTTTTGCCTGACTACTGGATGGGTTAAGAGCGTCGGAAGTTCGCTTACCGTTCTCGGACGATTCTCAGATTTTCGTCTCCAGGTTGAGATCTCAGCCAAATTTCTCCACAGATCGTGCGTAGAGTTACCTAGGTGAATATCTCGGCATTTTAGGACTCGATTCACAAAAGAAAAGCTCAGATCTGAGAAATGTTGTTCAAAACCTTACCTCGCGAAACGTTCTTGGATCTTGACGGAGCGTCGGCCTCGCTAGCCTCTCAGTCCTTGTACAAGTCTCGTCTGAAGATGGATTTCGATGGTGGTCCGATAAACTTCGCGGCTGATTTCTCTCCGTTTTCTCTCTAACTCTCCTTTTCTTTTGCAGGGGATCTGGCGAGGTTTTCCTGAGACCCCTATTATGGCTAGAGGGGCAAAATGTCTTGGAAGAGTTCGGGGTAAGCTCTCCTCACGTCCTCTTCTCGTTCCTAGGTTGCCTCTTCCTCACGGTGATTACCCCATGAGACCTTTACCAAGGGAATATCTTTGTTGCGCAACCGTCTAGTGTCTCGAGCCAAAATTCTACTAGGCTTCTCCTCGTAAGACAGATCTTCCCGAAGAGGAAGCATCTCATGCTCGATTACATGAGTAGGGTCTGGAGTGTACTTTAGCAGCATGGATACATGGAACACATTGTGCACGGCGGCAAGGTTCGGTGGCAGAGCAATTCTGTAAGCCACAGCCCCAACTCTTTCTAGAATCTCGAAGGGGCCTATGAACCTTGGGCTTAATTTTCCCTTCTTTCCGAACCTCAACACCCCCTTCATAGGGGCTACCTTCAAGAACACGTGGTCACCTACCTCAAATTCGAGGTCTCTTCTATGCACATCTGCATAGCTTTTCTGTCGGCTCTGTGCGGTGAGTATCCTCTACTGCACCGCTGCGTTGGTGACCTGAACCAACTCTGGTCCCATGAGTTGCTGCATGCCTACCTCTTCCCAAAACACTGGTGTTCGACACCTACGCCCATACAGTGCCTCAAAGGGGGCCATCTGGAGGGTCGCCTGATAGCTATTATTGTAGGCAAACTCCATCAAAGGCAGATGTTCGTCCCAGCACCCAGAGAAATCTAGGGAACAGGCTCGCAACATATCCTCTAAAGTCTGGTTCAGCCTTTCGGTCTGTCCGTATGTTTGAGGATGGAACGCTGTACTGAACCTCAACTGAGTTCCTAGTGCTTTCTAGAGACTTCCAAAACTGCGAGGTGAACCTGGTGTCCCGGTCTGATACTATGGAAACTGGTACACCGTGCAGGCGTACTATCTCCTTTATATACAACTGAGCCCACCGATCCACTCGATATATGGACTTTTCTAGAATGAAGTGGGTCGTCTTGGTCAGTCTGTCTACAACTACCCAAATGACGTTGAAACCCAGCTTTGTCTTTGGTAAACCCGAGATGAAATCCATACAGACGGCTTCCCATTTCTACTGAGGAACGTTAAGGGGTTGTAGCAATCCCGCTGGGTGTTGCCTCAGGGCCTTCACCTGCTGGCAGGTCAGGCAACGACTTACGAAATCCGCTATGTCCCTCTTCATTCCGGACCACCAATAGTATCTTTTCAAATCCTAATACATCTTCGTACTTCTAGGGTGGAACGTATAAGATGTATCGTGGGCTTCGGTCATGATATCTTTTAAGATTCTCTCATCTCGAGGAACGCACTGGCGATTTTGCCATAGCAGGCCCCCGCCTGAGGAGATAGAATATCCTGCTGGTCTTTCTGTCTCAGTCTGACTCCACACTTTACTTAGGTGTTCATCAGACCTCTGAGCGTCGATAATTTTCTTTCGTAGGGTGGGCTGTATGGTTCACTGTGCCATCTGAACAGTACCACCTTTAACCACCACGTCTATCTCAGCCCTCTTCATTTCATCCTACAGTCTTTCCTGTGTGGTGATCATCGCAGAAGTATGCACAGCCTTCCTGCTCAATGCATCAGCTACAACGTTGGCTTTGCCTGGATGGTACAGGATCTCTATGTCATAATCCTTTACCATTTCCAACCATCGCCTTTGTCTCATATTGAGCTCCTTCTGCGTGAACAAGTACTTGAGGCTCTTATGATCAGTAAAGACTTGTACAGGTAATGTCGCCACGTTTTTAGAGCAAATACTACCGCTGCTAACTCGAGGTCATGCGTGGAGTAGTTTCGTTCATATTCCTTCAGTTGTCGAGAAGCATACGCTATCACTTTACCCTTCTGCATGAGCACACACCCTAAACCTTTCCCTGATGCATCACTGTACACCACGAGATTACCAGACTCATCTGGAACTGTAAGGACTGGTGCGGTTACCAACCTCTTCTTGAGTTCCTGGAAACTCTGTTCGCAGGCTAGAGTCCAAGCAAAGGGCTTGCTCTTCTTGGTTAGCTGAGTTAGCGCTGAGAAAATTTTGGAGAAATCCTGGACAAATCTTCTGTAATATCTAGCTAGCCCAGGAAAACTTCTCACCTCTATGACTGTGGTCGGCTTTGGCCACCTCATCACTGCTTCTATCTTAGCTGGGTCTACTGCGATCCCCTTGCTTGACACCACGTGACCCAAAAATGCTACTTCGGACAACCAAAACTCGCACTTGGAGAACTTGGCATACAACTACTGGCCTCTCAATATTGTCAAGACTTTTCTTAGGTGTTTTTCTTGATCTGCCTCTGTCTTAGAGTATACTAGAATGTCGTCGATGAACACTATGACGAAAGTATCTAAGAATTCCTTAAACACCCTGTTCATTAGTTCCATGAAAACTGCTGGTGCATTGGTAAGGCCAAAGGACATAACGAGGAACTCGTAATGTCCATAACGACTTCTGAAGGCTGTCTTGGGTATATCCCCTTCTCTAACTCTCAACTGGTGATACCCCGACCTTAAGTCGATTTTGGAGAAAACGGTTGCTCCCTGTAGCTGATCAAACAGGTCGTCAATTCTCGGGAGGGGTACTTATTCTTTATGGTGACCTTGTTTAGTTCCCTGTAATCAATACACAACCGCATGGATCCATCCTTTTTCTTGACGAACAGAACGGGGGCTCCCCAGGGTGATACACTGGGTCAGATGAAACCCTTATCCAACCGCTCCTGTAACTGTTCCTTCAATTCCCTGAGTTCTGCAGGTGCCATCCTGTAGGGTGCCTTGGAGATCGGTACAATTACTAGTTCTAAATCGATCCCAAAATCGACTTCCCTAGCTGGGGGTAAACCTGGCAGATCCTCCGGAAAGACATCTACGAACTCCCTGACGATGTGTACCGATGAGGTTATTTGTTTGTTACCATTGTCTAGGGTCACGCTGGCTAGAAATGCACTTGCGCCACTACGAATCAACTTCTTAGCCCTTAATGATGTTATGACGCTTGGGGTTCCTTTGGAAGTGGCTCCTTTGTAGGTAAAGCTGTCCCCTGACGGGAGCCTGAGAGTCACTATTCGAGTCTCGCAATCTATCAAAACGCGATTCTCACCTAGCCAATCCATACCCAATATGACATCGAAGTCTTGCATGCTTAACACTATCAGTGTAGCTTCGATGACACGTCCTGATATTGTTACACCACCTCCCTTAACCCTATGGGTAGCTAGCAACAGCTCGTGAGCAGGGGTGGACACTGATAGGGTAATCTCTAATAGTTCTTTCTCTAGGTGTGCTAGCTCTACAAACTCCTCAGATACGAACGAATGCGTTGAACCCGAATCAAACAATACTAAAGAAAGATGGCCAAACACGGGTAGCGTACCTGTTACAACTGCGTCAGGCTGGTCAGCTTGCCTGACTGTTGTTGCATGGGCTACAGCTCGCCCCTGCTGATGTTGAGCACTCTTGCCCCTCTAATGCTGTACTGCAGGCCGGTTGATACGCTGATCGTTCCTCTGAGGGCAATCTACTGCAAAGTGTCCTACTTGGCCGCATCTGTAGCAGGCGTCTGTTCCTGCTCTACATTCTCCCGTGTGAGGACGCCGACAGTTAGGACAAAGGGTCATGTTCCGTACTGGGGCTCTTCTTCGTTTATCAGTGCGGCCACGGGGCAGTCTACCTGTTCTGGGGTGGCTAGGGTCTGTCCCTTTTCCCTAGGCTGCAGTGTGGGACGATTGTGCTGTTCCCAACTGTAGCTTGTCAGTGCGGGACACATCGAGCAGGGTCGCCACCTGAAGGGCTTTCGGATAAAGGAAGGATGACTGGGATGCCACATTCGCCTTTAGTTTCTCCCTCAGGCCAGCAATAAATGGTTCGCCCTTCAACTCATCCGAACTAACATAGGTTGAAGAAAACCTTGCCAACCTATTGAACTCCAAGTCATATTCTTCCACTGATCTGTCTCCTTGTTTCAGTTCGAGGAATGCTGCCTGCATTTTCACTATGGCAGTGATTGGGTAATATATGTGGAGGTAGGCATCTTTAAACTGACACCAGGTAATAAACTCTCCTTGTGGTATAATGGTCTTTTGAGCACCCTTCCACCAGAAGTGCGCCTCTTCTTTCAACATATACGTCCCACAATGGACTTGATACTTTGGCGGATAGTTCATAAAATGGAAGGCCGTTTCTATGGCATCTAGCCAATTCTCAGTGGCAATGGGATCCACTTTGCCTCCGTCAAAGGAAGGCGGTTTGTGCCTCGGAAAATCTCTTAGGTAGCGGGACTCCACAGTCATAGTCCCTGTATCTTTGGCCCCTTGCCCGGCTGACTGATTCGCCATTATAGTTTGTATCATTTGGTTCGTGAGGGCCTGATTTTACATCGAGGTCATCATGAACGTCTGAAACATCTCTGCCGTGAGCATGACTAACGGCTGGTCTAGTGGGACTGTTGTACCAGTGGTTGGAACCGATGGGGCCTCCTCAGGGAAGGGAGCGGTAGGGGGTGTATCGAGCAGCCTTCGGGCCTTGGCCCTCATTCGGCATCTTTTACTTCTTTATGGCTATGAAACGGTCCCCTCGCTAGTTTGGGGCGTATCCCCAACCTCCTCTTGAAATTCAGGTTGTTCAACTTCAGGCATTGGAACCGAGGTGTCCTGAACTTCCTCTCTTCTTCCCCTTCTGGGTCCGGGCCCTACATATGGTTCTCGTCTCTTTCGTACCATTATCTACCACAACAGAAAAAGAACTATGGTTACAATTCATTCGTAGCACATCTCCTAGGTAATGTGCGATTATAAATACTAGCTTAACCTTCATCTCTATGTTTCCATCGCGTGAGAACGTCTGGTCGTGAGTGGCATGTGTTTGACGAGTGAGGTCACAGAGGACACGACTCTCTATACTAAATGTCTACAGAACCTAGAACCTGACTGCTCTAATACCAAATTTGTCACGACCCAATAGTTTACTACGGGCCGTGACTAAGAACGACACATGCATGTACAAAATGGTTTAAAAATGAGATAGAGAAAATCCTTAAATTTCAATAAAGTTTTTAAACAATAGACAAACAAAACATTTGACAGTTTGGAAACAAATTTCGAAAGACTGCAAATACAAAGTAAAGACCGGACTGACGCCCCGGGACAACCCATTCCTCTGTGACAATCTCCGTCTCCATCACGCCCGCCCCTGACCGACGCCTCGCGCTCCTGAAAAAGGAAAACATAGCAAGGATGAGTATAAAAATTATACTCAGTAAGCCACCTACTTGTAGGCTCTCTTCGCATTCTAATTTTAGCAGGTTCCCACGGTCTTCTGATCCGGTTCTAGGACATCTAGTTCTAATCGTAGTCCCTTGAAGCTTGCTCCTTGGGTTTCACCGGTTCATCAACCTTTCATTAGACACCTAGAGGTTTCTTACGCTAAGCGGATATGGTCGGTATCTCTCTATGAGGCGCTACCTCGACATGGCTATCTGGGACTACATGGTGTCTAGCCTAGGGGTGTGCTGAATACCTCCTAAGCCCATGTGGTCCTCCTATGGGGGGCGCGACCCAACCCGTTCCCATGCAGCTAATGGGCTGTACGACGGGGACACATTTCCCATGTGAAATGGCTAAGAGCAGTAAGGACTGGTCAGGACCTTTGGTCCTCCCACGAAGCTATAGATACCGTTCTCACACTAGCAATTTATGAACACTCCTAAGGTATCTTGTTGCCGTGGTAATTTTGCTAAGTTCCTAGGGGAAGGTTAAGTCTGGTTTAGAGCGACTTATCGCTCCTAATAGCAATTCCCTAGTCTTATCATAGAATTGGGCCATAGAAAATAACAGAGCATGCATGCAACCAGCTTGTAACGTCATAATGTATAATTCATGTAAACTAAGCACGCAGGCTCACAGGGGCGATGGCCTCCATCAAGCACCCAGAACACGAGGATCACGCTCAATGGGGCGAAGTCATTCATCAAGCACCCGGAACGCGGAATGCACAATTCTAATCATAAATTAAAGGCATACATACGTACATCGAAAGCTTAAAGCATACAAGCAACACTCAGATATTTCACCCAATACACTCATAATAATCCGCTATCTAATCTCATTCATGGAGAGCTAATCTGAGGCAGAATTACTAGCATGCATGCAATCCTAGCGAATCCTACAAGTATTCCTTCCTAAATACCGGGTGGTGACTTACCTGGTTGACGCTTGCCCTTTTGCTAGCGTTTCTCTGCCCATGAGGTGTCCAAAAATACTGATTTCCTTAAGTTAGGTCCCTATTGACATGTAAACAGTATTAGAACTGGAACCGGGACAAAAATCAGGCAAACAGAGGGCAACCGGGCCAAAACGGCCCATCCACGCGGGCTGGCTGTGCGCTGCCCACGGGCGTGGAATAGCGCCAGTCGCAGGCCGCGCGCCCGCCTACCATGTGCGGCAGCTCCTGCGCAGTCGTGGCCCGACCAGTCTGGTTCGACTCGACTCGACTCACGCTCGCGATTCGGCCGGTCCGATTCAGTTCGGCTCGGCTCGCGTTTACGGTTCGGCTTGGTCTTTGCAGGCGACACGTGTCGTCGCCTCGCTAGAGCTGCGTTACTCCAGCCGACGGTCGACGCATGTCCGGCTCATGTCACGCCGCCCTCCGCCGCTCGCTGGCCGGCCTTTTTTTTTTTTTTTTTCCTTCTCCGTCCTCTGCAATCTGTAACATAGTGCCCTTTTCCAATTTTCATATCTTTTGATTCGTAGTTCGGATCGATATGATTTCTTCAGCAAAGTTCTAGATCGTGTTATGGGCTACGTCCTAGTATTTTTCTCATAATTTTTTGCTTGACTTCCAGATGGGTTAAGAGTGTCAGAATTTCGCTTACCGTTCTCGGACGATTCTCGAATTTCCGTCTCCGGGTTGAGATATCGGCCAAACTTCTCCACAGATCGTGCGTAGAGTTGTTCCTAGGTGAATATCTCGGCATTTTAGGACTCGATTCACAAAAGAAAAGCTCAGATCTGAGAAATGTCGTTCAAAACCTTACCTCACGAAACGTTCTTGGATCTTGACGGAGCGTCGGCCTCGCTAGCCTCTCAGTCCTTGTACAAGTCTCGTCTGAAGATGGATTTCGACGGTGGTCCGATAAACTTCGCAGCTGAGGTTGTGCATCTTATTTCAAAAGATATTATGACATTTCGTTTATACCATAGCATGATCTGAAAAAATGGAAAGAAATGGCCGGTTCGAACTGGTGACATCTTGATTTGAAAAAATGGAAGGAAAGGGCCAAACCAGGTTCGAATTGGCAGTCAGATGCTCTACCACTGAGCTATGGACCCATTTTTATGTGTGCATAATTCTTATACATTATTTCATACATAATATAGCCTCCATGACATGATATATAGGGAGGTTGTGCATCGAATTTCGCAGTCAACTGCTCTACAACTGAGATATGGACCAATTTTTATTGGTGCCTTCTTGATCTGCAGTCAAATGCTCTACCACTGAGCTATGGACCCATTTTTATGGGGGCATAAAATATAGCCTCCATGACACGATATATAGGGAGATTGTACATCTTATTTCAAAAGATATCATGGCATATCATAGATTATCGTTACATATCATGGCGTTTCGTTGATACCGTAGCATAATTTGAAAAACTGGAAAGAGAGGGCCCAACCAAGTTCGAACTAAACTGGTGAACTGTTTATTTGCACATGATATAGAGGGAGGTTGTGCATCTCTTAATTTGCAGTCAAATGCTCTACCACTTAGCTATGGACCCATTTTTATGTATGCATAATTCTTATACATTATCTCATACATAATATAGCCTCGATGACATGATATATAGAGAGGTTGTGCATCATATTTCAAAAGATATCATAGATTATCGTTACATATCATGTGGACCGTTACATATCATGTGGACCAATTTTTATTGGTGACCTCTTTGATCTGTAGTCAAATGCTCTACCCATTTTTATGGGTACATAATTCTTATATATATATAGGGAGGTTGTGCATGTGCATCTTATTTTAAAATATATCATAAATTATCGTTACATATCATGGCGTTTTATTTATACCATGGCATAATTTAAAAAAAAGGAAAGAAATGGCCCAACCATGTTCGAAATTGTGACCTCTTGATCTACAGTCAAATGCTCTACCAGTACGCTATGGACCCATTTTTATGAGTACATAATTCTTATACATTATTTCATACATAATATAGGGCTCCATGACATGATATATACGGAGGTTTTTTGCATCGTATTTCAAAAGATATCATGGCATATCATAAAATGAAAAGAAATGGCCCAACCATGTTTGAACTTCTGACCTCTTAATCTGCAGTCAAATGCTCTACCACTACGCTATGGACCCATTTTTATGGGTACATAATTCTTATACATTATTTCATACATAATATAGCCTCCATGACATGATATATAGGGAGGTTGTGCATCTTATTTTAAAAGATATCATGGTATTTCTCTTAATCTACAATTAAATGCTCTACCACTAAGCTATGACCCATTTTTAAATATATATATTATTTCATACAAAATATAGCCTTCATGACATGATAGATAGGGAGGTTGTGCATCTTATTTCAAAAGATATCATGGCATATCGTTTATACCATAGCATAATATCAAAAAATTGAAAGAATGGGCCGAAGTTCGAATTGGTGACCTGTTGATTTGCAGTCAAATGCTCTACCACTGAGCTATGGACCCATTTTTATGGGTAAATAGTTCTTATACATTATTTTCATACATAATATAGCCTCCATGACATGATATATAGGGAGGTTGTGCATCTTATTTCAAAACATATCATGACATATCATATTGACAAAATGGAAAGAAAGGGCCTAACCAGGTTAAAAGACCTTTTGATCTATAGTCAAATGCTCTACCACTGAGCTATAGATCCATTTTATGTGATCCTAACCTTAGTGACCTCTGTGTAAGTGCTCCTACTATTGGAAGAGTCGAAAAAAATTTCTTATGCTAATGACATGAGCTCAGTGACTCTAGCACGTGTCATGGATTTGATATGATATGTTATTATGATATGATATGCTTTGATCATATGTTATGCTATGATGATATGATATGTTATGATACTATTATATATTACGATGATGTAATATTTTATGACGACATGAGATGCATGACAATATAATACATTATGATGAGATCTCATGTTACGATGATATTCATGAATCTTCTATTCTTCCTCAAAGTATTCATAGTCATTCCATCTCCTCCAATGGTTAAATCTTCAATTCTTCCTCAAAGTATTCCTAGCTATGACTAAAGCTTGTGTGTCTCTTGAAAGAAAATCCACTGGAGATTGGAGATTGAGAGGTCAATTCTCCAATGTTCTAGAGAGAATTTTCTATTCTCTAGATGAGGCCTGGGTTAATCAAAGAACGGCCAAAAATAATATTTTCGACTCTGGAGCCACCTACAACTTCATGACGAAGATCAAAACAATACACCTGAATATCCTTTGGCGTCGAGAAGAAAGAAAGATGAAGGTCGTTAAGTTAATAGCTTTACCTATCTTAGGAGTTGCGATGATAACTTCGATCAAGTTAGGGACTTTGATTGGACGAACCAACTTTGCGATAGTCAAGATGGACGACTTCGACATCGTGTTAGGGATGGAATTCCTACTAGAAAACAAAGTCCTTTCCATGCCCCTTGCAAATACTTAGTAGTAATGAAGTCCAATCCAAAGATCATCCAAAAAACACTCGTTAGCTAGGAGGGGTGAAAATGATGTCGGCACTAAAGTTGAGAAAGGATCTTAGTCATGATGATCCTAAGCTCGCTCTCAGTACCGTATTTGAAAAGGGAAGCTCAAGTGAGTCAACCCAAATACAAGCCTCGCAGTCAATACAGAACCTTCATGACGTGAGACAAGGAAGTCAGACAAAGTATTTATCTCCACCTGGGCACATAAATCATGAGATTGATTTTATATTGGGGGCAAGATCACCTGCCACAAATGAATGTCATACAACTATGCCTGAGTTAGCTGACTTATATAAATAGCTAAATGACTTGCTAATAGTCAGGTCCATTAGACCCACAGAGACCGTTGTTAGTGATCACCTAAGGATTGGGGAGAAACATCAAGCCAACACCTCCGTTGACGGAGGGAGACAGAGACAAATCTCAGAAGTAACACATGTTCACGCAGGAATACCATCCAGACGGATGAAGAGTAGGGTCGGTCCGAAGCATCGACCACGATAATTCCAAGACAGAGAGAGAGTTTTGGTCAAATTGAGGTTAGATCAACTTCAAAGTCAAAACAACAAGAATAAAAGACCGAAAATACTATGGACCAATCAAAGTTATCCACAAGATCAGGAAGGAATCATATGGGATTCAATTGCTCCAATGGATGTGAACTAGCTCTGTTGTCCACATTATTAACTTGAAACGTTGCTATACCGACCAAGAAGACATCAAGCAGAAAGAGGCGACATGACCTCACGCGAAGAAGAAAATTTTCCAAGGGAAGAAAGTAGGAGAGACTTTGACAGAGAAGACGCAAAGAGTCAACGAACCGAAAAGTAGTTTTCAACAGTTTCTTGCATATTGGAAGAGACTCCTAAGTGCTTAGATGAGCGGAAGCACGTCTAGAGATCTGATGTAACAATAGTAAATAATAATAATAATAATAAAATAAAAAGATGGTTTCTCTAACCCACCCCCAAAATTTGTCCACTCATAAGTTGATTTCACTAAAATGCTCCCAACCAACCTCATTGTCTCTTTCCCTTCTCACACAACTTATCATTGTCTCTTTCCTTTCTCACACAACTTATCACAACTGCTAAAAAAACAAAAAACAAAAATCATATTCATAAGAGAAAAACAAAATTAGCCTTTACCATCAGGTTTACTATAACAAAGAGGGGATTTTGTAGTGAGTTTGGTATATATATATTAGATCTTCCTTTTCTTTTATTTTAATTTCTCTTTTAAGAAATCACATCAAGTTACTTCCCACGTTTTGTTGCAATTATTTGAATTTGAATTATAAATCATCTAAGATCGTAGTTAGAGAATCAATTAAAATTGACAAAAAAATATTGTTAAAAGAATAAAAAAAAAAAAAAAAAAAGGTCAGATGAATCAATTAAAATTGACAAAAAATATTGTTAAAAGAATCCAAAGAAAAAAAAAAGTCAAATGGTAGCCAAAGAATCAATTAAAATTGGCCCAGAATACTGTTAAAAGAATCAAAAGAAAAAAAAATGGGGAATACATATATAATGTCCACACTATCGCTAACATAATCAAAAGAAAATAAAAGGAAAAATTTGGCGTAAGAATAATTAAAAGTTGGTCAAGAATATCTATCAGAAAAAAAACATAGTAAATACAATGAGAGAAGAGGGAAGATTTGGAGATGATTAAACTTTTTTAAATTGTATGTATCATCAAACCAGCATGAAATAATATGGACAAATTTTTTATTTTAGCTTTACTTCCAAAAACACTTAAAAACTTGTAATTCGATTTTTAATGAGGCAATTAAGTGAATATTCAAAATAAGTGATGTCTCGACATAAGTGTGAATGAATTCGAAAGACGAAAGCAATCAAATTTAGAGCTAGATAGAACTTCGGCTAAGGCCAACAAAGTAAGTGGCCTTGCACATGTCATTTATGTTTTATGTTATATGATGATGTGATGACGTTAAATAATAATATGATGATGTTATATGATGATGTGATAGACGTTAAATAATGATGTGATGATGTTATATGATGATGTGATGACGTTAAATAATGATGTGATAATGTTATATGATGATGTGATGATGTTATATGATGATGTGATGGTGTTATATGATGATGTGATGACGTTATATGCTGTTGTGATTATGTTATATGATGACGTGATGACGTTAAATGATGATGTGATAATATATATGATGACGTGATGATGTTATATGATGACATTAAATGATGATGTGATGATATTATATGATGATGTGATGACGTTATATGATGATGTGATGATGTTATATGATGACGTGATGACGTTAAATGATGATGTGATGATGTAATATGATGATGTTATGATGTACATGATGTTGATGATGAATGATAACAAGATGATGTGAGACATATGAAATGACTTAATATGATGATGTTCCATATTAAGTTGATGTGCATGTATTAAATGTCACAATGATGAATGTATAAAGGGCAATGTGTGCATATTACTTAGAGTAATGTGTGAACAATGTTTAGGGTTGTGCCATAAAGATGATTTAAAGATGATTTAAAGATGAAAACTATAGGAACCTCATGCATTTTGTGTATTCATATACATCGGGATACTTTTCTATTTATGATGATGAGTACGGACACGTACACTATGATGATGATGATGATTATGCCTCGCATGTCACTCGGGATCTGTTGACTTCCGGACGTCGCTACGGACAACTAGCTAGACTATGATGGATCCAGGAGGTGCGAATCGCCTGGGGATCCAGACTCGCATGTGTGGGTCGTGTGTAGGGAAGTACTACACATCCAATTTTGTCTGTACTGGAGGCAACCCCTATGAGAGTTTTAACGATAGGTCCCTAATCATGAGTTGCAGGTGTTTGCTCTCTGACCTAGTGAGGTCACTTATTGAGTATTTCTTAAAATACTCAAGTTGTGTGCTACTTTTATTTCAGGTAAAGGCAAGGTATCCCTGTACGGCTGACGATGACATTGCAATCCGAGACCATGACACATGCACAGGGTAGCTGTACTTACTTGTTCGTTGGGTGTGATTGTGACACCGAACAACATCTGCATGTTCCTAATATCATTAAACTATTTGTTGCATCACCTTTTAAGCGAAAAATAGTAAACTGTCTATTAGTACACCCTCGTCGGATTAAAATTGTGAACTACCTATTTTAGGAAAGTAAACTATCTATCATATCGCCTTTTTCAGGCTAAGATAGTAAAATACATGTTGCATCGCCTTTTCAGGCAGAAACAGTAATCTTTCTGTTCTCATACCCTTTCGGGTTAGAACAGTATGAGACCATGGCTCCCCACTAGGCACAACTATAGGTACCTCAGTAGTATATCCTCTATGACTCTTGGAATTCTTTATGGAGTGACAACTGAACTCTATGTATCAAGTAAACTCTAATCTCTCTTGGCTACGGCACATGGTCTAACATACTTATAATATGTATTCAAGAGCACATGGTCATTCTCTTCGTTCTATTTAGGTCTCCCTCATTGCTCTACCTTTCCTTATTTATATTACTTATCCTCTATGAAAAAAGTTATTGATCCTCCTAGGAGTTCTCCCTCTTTTACACCTAGTTTTCGCCATCCATTATTTGACAAGGAAGTGACAAACGTCTTGGCTCTCTTATCTTTGATTGAGGGGTTTGAGTATAGAGTAGGGATATTGAGATATTTGTTATTGTAGTTCGTTCTTTCATCATTTGTTGAATCCCTCTTTGGCCGATGAGTATGCTATTGATCTTTGTGCAAGGTTCAAATTTCAAAGAAGGTTCAATTCTCTGTTTGGTAGGCCATACATGGAAGAATTAACACTTTAGATTGGGTTGTTTTGTAGCATTTTCTATGGAAGCTAGAAAAAGAGTTGATTATATTCCTTGGAGATGCAACTTTGCTCATATTGTTTGGAGTCTTTTTATTTTTACATGTTTGGATTTAGTTTGTTAGACACAAAGGCTATAGGGAGATGGTCAAAGAGTTCCTTCTTCACTTGCCTTTTCAAGAGGAGGGGAGGTTGATTGTTGGGGATGGTTTGATGATTTTAGTAGGGGAGGATATTTGGGTGGAGGATAGCCCCCTTATCTTTCTTCCCTTGCCTTTACCATTTGTCTTCCTCTTGCTCTAGATGTGATGAAGCACAAAAATATTTGAAGAGTACCATAAATGTCTATGCTTTTATGTGAATCAAGCAAGAGAGGCTCAAAGTTCAAGTGTGGACTCTTCCATTCAAGTGATCAATAACTTTAGTGCAAATATTGAGAGAAGCTGTTTATTCAACCCTTAAAGTTAGTAAGTGAGCAGATGACTTTAAATATTTGTTATCAATCACTTTAATATGATTTCATATTAAAGTTTTTAGGGAAAATATTTGCAAGTTATTTATTAATCATCATTTACATAATCAAATAGATTATAAATGAAATGGAAAGAGTAATAAACGGATACACGATATTAGCATATGATCAATGGTCAAATATGATACATATGGTAAACCGTAATGAAAGTTGCCATATTGACTGCAAAAGTTGGTGTCACGGAGATCCATCAGCAATACCTTCTATATGTCGTGTTTCTGCTGCCTTTCAATATCTAGCTGGTGAGGGCCCTTTTTAGAAATAGAGCGGGCCTTATGAGTATTGAATTTTCGTCGGTCGTGTTGACATTTTCTTCGACGCCCTTCCTTTTTTTCTCCTTTGAAATAGATTCTCTTCTTATTCTCACGGTTTAAAAACTGGGAAAGAAACCTGAATTCTTGGCATCTTCAACCATGGATTCTGAAGGCAGCCAAACCATTCCAAAGAAACCAAAATCTATCGGCATGGATTGATCTGGAGTATCACATTGTTGAGTTATGAAGTCGGCTCTAGGTAAATGGCCTATAAAACAAGTAAAAGACTATATCTGATAAAACTATATATATATATATATATATCTCTAGGGTGCTTTGAAACTGTATTTTTTACATTCTCTGTATTCTCTCCTATGTACCTGAAGTCATCAATATAAACCTTCGATCAATATTCTTCCTTGCATTTTCTCTCTCCTTGTAACGACCTGCGGACCGTTATTTATGTGAAAATAAGTAAAAATGCATAGTGCATGCACTTTGAAATTCAATTAAAATGGTAATGAAAATTTTACCTTTATAAAAAAAACAAAAAAAAAAGAGAAGACCTCTAAAATACACCACTACAATATCAAAACCGTTAAAATACATGAAATATAGGATTTAAAGGTAAGTACAAAGGAACTCCAGACTAAATGTGATGGGATTCCCTATAGCCAACAACACACATGTGCCTCCGCCTCGACCACTACGTCAAGCTCCACTTGAAAAGAAAGTTGAAGTAGCAGGAAAGATTATATAAAATATACTCAATAGCTTGTTGGTAGTTCATATTTCATTTTTAAGTCTTCTTGATCTTATTCATACGTTCAGTATCTTATTCTCTTTTGGGGATTCGTTCCCCGTATAGGCTCTTCCTAGGCTACACCCTAGGTTTACTCATTCTACTTTCTCTTAGTTTTTGGTCCTATCTAAACCTCCAACCTTTGGAATATTCTTAAGTTCTTTAGGTCTCCTAGTTAAGTCCTTGAGGCGCGACCTCGGTATAAGTCTCATAGGATTCATGCATGCTAAAGCTCGACCAACTCTAAGGTGCAACTGTAGACCCTTGCCGCTTGTGGCAGGTTCACTAAAAGAAAGCTAACTGGCAAACTTCCAAATAGTCCCCACAGGGCACAAAGCATACATCATAAAACCATAGGCCAGTTCTATGGTTATTCGGACCCCTGACCATTGAGTCAAGTTTACGATGAGGGGCTAGTTGGCGAACCCTATCGTCCACGTATAACCGCATAATTCACATAAATGAACAATAATCATAACCAACTCGTAAGGCACAACTGTGGACCTCTACCGCTCATGTCAGACTCACTATAGAAAGCTAACTGGCAAACTTCACAGTAGCCCACATAGGGTACAGTCATAAATCATAACATATCATCAGTCAGTTCTATGGTTATTCGGACCCTTGACAATCGAGTCAGGTTTACGATTGGAGGTTAGTTGGCGAACCTCAAATGCCTAAGGTCTGAAAATGGAGGAGAGTACGACAAGTCAGAATTCAAAGCATTTTGTGCAGTTGAGAAAATTAGATTAACAAAGACAGTTCCCGATAAAGCAACACAAAATGGTGTTGCTGAAAGGATGAACATAACATTGAATGAGCGAGCAAGGAATATGATAATTCATTCTAGTTTGTCAAAGACATTCTGGGTGGATGCTGTAAATACTATTGAATAAACGTTAAATGTTATTTTTTAGTTAATTTTAGTGGGTTTCAAAGTCAATCGTAAACGAAAAGGCCAAAGTGTTGAAAATGAAAGGCTCAGATTTATTTGAGGAAATAGTGGATTTTATGGGTTAGGAAATAGTGTCATTCTCATAGCTATAATTAGTTTTAGAAAAACTTATAAATACATTGTTTTTCTATTGTAAAGGCCGAGCAGAGAAAAAAATAGAGTAATAGAGGAAGGTTTTTATTAAGATAAACAGAGTGTTCTTTGTCTCCTTCTATCGTTAGTGTGTGTGAGATTTACTTCACAAATTAGTGAGTTTTCCTTAACAAATTAGTATCAGAGCCAATGGTGAATGTGACTGGTCAAATGCCGCTACCGCGACTAACAAAAACAAACTACGAGAATTGAAGCATTCAAATGAAAGCTCTTCTCGGCTCTCAAGATGCATGGGAGGTGGTCGAAGAAGGTTTCGAAGAACTAAAAGATGCCACGGGTTATACTGCGACACAAAACAAGGCGTTAAAAGAGGTACGATCAAAGGATAAGGCGGCACTATACATGTTGTTCCGAGCCGTTGATGAGTCGGGCTTTGAGAAGATTGCTAGTGCAACTACTTCAAAAGAAGCGTGGGACACTTTAGAAAAAGTGTTCAAAGGAACCGACCGAGTCAAGCAAGTGCGTCTCCAAACTCTTCGTGGCGAGTTGGAGAGCATGAAGATGAAGGAGTCAGAAAGGTTATCTAACTACATCACGCGTGTACAGACCGTGGTAAACCAACTGAACTGAAACAGAGAAATGTTAGTCGAGACGTGTGTTGTGGAGAAGATTTTGAGGTCATTAACCAACAACTTTGAGAATGTTGTATGTGCGATAGAAGAGTCAAAAGACCTAGCGACGTTCACGATCGATGAGCTCGCCGGTTCTCTCAAGGCACATGAGCAACGTAAGAAGAAGAAGAAGAAAACACTCGATCAAGCACTTCAACCAAGGCGTCAATCAAAGATGAAAAGACACTCTACTCTCAAAATTTTCAAGGAAGAGGTCGTGGTCGTGGAAGTCGTGGAAATGGTCGCGGTGGTCAAGTCAGCTGTCATGAAGGTTACTATAAGAAGAAGGGACACTCGAGCTAAGAAAATTGGCGTGGAAGAGGACACAGTCGAGGAAGAGGCGGCCGATCAATTTATTCCAACATTCAATGCTACAGATGTCACAAATTTGGTCACTATGCGAATGATTGTAACTCCGGCAAATGTTACAATTGTGGTAGAGTGGGTCATTTTGCAAAGGATTGTCGAGCCGATAAAAAGGTGGAAGGAGCAACCAACCTAGCCTTGGAAGACGTAACAAATGAAGGTCTTCTCTTGATGGCTCAAAATGAAGACAACATCAACAACGACACTCTATGGTACCTCGACTCAGGGGCAAGCAACCATATGTATGGTCACGAGCATCTATTCAAAGAGATGCAAAAGATTGAAGACGGTCATGTGTCATTTGGAGATGCGTCAAAGGTGGAGGTCAAAGGCCGAGGTACGATACATTTCTTGCAAAAGGATGGTTTAATGGGGTCAATCCAAGATGTTTATTACGTTCCAAACCTCAAGACCAACATATTGAGTATGGGGCAACTCACAGAGAAAGGTTACTCGATATTCTTAAAAGACCGTCTACTTCACCTGAAGGACAAGCAAGGGCGTTTGGTTACTCGAGTTGATATAGGAAGAAATCGGATGTACAAACTGAATTTAAGAAGCATACGAGAAAATTGTTTGCGAGTCAACGTAAAAGACAAGGCATCACTGTGGCATCTCCGCATTGGTCACCTACATCATGGCAGCCTAAAAGAGTTAGCAAAGAAGAATATGGTACACGGGCTACCCAACATGGACTACGAAGGAAAATTTTGTGAAGAATGCGTGCTCAGCAAGCATGCGAGAACCTCAATTCAAAAGAAGGCTGAATTTTGGGCTAAACAACCTCTCGAGTTGATTCATACAGATATATGTGGACCAATTACCCCAGAGTCTTTCAGCGGTAAAAGATATTTCATTTCCTTTATCGATGATTACTCAAGAAAAACTTGGGTTTACTTTCTGTAAGAAAAATTCGAGGCATTCGAGGTGTTCAAAAAGTTCAAAGTGATGGTGGAGAAGGCAACTGGTAGACACATCAAAGCTATACGATTCGATAGAGGTGGCGAGTATACTTCGACGACTTTCATGGAGTATTGCGAGGAGCAAGGCATAAGGCGATTTCTAACCGCACCGTACACCCCTCAACAAAATGGTGTGGCCGAGAGAAAGAACCGGACTATTCTCGACATGGTTCGATCAATGCTCAAGAGCAAAAGGATGTCAAAGGAATTTTGGGCAGAAGCCGTGCAATGCGCCATCTATGTGCAAAATCGATGTCCACATGCGAAGTTAGATGATCAAACACCACAAGAGGCTTGGAGCGGACAAAAGCCTACAATTTCTCATATCAAAGTGTTCGGTAGTGTGGCTTATGCTCACGTACCGAATCAATGAAGAACGAAGCTCGAAGACAAAAGCAAAAGGTATATTTTTATTGGGTATGATGAGAAGACAAGAGGGTACAAGCTACTTGACCCAATAAGCAAGATTGTGATAGTGAGTCGTGATGTGCGAGTAAATGAAGCAAGCGAATGGGACTGGAACAATTCGACGGAAGTTAATATCAAAGTTGGAGAATCATCAGTCATTGCACCAACAAGTATACCAACAGATTCAGAAATTTTCAATGATGAAGATGAACCACGACAACCCAAAATGCGAAGTTTGTGAGACTTGTATGATTCAACAAATGAGGTACACCTTGTATGTCTTCTGGCAGATGCTGAAAATATCAGCTTTGAAGAGGCGGTGCGAGACAAGAAGTGGCAAACTGTCATGGATGAGGAGATTAACGCGATTCATCGCAACAGTACATGGGAGTTAACAGAATTACCGGAAGGAAGTTAGCTCATTGGTGTGAAGTGGGTGTTCAAGAAAAAGATGAATGCTCAAGATAAGATAGAGCGGTACAAGGCGCGACTTGTTGCGAAGGGATACAAGCAAAAGGCGGGAATCGATTATGACGAAGTGTTTGCCCCCGTTGCAAGAATGAAGGCAATCTGATTGCTCATTTCCCAAGCGGCTCAATTCAAATGGCCGATTTTTCAAATGGATGTCAAGTCGGCATTCTTGAATGGTGTGCTTGAAGAAGAAGTCTACCTCGAACAACCACCTGGGTACATAAAAATTGGAGAAGAGAAGAAGGTACTAAAATTGAAGAAGGCGCTTTACGGGTTGAAGCAAGCACCGCGAGTATGGAATACTTGTATTGATACATACTTCAAGGAGAACGGGTACAAGCAATGTCCACACGAGCATGCACTTTACACAAAGAAGAGTGGAGGTAATGTGATACTTGTTGCTCTTTATGTCGATGACCTCATCTTTTCAGGCAACAATGATGAGATGATAGAAGAGTTTAAAAGCACAATGACACGAGAATTTGAGATGACAGATTTGGGCTTGTTGAAGTTTTTCCTTGGTTTGGAGGTTAAACAAGGAGAGACATGTATTTTTATATCACAGGAGACATATGTAAAGGAGATCTTGAAGAAGTACAAGATGGAAAATTGCAACCCGGTATTAATACCAATGGAACCAGGTGCAAAACTCTCAAAGTACGATGAAGGAGAACGAGTAGATGCAAATAGGTACCGGAGTCTGGTAGGAAGTCTTCGCTATCTCACATGCACAAGGCCAGATCTTTCATTAAGTGTCAGCATTATAAGTCGGTTCATGGAGGAGCCAATTTATTCACATTGGAAGGCGTTGAAGCGAGTCCTACAGTACATCCAAGGAACGGTGTCACTTGGGTTATTCTACTCGAAAACAGAAGATTACAAGTTAGTTGGTTACTCTGACAGTGATTGGTGCGGAGACATAGACGATCGAAAAAGTACATCGGGTTATGTATTCTTTATGGACAACACAGTATTTACTTGGCTTTCAAAGAAACAACCGATCGTGACACTCTCGACGTGTGAAGCCGAGTATGTGGCAGCATCTTGGTGTGTGTGTCACGCGATATGGCTTAGAAATTTGTTGAGCAAGATTGAGCTAAAGCAACGAGGTGCCACCGTGATTCAAGTTGACAACAAATCAGCAATTGAGTTGGCAAAGAACCCAGTGAACCATGAAAGAAGCAAACACGTTGACGTTCGTTTTCACTTTATCCGAGATCATGTGAAGGAAGGAAGTGTGGAATTGCTGCTTGTGGCAAGTCAGGATCAAGTTGCGGACATCTTTACAAAACCGCTACCAAAAGTACTTTTCGACAAATACAAGAAGATGATTGGCATGACAGATGGCAGGAACATTTAAGTTTATGGGGGAGTTTTATTGAATAAACGTTAAATGTTATTTTTTAGTTAATTCTAGTGGGTTAACTTTAGTGGGTTTTAAAGTCAGTCATCAAGGAAAAGGCCAAAGTGTTCAAAAAGAAAGGACAAGATTTATTTTAGGAAATAGTGGGTTTCATGGATTAGGAAATAGTGTCATTCTCATAGATATAATTAGTTTTAGAAAAGCTTATAAATACATTGTTTTTCTATTGTAAAGGCATAGCATTGAAAAAAAGAAAGGAATAGAAGGTTTTTATTCAGATAAGCACTGTTTTTTGTCTCCTTCTATCGTTAGTGTGTGTGAGATTTACTTCAAAAATTAGTGAGTTTTCTTTAACAAATACAGCAGTCTACTTGATCAATAGAAGGTCGCCAGTACCCTTGGGGTTCAAGTTTCCATAAGAGGTATGGACAAGAAAAGAACTCAAGTACTCTCACTTAAGAACTTTCGGGTACTATGCGTATGTTCGTGTTGATCCAGAGCAGAGTGAAAAGCTTGACGCTGAGGCTGTGAAGTGCTACTTCATAGGTTATGATTCTGACATGTTCGGGTAGAAGTTTTGGGATGTCAGGAACAAAAGAATCCTGAGACAACGTGACATGACTTTTGATGAAAATGTCATGTACAAGAATAAAGAGAATAAAAGTTTCGAGACAGCAAAGCAAGTGAGAGTTGAGGTTGAGTTGCAAAATAATTCACATAGTGATATTGTAGCAGATACTCAAAAAACTTCTGAGATTGTTGTTGAGGAACCAGAGGTGGAGCAAGTGACACCTGAGCAGGTGTTGAGAAGATCATCCATAACTATCAGAGTACCAGATAGGTATGTACATTCATTATACTATTTGTTGCTGATTGATGAAGGGGAACCAAAGCCCTTCGATGATGCTCTACAATTGGAGGATACAACCAAGTGGGAGAAAGTCATGGATGATGAGATGAGTTGGATGTCTAGGCTTCAAAATTGTGTTGCTCCTTCATCTACTGAGGCTGAGTACGTGGCAATAGCCGAAGCTGGAAAAGAGATGATATGGATGACAAACTACCTAGAAGAATTAGACAAGTGCAAGAAGTTTCTTCATGTAGATAGTCAGAGTGTCATATAGTTGGTGAAGAACCCGGTCTATCAAAGACAAAACACATCAGAAGACGATATCTTTTCACTCTTAGGTTAGTGGAAGAAAGTAATGTGTTTGGAGAAGATAGAGGGTTCAAAGATTCCAGAAAACATATTAACAACATGTGTTGATGTTGGAAAATTGAGGTTGTGCAAAGCTTCAATTGGTATAGTGCAGTAAAGATAATGATAGTCGTTTGAAAATAAAATTCTTAGTTGATTGAATCTGTCTCAAGTGAAAAAATTGTTGAGTTATAGAGTCTGTTGTTTATTTATAGCTTAATCAATGGCATACATCGTAAAACTATATATCATAAATGACATATAAAGCAAATAATCATAATAAACAACTATATAGTAAAATATTATATCTGGTAAAGCTATATATATATATAGTAAGTGAGGTAAATATTTATATATAGTAAACAACTAGGTACACGGTAAAATTATATATGATAAATGACATATAAAGTAAATAGTCATATATAGTAAACAACTCCGTATAGTAAAAGACTATATACAATTATATATAATAGATGATTATATCTAGCAAAGCTATACATAGTAAATTGAAGTATGGTATATATACCTCTAGGTAGTGCTTTGAAAATGTATTTTATGCATTCTCTATTATCTCCTCTCCTACCATACATAGTTGAAGTGATCTCTCATATTCTTTGTGTTCATCTATATCGAATGTGTGTGTTGTGCGATCCTAACACACGCAGGTTAGAGTCCATACATAGAATTTTGTGGGGACCCAAATTTATCAATCCGAGTAATTAAACATGGTGCCGGAGCACTTCCTCCTACACCATGAACACTCACACTACCAAAATTATCTGCTACACGTGGAACCCTTGCTATAATTAAGAATGTTACTTCACTGAATAGTTAACCTTTTTTTGTCATTCATTTACTTGAATTGTTTAGTTTGTCATCTTGTACAGGAGGATGACAAAATATTGGCCAAGTGAGAAGAGAATTGGTAAGTGCGTCGCATGAAATCTATAAATAGGTTAATTGGTTTACGTAATAGTAAACTGTTGGAAATGGAAATGCAATGTGTGAATCTGGCTCAGCAATGTCATAATGAGACATAAGAGATAAAATGTGAGTCTGAAATGCAATGGGCGTTAGGTAGGAGTACCCATCTGTGGTTCTAATTTGCAATGAAGACAACAACACAGAATTGGACAAAGTTGTGATTTATGGAATTCAACAAAAAGACACACTAAAAGGAAATCTTTATAGATATGAACAGCCCGTGATGACGAAGACACTGACCATTCGTCTCTGCTCTTCGTATTGGTACCCGTGAACACCCAAGAACAACATCATCACAACAACATCTTCAGAACAACATCATCTTCACTCATCTTTTCATGTTTTGTACCTCGTTTCTTCTTTTTGTCTCCCTACAATTATTCCCCCATTCTCCATTTTTCTACCATTTTGCTTTTTCTTTCTTTTACCTTTTTGTCTTACCTTTTGTGGCGGTGGCAGCTCCCAGCGTGTTCGTTACCGTCAACTTTTTCAACTGTACAACATTTTGATCTTGACACACTCACGACTAGCTTTAAAGAGAAAATTAAAAAAAAAAACATGATCTTGATGTTTTGATAAATAAATATGAGATGTTTCAATTAATTCAAACTAATCCCAAAACTTTTATATTGATTTAGAAATGATATTTTGATGGTGATCGAGAATTTTTGCTAAAACCGTGAAAGTTCTCTATTTATAATCATTTAGAAAATTAAATAAGTTATAAATGATATGAAAAAAATAATAAATTGATACAACATATTTACTTACAATAAAAGAAAAATATGACATATGTGGTAAGATGTTATGGAAGGCAAATATTTGGATATGCATTACTTTCATACACACGACTCATGCTCATGCATATGAGCCATTACGATGGTTGATTCAATTCTATTTGTGCAGTAATTCTTTTTTGCCTATTTCCTCTACAATACAAGAAGTGAAGTGAAAGATTATAAAAGTGGAAAGAACATTCATCTGTGGGCCAAATTTCTGTTAAATGACATAGAAGACAAGTAGATGAAAAGAGTTAAAATTGGTATGTGTGGTGACTCTACTTGTCTCGTGAACCAACAATGGTCCCATTCCCAATTCTTCTTCTTATTCATTTGTCAGAGTTTCCAGAACACTCCCATATGGAAATTTAGATAAGGATAAAGAAGGCCTTGGTTTTTGAAAGATTGGTATAAAAAGGAGACGAGGGTTCATCATTTTATTCACAGTTCCTCTAAGAATTGTGTGCAATATGCAGATGTGTTGGATTTTGCTTCTCTTTGCTCTGTTTTTGAGCCTCACTTCCCATAATGCCTTCTCTCGCCCTCTTCACAACAACAAGCCTGCCGTTGTTGTCGGCACTGTCTTCTGCGACACTTGTTCCCAACAGCACCTCTCCAAGTCTACCCATTTCATCTCAGGTACTTCTTCTTTTTTCTCTTTTAGAATCTTTACTTGGCACTTAAAAACGCATCTAATTTTGAGGTTATACCCATTTGATTGCAGGAGCCATTGTTGCAGTTGAATGCAGAGACCAAAAAACATCCAAAATCAATTTCAAACAGGAAGTGAAGACCAACAAAAATGGAAAATTTAGAGTGGTCTTGCCATTCTCTGTGCAAGAACACACCAACAAAACCGAAACCTGTTCTGTAAAATTGATCAAAAGCAGTGACCCCTTCTGCTCTGTACCCTCCTCTGATACTTTCTCTTCTCTAAAACTGAAGAACTCTAAGATCAAAAATGGCACCAGGGTTTTCTCAGCTGGGCTTTTCGCTTTCAAGCCATTGAAACAGCCAACTTCCTGCAATCGGAAGAACACCGACATTTTGAAATCCAAACAAGTTAACCCTCAGTTTCCTTTTCCGCCGATTGTTCCGCCGGTTATTCAGCCGCCATCGTTTTTGCCGCCGACCCCCCTGCAGCCGGCGCCGCTGATCCCGAACCCGTTACAACCGCCGACTCCGGTGATTCCGAACCCGTTCCAGCCGCCAGTTCCTATCATTCCAATCATTCCTATGCCGCCGTTGCCAATTTTAACACCGCCGTCTCCTCCGCCGACGGTGTTGCCGCCGTTTATACCGCCGTTTCTGCCGCCGATCCCTGGTATTCCGTCTGGTCCGCCAAGAGGGAAAAAGATTCCATGAAGGATGATTTATGATTTGAATTATGGTTAATGGGTACAATTTGTAGTGATATGAGGAGGTGTGATGGTGGAGTAAGCAAGTAGAATATCTGAAATAAGTGGCAGAACACAATATTGGGTTTTTTCTAATATTATTTGAACTTTGAATTAGAATATGAAGTTTCAGAGGCTTCAAATATATCCATTCTCATATTCTTCCAACCAACACAAAATATTCACTTTTACAAGCTTGTAAAGTTAAGGGCGAGTAAATTTGTAAGAATTTAAGTTATTAGTGTAATATGCTCCTGAGTTTTATCTAAGATATTAAAAAAAAATACGATAATTTAAAAGAAACTCCATCAATATAACTCAATTTATGACTTGAGATGAAATTATATTTAAACAAATAAATAATTTATGGATTAATGAGAAAGTTGACCTTAGTTGTTATGCGAACAAAATGGAATACAGGTTGAATGCTAAGATTATGTATTGAGTTTTAGGTAGTAGATCTATAATCAAAAAAGTGTTTGTGATTGTTCTAGAAGATATGAAACAAAAGATACGGTAGAGCTAGGACAGTTATTGTATAAGGTCTATCCAATGTTAGATGCAGAGACGCATAATGGATCAATATGAACATTATGAGCTGTTCCATAATAAAATCTGCTCGTCTTGAGGACAGTAAAATTTATCATTATTTTTTTAAATATATATTTTTATAAAATTAGAATGATACAAATTTATAAATGAAGTTTAATTTCTGAATGCAAATGCCTTGAAATAATATATAATTTTAAGGATATTTTTTTCTTTTTATATTAATTTAATATAATTATATTTATATAACATTCTAATATGGATTAATTAGAGTTTTTTCTTTTCTTTTATTTGAATAAAAGATATGGCATTAAATATTAATTGTGATTTTCTAATTTATTTGATCGTATTTGCTTTGTTGGTAGTTTTTGCATCCCAGAGGCGGTGCGGCGGGTGGTGGATAGATTCTTACTTATCCCATCTTTTTTTTTTTTTTTTTTTTTTGAATATGTATTCAAAATATAAAATATGTATTCAAAATATAAATATAAACATATAACTTATGAACCGATATATCCATTTATATGGCACCTCATACATTTTATATTGTACCTCGAATTGAGGTAAGTATATTGCAACCTTATCCTTACAATTAAAGAAATGGTAGCATTTCTACCCTCCAAAGTTCCTTGTAATAATCTAAAATTTAAAAATAAAATAAAAATGAAAGTTGTCCCAATATTATGTTGATACGTGTGAAGTTGGGCTCCACTATAAAAGAAACGTTTCTTTATCTTCCTTTTATCTCAATTGAGCGGTTTAAAGCCAGTCGTAGAATACATTTTCTAATGGTTCCAGGCTGTCTTAGGTCTGATATGTTCGAGGCTCCAAGCTAGCTTGGGTCTAATACGTTCGAACTCTTTTTTACTAGTTTTAATTCTTTGGAAGTGTTTAAGGTTAGTATAACCACTTTTATCTTACTTAAATTATTTTATGCAAAATTAGGTAAGTCAACGCATAGTAGAATTCTAATTTATGATCGTGAGACTCCTTAGGTACAATTAAATTTCAGATAACAGTGTTAAGTTTGAATCAAGGGGTCATAGTAGCTTCGGTCTAGGTCAACCAAGTAAGTGGTTCTACTATCGGTTTGGTTGGGAAAATTGATTTATGTATGATGACACATGCCCAGTGGCCTTACACATGTCATATGTGTGATATGCTTGATATGTGGTGTTATGATATGTGTCGCTATATGATTTGCTAAATAACATTATGGAATAAATGAAATGTTATGTTATGAGATGTCATGATGTACTATGATATATTATGTTAGGCCATGATATGTTATGGCATACTATGATATATTTTGAATAAGGAAATTTACAAGGCACAACCCCTATGTCATGATTTGAAAATTATGTTATGAATGAAATGATTTTAGAAGAGTTTATGTACGCATATTACCGAGTGTAATATGAGAGTAAAGAGTGAGAATTGTCTTGCATGATTTATTACAATAAAAAAAATATGGAGACCTCATGCATAATTGTATGTTACGTGCATCAAGATATTTTTCCCTTATGATTAGTATGGACGCGTACACTATGAGACTAAAATAACCATCATGTTTATCATGATGCTACGACGGTCGCTATTCCCTTTGGGTGTCCAGCAACAATCTAGAAGAGCTAGCCTGACCAACAGGCCTAGGGGGTGTGCGAGCCCGCCTGGTGGGCCCATGCTCACACGTGTAGGTCGTGTGTAGAGAAGTACTACACATCCAATTTGCCCCCGGTTGGAAAAGCAACCTAAGAGAAGACAATTTTAAATGATAGGTCTCATCTGCATGTGTTTGCATTTTCCAACGATAATAGTGACCTTCCAACCATAATAGTGAGGTCACGAGTATTTTTTAAGATACTCAAGTATTGTACTATTATTATATTTTAGGTAAAGGCAAGACATCGTTTTTAGGTATGGTTGATGGTGGCATTGCGTTGAAGACCATGGAGCCTGTCTTATGGTAGTTGCATTTTTATTTTGTAGATCTTAGGTTAGATTAGGGCATCGTTTTTAATCTTTTCTTTAGTTTTATATTACACATCGAACGCTTAAGTCTATGACATCGTTTTATAAATGATTTTAAATGAATGTTTCTACCTAAAAAGGTCAGATCATGCATATAGTAATGGCTCTATTTCAATAGAAAATTAGAGTCGTTACCTTCATTTAAAAAAGTCGTATAAAATAAGAATTTCATGATACAATATTGATATATTCAAAAGAAAAACAATATCAAAGCTAAGTTGTCATAAATTAAAAAAAAAAATTGTAATTCAATGGTGTATTTAAATTAGTACAAATATGAACATAATTATATTATCAATTGTTTTTCTATTAAAATTATTGGATAAATTCACAAAAATTGAAATATAAGTTACAAAAATTTATATAAATCAATATCTAGTTTGAGAAAGTTCATGATAAATTCAAAATAATAAAAAATTAAAAAATTAAAAAAAAAAAAACCTATGCTAATATGATTCTTACATTTTTCAAAAGAATAAGAGTTTGGCAAAATTGTAAATTTAAAGAAATAGATGTCTTAAATCTAGACTTTATATATCGGGCATGGTTTGGCATTTGTAATTGACGTTGTTAATTAAAAAAAATTAAATGTACTATCCAATTTTTTTAAAATATGGGAATATATTAGTAAATAATGAATGATAGTTTGGTTATTTTTTAAAAAAGTATATAGTCATCATAGAATGAACAAAATACATATAAATTTCCTAATAAATTCATCATTATAAATATTCTAATCCATGAAGTTTATAACAAATAGAAATAGATATCACATAGATCAGTACAACCTAAATTTATCCAAATTCATAGGCTCTACATAACACAAAATTAAATCTAAAATGGTAGAATAGAATTTAACCTTACATGCTATGCTAAATCAATGAAGCCGAGATATTAGGCTTGTAACATAAAACAATGTAATATTATGTATAGTATGAAAAGAAAATGGGAGAACACTCAACGCTATATTAATTAGCCAATTCAATGAGGGTGGCAGAGAAAGGATTCATACAAGATGAGGTGCTCAAAAAAGGAACCAAATTTAGATAGAACTACTCATCTCAACAGTTCATTGCATCGAAATCATCCAACTTATCGTTGTATTGTAGAACCTTTCTCTTTATCTTCGATGAATCAACCCATGTTATGAAGTCCTCCATATTCCTTGTAACCAAAAATGCTGGGTCATTAACCGTCTCTGGGCCAACTCTAATATGCCCTTGCTCAATGTATGTAACAGCTTCCCTCAAGTGCTCGGCGAACTTCAAACGTACCAGTACTGTCGACAGCCTCCGTCTGCAACGAGAAAGGGGAAAACAGGGTTGAGGTGAAAATAATATGCAGCAAAAGGATGAGAGTTCATGTATTGGTAATATTGGGCTATTAGCAGTAGAAAACATGCAAAACTGCAAAATAGAAACGAATTCTTTTCTGCACGATGTTCGTTTTACCTGCAAAAGGATGACACTGACAGGCGATCGCATAAATTCAAGCTCTGTCGGGTTGGTATCACGCCCATATTGTACCTGTTATATTTTTTTTTCAGGAGAGAAAAGGAGGGAATATGTTACAGATAAAGTTGCAAATAATAGTATAAATGGTTACATATAATCGGATTGTATTAGTTCATCACAGTTTAGTCAGATTAGCATGCAATTATTCATTCAGACTAGGACCATCTAAAAAAAAGATTTGGCTTCTTGGAACGTTGGACAAAAAGATATTATTAGTGACAAGTTTAAATTGGTTTCAGCATCAGAAAATTATGATATACATTACTCATGATGAATATTGATAGTTTCTTATGCCATTAAGAGTCCAGAATCTTGAATAGCTTGAAAAAATGAAGTGGCTCTTGAATCATCGAACCAAAAGATATCAGGTTTAAAATGGCTTAAGCAATATAGAGAGAGGAAAAGGTATTGATAAGTCCAGGGGAACGTTGATAGTTTCTTTAATATGATAGGTATAGGCGTAAAATGGACAACTAAAGTCTAAATCATTCACAGATGAAATAAGAAACAAACCCTTCATTCTATGAACCCTAAGAGAATCGTGCAATAAGAGTAACATGATCAGCAATTCATTCATGCTTTATCCAAGAAGTTTGCATAGAAGACACAAATGTGGATCAAAGACAATTGTGGCTGGAGGATTTGAATGTAATAAGGCCTCTCAATCTCATAACTAGCCCTTGAATTGTTAGAACCTCTAAGCTAGAAGGGGAGATTTTAGCAGTGATCGAATGAGCAGTCTTACAACATGCCATAAATTTCTTCTCATCACTAATATACACAAATAGACAACAAACTTGCTTAATGTAATGCAGGAAATTGTCTCTAAAATGATAGCCAAAAGGAGGGAAAAACTCACAGCTTTTCGAGGAGTTTCTCGGTTAATTCCAATCGGAAAGGGTCTTTCTCGTTCATCTTCTTCAACATGCTAACCAGCTTCTGGACGCCCCGGCATATGCTCGAATACCTACATCAAATGAAGTAAAATAAAAATCAAAGCGGTAGACACAAAGAAAACGGTAGAAATAGAAGAAGATAGAAGAAAGGGGAAGGTACTTCTTGTAATCATCCCGTCCGGTGATGTGATAGCGATGCATCACTTGGGTTTCTCGATGACCTCCTTCTCTCTTCCATTCTAAGAAGTTGACCTTCTTCAAAAGCTTCTGCTCGTGAAACTTAAGCTTCCTCATCGGTTCTTCTGTTTCACCTGAAAACACTTGGCAGCTGAAGAAGGTCTTGGTGTCGAACAAACACGAGTCTCGCCGGAGAAGGGAACGTGGGAGAACAGAGGAGGGAGAGAGAGTTGAGTGGCAAAGAAAAGCTTCTGGGCGACGGCAGAGATAGATGAAAATAACAAAATTTTAGGGTTTAAAGAATCAAAAGCCCTAAACATTTTGCTGGGCCTTGGGCAGTAAGGGTATCTTGTTGAGCCCACCTTTATGTGGTGGGCCTAAGAAATTGGGCTGAGGAGGGGTAACTACATGGCCATGATGAGCCCACAAACCAAACTTGCCTCTCATTTATATTATTTTGGTTGATTCAAACAAATTCTAACATCTTCAAATATGGGCGACACCAAAACAAATCTAATATATTTTTCATGCTTCTTTAGAATTATTTACAATTAATTAATTAATAACGTGTCCTTACTACATAAATGCCGTGATAACATAATTGAAAAATGTAAAGAAACTTAAAATGTTTTTTTTTTAATAAGTTCGAAATTATTTCAGATTTAGTTTGGGTATGATAAGATTTAAGTGAGTTAAATTAAAATAATTAAATTTTATAATTTAGTCCTTATTCAATTCAAGTATGGTCAATTTAAGATAGTCGGACTTGTTGAATTAAGTTCGACGTCAAATTTTGGACTTTAAGAGATGAAGAATTACTTGGTCTACCATAAATTAGGGTTTCGCATCTAGGTGGACTTCAATGTTATTATATATTTCCTTACATGGAATCGAAGTGGTGAGTACATAGTCTTTGGTAATTGATCACCGAGTACGGTTTTGAGTGGTTAAGGTCTCTACATGTCGGTTAAGGTCGAGTTAGACGATCTTGTTTTATAAATTATACATGCATATCTAATATGGACGAGTATTTTTACTTTTTCTTTTTCTTTTTTTTCAAATTTCAAAATGATTTTTAAGTAAAGGCAAGGGGTTTCATACATGCAAGAAAAGAGAAAAGACAAAAGAGTCAGACGTTCCTTTGCATTTATTCCAACTCCAAAACCCCATTTACTTCTTTTTCTTTGTTTTGCAACAATCAAAATTAAACTAATAATACAACTAAAATGCTTATTTTTATGTAGAGTCTAGACTAACTACTAAATACTATATAAAAATGTCTGAAAATAAAATCAGCAGAGAAATCCAATTATTAAAATCAACCGTGTAAAAACACAAACGTATATGAGGTTCTAGAGAGAAAAAAAGGGAGTCTCCTATGGCTCTTCAATCTTCGTTTTTCTTCCACCAAAAAGTATGTTCCAAGTTCTAAGCTGTTCTTCTCAGGGATTTACAGAAACAATGGGTATCTCATGGTTTTTTGCAATGGAGGACTCGATTAAATGAGAGCAGCTGTGAATTGTTTTCTTACAAAAATCATAGAACACTACGAACCGTTAGCTATCCAATCTGAAATAAAAGCATCATAGAGACAAATATTTTAACCTCATAACCCATGCAACTAAAACTATTCTCAGGGGATCTCATTAATCTGGAGAATTACAGGCTACAATACATAACAAAATGCAAGCTTTTCTATCATAACTTCAACTTATAAAAAAAATGCATAACCTTATATCCTTCCAGCAACTGGGACCGAGGAGAAAGACATCTACAATCAAACAAATCCCAGTTGCTGCTAACAGACCATGACCTGTAAAAAAAATGGCCAAGATTATCCCCCAAAACACCACCCCCACCCACCCATTTAAGGAAAATAATAATAATAATAATATCACACTCAGAGATGGAAGAGAACAAAGAAGGCGCAGGGGTAAGATAAAGAAGCTCAGAGTAACACACTAGACTCCCGTTCTAAGCTTCTTGTGAGCTTGTTCGGAGTCCTCACTGAAGTAGCCATGTAAACTCTGTGCCATCACTTGATTGTTCAAACATTGTTTTTTGTCATCCTGGTGAAATAATGGATCACATCACAGAAGAAACAACATCACATCAATTCAACTAGCTAGCAGAAGAAAAGACTTCAAAAGGCCAAGGTGAAGATTTTGAACCTCTGAAAGGGACAACGATCTATTTGCTCGTCTTCCGACATCAACTTTCACTGAGATGTTGGTCTGTGACAAATCAACGCCTGAAGCCTGCAGGGCCTGGGTCAGGTTACTTAGTAACCTGCTCAATACAGAAACCATGTCAATCATAATACAAAAGAAAACTAAAGGGTAAGAAACCTAACATGGATCAAATTACATTCAGAAGAATTCTAGCCTTATAAGAACATTTATGGGGGGAAAAATAGAGCGGGTAATTACATAAAAAGCCTCTTTTCACTTTCTCGAATCAATTATCTACCATCACAAGGGCAAGATGAGACCAAGGAACTGCCTCATGCAGGCAAGGCAACTACACATTTTCACGATTGTGCCGAGGATATTTGAATTTAGCTAACAGAGGGAAAGAAGCAGCATCTTCCAAATACTATATCAAGAAGGTCAGACACAATTCATATAGAACTCATGGCAGATGCTCACCCATGGGAATAGACACCTGAGATACTCTCCATTTCACTTTCCACAGAGAGATCCTCCTGATCACTAACAGCATGGTTCAGAAAACCAGTAGTGGTATGGGTTCGACCCTGCAATAATTCGGTCTGGGTCTTGGAAGAGATGTTCTCTGATCCTGATGCAGGCTCGTCCAAAGACT
Source organism: Cucurbita ficifolia (assembly GCA_033971965.1). NCBI lineage: Eukaryota > Viridiplantae > Streptophyta > Magnoliopsida > Cucurbitales > Cucurbitaceae > Cucurbita > Cucurbita ficifolia. The sequence continues at coordinate 9,776,808 of CM066975.1, read as the reverse complement.
CGGTTGATAAACTACCTCTTCCAACAGGTTCAAATAGAATTGGTTGTGCATGCATGCTCATGGGGAGTCCTTGAGTAGCAGAGACAAGGGAATGATCCACTGCATTTAATACTGCAGCAGGACCCATGTCAGCATCCATCACATTCGGTGCATTTGTTAGCATTGCTTGGGAAAAAACAACAGCGCTCTCATGATTGGAACCCCGCTTTACCACTTGGGAATGATCAACATAACTTTCAGCAGCTCTATAATTCTTCTGTCAGAAGTCGATTAGACAAATTACAAGATACTTCAGAGTTTGGAGGACAAACATGCCAGGGCAGCTTTTAAGTGTTTGTTCGCAGTTTCATTCATTAATAAGGAGAGTTACTTATCCATCCATGACTCTCATAATCTCAAAAGAAAGAACAATATTGTAAAACGATTTCTAACATGAAAAGCATAATTAAGGGACCTTCCTAACTCAATTTCCAGAAAAAAGAAGCAAGAAAGTCACCAAACTGGTGAATGACAAGGTAAAAACAAAAGTCAATCAAGAAGAAGATTATACCCATGGAACCAATTTTGAAGGCTCTGAACTCCAACCTTGGCATGACCCTTCGTACATATTTAACTTCTCTTGTAGAAATTGAATGTACTCAATTACCTGAAGTACAAATATGTCAAAGATTAATTTATCCAACTAACAAGGAATCTCAAAACTAGAATAGGTAATATGCGAGACATACCTCTAACAAGAATGAAGCCTTATCTCTTTTTTGATCATTCTGAGGTATGATGTCTCTCAAAATCTGAAATCTGCCCCCATCAGAACACAATATTTCACAAAAACGTGAGATTGTCACCAAGATCCTAAAAAGAAACCCAGAACAAAAGGGCATATAAAAAATTAAAGAGAAAATATCCTGAAAACTAATGGCTATAAGGTCGAGTAAATTTTTTTACATATAGTTTCATGGAGCGAAAAGCGGCTGCATCTAGGTATCTAAGAAAATGATTCTCATAAAACAATCCTGAACAACGTAAAATTTGAAGCGACTTCCAATTAATATTCAAACGCGACAAAAACATATACGAGTTGCTCTAACATCTGAATGCCCATGATCCCATATATTTAACTGAGAAACCATACAAATCTGTTTCACTTTATTTTCACCTAACATAAAAGCCGTTCGTATCAGCTCAAAAGGCCGAAAACAAAAGGCGAAATTTTTCTTTCTTTTCTTAAAAAAGATCAAATTACAATAGCATTACAACTTTTAAGTACAAATTGAAGTATAAGCAGTAAGCGGCAGCAACATACCTTTCATTAATTTTACTTCTTCTTCGCTGCTCGGTCTCGGAGTGTTTAGACCGATGACCACTCGCCTTGCTTTCCCCACTCTTCCCCTCAATTTTCACTCCCAACTCTGTAAAAAAAAAAAAAAAAACGAAACTCACGAACCATTTCATTTCTTAAGAATAAAAAACTGAGGATTCAATTCAAAACCCAGAAACTAAATAGAGAGAGAGAGAGAGATACCGTTCCCGTCGTCTTGGAAGCGTTCGTGGACGGACTTGGAAGGCTTCACCATTGGTAATCCGAATGCAGTGCCGAAACAATGCCTGGAACTTTAGATTTGAAAGCTCCAAGAAGAAGGTAAGGAAACGAAGAAATGGAAAGGGAGGGATGTTGTGAAGTATTCAAACGGCAGAGTAACAGAAGTAGAAGAAGGTTGAGAGTAGACTTGGAGAGCAATGGAAGCCCTAGAACTGGAGGAGAGGGGGTGGAGACTTGAACTCGATATATGTTTCTTTCTTTCTTTCTCTCTTTCTTTCTTTCTTTCTTTCTTTTTTTAACATTTATTTATATTGGAATTATTGAAATTATTGCGAGTGCTAATTTGCGCCGATTTAGCACCGACCTTAGAGTCGCTTCCATTGGGCCTGTGTTTGAGTTTGGGCTTGAAGCCTACCTTTGGGCCTCTCCTTGCCTTGTGTTGGGCCTTGCCTACCTGAGTCGCTAAGTCTTGTAAATTCCCATGCCACCCCTAATTCAAGAATTAAGGATTTTCAGTTTTTGCTTTTTATTATTAAAGTAATTTAACTAAATATTTAATTCCACAAATATAGCGGAAAAAAAAACCCAACAAAAAAACCTAATACTGTTGGAGAGCTTTCTTCTCATTTGTCTTGCATACCCGTAACTGTCCTTATTAATCAAATTCACTCATCTACACAAAATGTTTTGAATTCTGACTTGTCGTACTCTCCTCCATTGTCAGAGCTCAGACATTTGATCTTCAAGTCGATCTGATTTCCAACTTCAGTTTTCCACTTCTTGGATGTGGCAAATATATCTGACTTGTGTTTTAGAAAATAAATTCACACATTCCTGCTAAAACCATTGATGAATATGACATAGAACTTTGATCCACCAAGTGATGGAACTGGAGATGGTCTCCAAACGTTTGTGTGGACCATTTCCAACTACACTTTCTTCAATTCTCTGGTAACCTTTGTGAAGCTAACTCGTTTCTGTTTCAACTCTCACAATGACTCATATCAACAGATTTCAGACCTTCCAAAATTCTTTTCGCAACCGGCATCTTCATTCTTTTGACGCTCATATGTCCAAGTCTATTGTGTCATAGACTTTAATTTGAAGCACTCTCAACAACAACTATGTTCATACACTTTGCAGTGGTGTATAAGGTTCTAGATTTTGTGACACGTGCTACCACCATAGCACCCTTTACAATCTTCCACGAACTCTTCCCAAATTCTGTTGCATAACCTGTGTTACCCAACTGACCGATAGGAATTCGGTTCTTCTCGAGACCAGGAATATATCTAACATCCTTTAATGTTCACTGATTTCCACAAACTCTTCCTTGCATAAACCTGTGCTATCTAACTTACCAATAGAGATTGAATTCTTCTTGAGACCAAAAATATATCTAACATCCTTTAATGTTTACTTATTTCCTACATGAGTTTTTATGCAGACATCTCATTTCCTTCAATCTTCAAGGCTTTGTTGTCGGCAAGATACGCCTTCCTGAATTTTCCAAATTTGAAATTTCGAAACAACTCCTTATTTGGAGACGAATGAAAAGATGCACTTGAATCCAAAGTAAAAAATTCAATTGGACTGTCCACTCTAAGGATTAGAGCATCCCGTTTGGTATATTTGAAAAAATTTCATGGTTATTTGATTTTAATCAACCTTCGTTTGGGTCCTTTAATTTACTTTTTCTCCTTTGGTCAACACTTAGAGTAACATTAGATGAATTCCCAATTTCTCGTTTGTGAATACTTTCGCTGAGAACTACATCTCGAATTTCATCGAACTTCAGTTTCTCAGATCTTTGGGAACTGATGATCACGACAACAACAGTATCCCACGACTCGGGTAAAGATGACATCAAAATCAATGCTTTAGTTTCATCTTTGAAATTAATTTCCACTCAACTAAGTTGACTTACAATCATATTAAATTAATTTATATGATTAGCAACAAATCCACCTTCAGACATTTGTAGATTGAACAATCTCCGCATTAAATACATCTTGTTCATAGCCGACGGTTTTCGTACATATTCGACAGCGCCTTCAACAAATTTGACATTGTCTTCTCCTTGATGAGGTTAAACGCCACATTTTTAGATAGCGTCAACCGAATCAACCCTAGGGCCTGACAATCCTTGAGCTTCCACTGCCTTGTGGTCATGGTATTGGCTTCACCCCCAACAAGGGTTTGTGAAGATCTTTCTGGTACAAATAATCTTCCATCTACATCTTCCAGAAACTAAAATTGGATCCATCAAACTTCTCAATTCTAATTTTTGAAATTTCCATATTCACATATCGTGGTGAATCTCGCCTAACTCTGATACCAGTTGTTAGGATCACACAACAACGCACACACTCGATCTAGATGAACACAAAGAACAGAAGAGAGAAAATACAAGGAGGAATATTGACTAACGATTTTGTATTGATGTGTACCGTGATAATAGAGAATGAAGAAAGTACATCAACAAAGCATCTTTGAGGGTATATATGGTTACCATATATAACCATCTATTATATATAAATATCTACCATATATTTATCTATTCACGGTTTACGACTATTTTTTATATATAGTTTTACTATTTATAACAATTCAATAAGTTATAAATAGGCTAATCAGAGATGAGGCGTGAGAGAGTAAGAGGAGCATAAGGTCTTCTTACCAGCTAGGGGATGATCACATAGGTTACTAGAGGAGGAGTTTGATGGTCAAGGTGCACAACACCAAAAAAACATGTGGAACTACCAAATCTACAAGAAGCTCGAGCTGGAACTCGTCTATAGCACACATCACCAAGCTTGTGCATTGGTGACCATGGCCGAGCGACAAAGGTCGTAGTCTAGAAGAATCGACACTTCACTAGAAGAATATTATTATGTGGCAATGCAAATAACCTAACAAAAGTCGTGGTCGTGTCAAATGCGAATTATTGACCCATTTTAGTTAATTTTGGCAATGCAAAACTACTTCACTCATTTCACAAAAGAATCTCATCGGTCAGAAGCCCCTGATTTTCCCTTCAAAACAAGGATGAACAAAGAAAATTTACATGAATTATACTGTTGGCTGTTCAAACCAGAGCAGATGGTTCAGAACATTTAAAAGGAAAAATGATATGGAGACTGCTGAACCCAGTGCTGTAGAACCTCGAATGGCCTGTTAAATAAGCATTCAACTACTTAGTGCCAACACATGTGAGCATTACAAAACTGTTAGCTACCAATTCCAAGCAACTCACTTCCTTCTTATCTCTCTCCACCATCAAGTTCCTCTTGATCGTTCAGCAGAATTGCTTCCTTACTCATCATCTCTCCATTTCCCTCTACCTGGTTTTCACTCCTGTACCCAAAAAATGATTCTGATGTTGGTTCATCTTCGTCCCCATCTTCTTCAGTTTGCTTATCTTTTGATCGCAGGCCCGACTCACTTCGCATCCAATCGGGACAACGATGCACAACTCCTAGACCACCAGCCTGAGCTTGCGAATGAGTCGAACCACTTGAAGAAGCATGCTCTGAGTCCTGTCTTGAGCAAGAACATTCAGGAACTGGATGTGATAGAAAAGATATTGATTTCACTATTGTTGATTCCTCTATCAATCCGTCCAGTAACGACTTCCTTAGATGTCCGCGAATCGATCTCAGCCACGTATAGTTTGCATGATATAGCTGTTCTCTGGTTTCTGATAAGAGCGTTGCCACTTCTCTTCTGCATTGACAAAAGCATCGTAAAGTTAACTCAGATCAAAAGGAATAATTTGTTAGGAATCACGACCTTCCACAATGGTACGATATTGTTCACTTTGAGCATAAACTCTCGTGGCTTTGCTTTGGGGTTCCCCAAAAGGCTTCATACCAATGTAGATATATTCCTTACTTATAAACCCATGATCATTCCCTAAATTAGCCAATGTGGGACTCCCTCCCAACAATTCTCAACAAAGAAAACAATTACCTATCAGGCCGGTATGTTTTAAGTGAAGCTGACTGATAAAGTCTATGGCCCATCACCAAGCTTGCGAAATTGGGATGCCCCTTGCCATCACGATCGAACCCGGGGATAAAAACATCGGCTTCGACAGATATAAAATAATCAATAGCTTCCCAAAGCAATTTATGGGCATTGGTTCTCAACTCCATGACAGTACTTTCAGGCTCAATGTCACTCTCAGCCACCCAACCCCACCAACCTTCTATGTTATGTGGATATTTCAGCCTAGCTGGCGGAGGTGGCAACGGGCGAGGACGTGGACCATCACTCTTCCACGTATCAGGCTTCGACTCCTTCAAAATGGAAGGTGGAGACCTTGGATAGTTTCCCCCGACGTTAATCTCACGACCATAAAGCCTATTAAGTTCCCATGGGGTGCTGAGGGAAGTCCTGTCAACAACATTCTCGAAAATAGCATGGAGAGGAATCAAGGTTCGTTGTCCACCAAAAACTTCTCCGCCCGACACATATATAATGGTGTCCCATGAGTATCCATGAGCCCGGAGAAGAATTCCGACCTGTAAAAGGTGGATATTCATGACATCAAATTCTCCATTTTCATCTAACCATTTGATCCAAACAACTATAGCTTACCTCTTCTGGCATTAGAGGGCAAGAACCATTTAGTCGTTGCCCCTCGGAATTCATCGAAAGCTTCCCCTTGATGATCCCGCGCCTTCGCATCCACAATCTTTTGTGCTGAATGAGCTCATTATGTACATCCTGAATTTCATTTCAAATAGAAAAAAGATATCAAATCTAAAAAATATATTATTAAAATGTATCAGTTGCATAATCAAGGTTGAAATAATGTACCTGAAACAGTTCAGCACAACCATAATACGCCAAGGCCTCTCTTGTCAACCCAGGATAGTAGGCTACGAACGGCCTGCCTGGAGCTCTTAACCTACGAAAAAATTCGAGTAAGACGAGGCATTTCGAGAACTGTTCAAAACATTTCAAATACTTACCTATGCAGAATTTTAGTGGCAAGATCCTGAACTTCCACTCTGAATTGAAGAGCATGGAAGGCAACTCTACACCTCAATCTTTGATACTCTTCAAGATCAGGCGGAAGGATAGCCTATATGTTCATTAAAGAGTACAATCTATGAGACTTTGAAAAGTTCGACCACCGAGATGTTCGTTAAAGAGTACATCTAGATGGAAGGATAGCCTAGATGTTCGTTATGAAAAGTTACCTGCAAGCATCCACCGTCGGAGATGACAAGTTCGACCACCGAATGCTTCTTTAGAACAGGAAGAACATGGTGGCGATAAAAATATGGGGATGCTAAGTAAGGTGCTTTGAAATGTGGGATCTCCTTTTTCCTCCGAGCACCTTTCAGATTTCTCGGAAGTGTCTTCACGATCTTAACGTCTCTAGTCAAGGCGGCAATGAACTGGTCTTCATTATAGAGATAAGCAAAACTCTTGAACTGGGAGCTGCACGAACATAATTGAACAGCTTTGATTAAAAAGGTACTTTTCTGAGCAATGGAAAAGGTAATATAAATTGGAACAGTTCAAACCTGATTCCTTTGCTGCTTGTGGTTGATTGAATCTCGGGAATTACTAAGGTAGCATTAAGTAGCCGAGCAATGACAACAACATCGCATATCTAGAAGGCCAAGCATTTTCAATTCCTTCAATTTTGGTATCATTACGTGATATGATTATCATAAAAGAGATCAAAGAATTGCATCCTTACCGAATTCCTGATCTCGTGGAATCCGCCCTGTATACGAACAAAGATGAATCCATTTGATTGTGATGAGGGATCTGCTGACATGATTAGTTCAGGAATGTATCGTTTCAAATACATTGTTTATCGTCAGCTTTACTGAGTTGAAAGGCAACATGCATACATCAAGGAGAATAGCATGTTGGGAGGAAATCCCACATTCGCTAATTAACGGAATGCGAATTAACGGAATGATCATGGGTTTATAAGTAAGGAATAAATCTACATTGGCATGAGGCCCTTTGGGAAAATGCCACGAGAGCTTAAGCTCAAAGTGGACACTATCGTATCATTGTGAAGGTCCGTGGTTTCTAACACAGCGGACACACAGACACACATATATTTGCTTAAAAGTTCAAAGACCAAAATGAAATCAGCACGTAAATCCAGGATGCAACATAGAATTTCAACCAAATTCAAGCTCTTCAAAAGAGGAAAATCTGGTGGCAATTGAGGCTGCAGAAGAGGGCATACCAGGATAGTGTTGTCTGGGATTTGCATAAGGATGCAAAGTCTCCAGCCGCCTAACTGGGCCCCAAAGCCGTGTAAACAAAGGACTCTGAACAAAAATTAGGAGAAAAAACAGAAACAGCGACAAACATGAGGTACTAGAAACAAAGAATGAAGTAAAATGCAGAGCCAAAAAGTAACAGAACACCCATTTGAAAGGAAGCCTTAAAAATGGATGGAAAAGGCTCATGTTACTACATAAATCACACAAAAACACCCAGATTTGATGTTATTTCAAATTCACACAAGGAACTGAAATCCCCAAAAAACAGAAAGATCTGTAGAAACAATAAGAGAGAGAGAGATGAGATCTTACAGCTGGGGAGAAATATGAATGTTCAAAAACGGGTCTCCAAGAGAAGATTGTAACAGATGATTGATACTCAGAAATGGCATCCTGAGTAAATCTAGCAAGAAAGAAATGGGTGAAGAGGGAAAAAGTTGAAAGAAGAATACCCACTAAGCCAACCCATTTGATCCTTGATTTCAACACCATTTCCCCCTTCCCTTTCATTGCGCCTTCAGATTTCTCTCCCTGCAGGGCAGAGCCGAAGGGAAGAAGAGGAAGAAGGTGCAGTAGTACAAATTATAAAATTGTTGACCAAGACAGAGGGAGAAGGAGCTGAGGAAGACCAAAAGGGCACGTGGGAGGCAGATCAGGCAAGTTTTCATTAAGTTTTTGGGGTAATTAGAATGCGTGGGTGGATTGATTTGGAGAAGACGAAGAAGTAAAAAAGGATGGAGAAAAATGGTGGGTTTTTGGCTTTAAACTTAGGAACTAGGGTCGCATCATTACCTAAACCCATGTTTTCTTCCTTGTCTCTCACGTGCGATGGATGGATAACTTTGTGCTTTTATAGTATCTTCCATTTTCTCTCTGTCCCTTTGGATTCAACCGTTTTTCAAACATTACAATGCTTAAATGCTCATACCCATACTAGCCCACTAGTGTGTTCTTTATTGCCTAAATAGCAAAACAAAATTATGAAAATTTATGTCGGATAATATTGATTCTTAACTTTATATAATTCAAGGCATCTATAACTTTTTAAGATTATGATTATTTTAAAAAAGAATCCTTTTTTAGTCAATAATATATATTTAAATTATTTAAATTAAACTCAAAAGTAAAATAATAATTATGGTTATTAAAAAGTAAGAAATTATATGATTAGTACATTCAGTTGATAGAAGCATCTAAGAATCTTTTTAAAGAATAAACAATCATGTTTGTTTGGTGTTGAACTTTTAATAAAGGATCATCAGCTGTATAAAGAAAATAATATTTTAAATAAGGCATTCAGGTACTAAATTATTAGAGTATTTGATTAGTGATATAAAAATTAAAAATAAATGAAAATTAGAGTTATATTTCATATTTAGAATATTTTTATATATGTCTTTGAAACTAAATTTCAATTTGTTCCATAATATATTTATAAATTTTAAAATTATAAAAGTACTTTTATTCTAATTACTAAATAAATATTGGGTTAAATAAAATGTATATGTATTTTCAATTATGAACTCTATACAAAATTTATTTTATTACAAATTATTATCTAATATATATATATATATATATATATCTTAAATTAATAAAATCGAAAAAAGTTTATAATAACCAATATATATTTACCTAGTTCTATTTTTTTTAAAGTGCAGTTCTAAATTAATTTTTTGATATCTTTAAAATATAAAAATGTTGTTTTAATATTTTTTTTGTTATTTAGAACACAAAATCTCAAATAAATAAATAAATATGTTAAATTGTATATTGAATTCATTTGATTTAAGGACGGTAAAGCACCAGCAAATTCAAATTGCATAACAATTACACCCTTTTAAATATTTTGGAAATCATATATAAATTCAGATTAAATATCTCATCTCGGAACATGTTTTATATCTGTTGAAGAATAAAAAATATGACTCCATTTGTGACGATCTTAAATTTCTACTTATTTAGAGTCGCTATCGTCATTATAGCGTAATCATTTTGTGCGAAAATAAGCGTTTAAACTCCTCCATGAAACATAAACTTTATCTTAAAATACCGTCATGAACTTACATGTTCGAAAACATCTTTAAAACGACACAAAGACTAAATAAAATAAATAAACATTCAAATTAAAAACATCCGATTCTAGCCTAAGTCTAAGAAAATAAATACATCTAACTTACGCATGTGTCATGGTCTCGAGTTGTGATGTCGTCGTCAGCCGTACATGGATGCTTTACTTTTACCTGAAATAGGAGTAACAAGTAACTTGTATTTCAAGAAATACTCTATAAGTCACCCCACTATTGGAGTTAAATGCAAACACGTAGAATTTCATGAATGAGACCTATCATATCAGTCTATTTCCTATTGTGGCTATCCTAAAGGGCAATTGGATGTGTACTTAATTTCCCTACACACGGTGCGCACGTTCAAGTATGAACCCACCAGTCGGTTCGTACACCTCCTGGGCTCCTTTATGGTCGGGCAAGCATTCTCTGGCAGTTGTTGATGTCGGAAACCCGTTAGGAATAGCGATCGTCACGACAACATTATCATAAAAATAATGATCGTTTCTCTATCTCGTAGCGTACGTGTTCGTACTAGTGAAGGAGAAGGGGCACCCCCAATGCATGAGGTCTCAACATTTTTTTTCATCTTCATTATCATTTAATGCAACCGTGCTAGCGTCTTGTTCATATCATATCTTTCAATTGTATGTCAAAGTTGTATTTCATGCCAGTCGTCATTTTGCATGTCAATCATATCATATCATTCATGTCGCACATATATCATATCATAACGTTTTCATGCTTGCAGACATAACAATCCACATCATGTCCATATTATATCATATCATATATCATAACAGTCGCATAACATATCTCGAGCATGTCTTCAACATATCATATCATAGCTATATCAATTCATCAAACATATCGTACCATAACATATATCATATCATTCTCATATTATATTATAATGTATATAAATACATACATCGTTCCCAGATCCTAACCATTACGTAAACATTTTGTAGTCATATCGTTCCATATACATATCATGGCCATATCGTTTCCTAAACTTAAACTAACCATATCATTTCATGAACATATCCTAGTTATACCGTTACAGAAACGTATCCTAACCATATCGTTTTTTATACATAACATTATCGTATCGTTTTATCAATCTATCATCCATATCATTTTCTATACATAACCTAACCATAACATTTCATGAATATATCTTAGTCCTATCGTTCCATTACGTTTATCGCATCCTTCTCGTATCTTATCTCAAACATATCATTGAACACATCATACCATAAGAGTTATCATACCATTCACATATGATAACATATACATATCATATCATAGTCATAATCGATTCATAAACAATTGACACATATTACATATATGACATGTGTAGAACCACGGGACACATGTCAACATCAAATATTACCATGCCGATAGTAAGGCCACTTACTTGGTTGACCTAGGCCGAAGCTACTACGACTCCTTGATGCTAGCGCTACTTAACGCTGCTCTCTGACATTTAATTCTGCCTAAGGAGTCCAGTCCAAATGTCATAAGTTAGAACTACTATGAGAATTGACTCACCTAATTTTGCATAAAATAATTTAAACTCGATTCCAAAAGTTTAACTAGGCAAAAGGTAGTCATACTAACCTTAAGTGCTTTCGAAGAGTTGAAACTAGAAGGAAAGGGTCCAAGCGTATCAAACTCAAGCCGGATTAGCCAAAATGCTGACCTAGAGCGGTCAGAAAATGTATTCTCCGACCGACTTCAAGCCGTTTAAGTGAGATGCTAAAATGAAGTGAATGGCCTTTTTTTTATAGTGGAGGCCAACCCCCACTTCTGAGCTTTAAGTAATGTGGGACACCCCTTCCACCTTTTATTTTATTTTATTTTTATAATTTTAGGTTGTTATATCATACACATCTAAAATAAACTTTCGTCATCGAAAGTGTTTTAATATTGGAATTACTTGGGGTATTTCTCCCTCATCTCTTCCTCATGTTTTCACCGTTTCTTCCGCTTGATGGTTTTGTAAAGACCATTTTTTTTTAGTAAAGTCGACCTCTACTTCCCGAGCTAAAATTCTTATTGGTCTTTTATCGTAACTTGGACCATTGTCTATTTGTAAGAACTCGTAATCTACGATGTGAGTCAAGTCATCCAACTTAAGGACGAGACAAACAATCTCATGTTTCTTTCGTAAATATGAGGTAGTATGCTTACTTTTTGAGTTGCCTTAGTACTCTAATTAGTTATCTATTTGTAACATCATTAAACTTTACTAACAATCATATATCATCCAATAGATCTTTATGTTATGGCTGAGGCCAGCAATTTCTTAACTTCTGAAAGCTCTTGATGCTCAATATGTCGCTACGCGGGCCAATTCTTTCCTCTTAATGACCAGAGCTACTGTGCTCTCTAAACAAATGCTAAGGAGTGTGAAGTCCTGGTTTAGTAGTTCATGTGCCTATGGCTCGGTGTACCTTAACTTTGCTAAATTGTCCTATCCATACTATTAAGAATTGCAAGCAAATTCAAGGTTCATGTTGTTTTTATTGAAATCAACATCTCGTATTGATATGGTTGGAACAACTTAGATGTAATATTCGGCCTTAATTCAAACATTTAGCGATTCTGCCCATTGTTTTTGTTTTTTGTGGGTTTGGTTAGTTATTGTGCATAGTTACATTGGAAGAGGGGAAAGAGAAGAAATTCTCCCCACAAAAAGAAAGGAAAGGGTTATAATTTTTTAAAAACAAGTAATAATTTTTTTAATTTAATTAATTAATTATTTATTTTATTTTGGGCTATTAGACTAAATCGTAACTCATTTAAATATACTTGAAAACATAGTAAAATACATACGATAATTTTTTTTTGCGTTTACAATTATACGTAAATAATGTAGTTTTGTAGGGCTCTAGCTCCAGATTTGCATCCATCCTCCACTAACTCCATCTTATCACCTGAAAAATACATTTGGATCATTTCCACACACGATACTGACACACGAGTATCTCATTGAATTCTAATTTCATCATATTCGAAGTTTATCATGTTCTAATATGAATACACAACCATTTTAGGTTGACCTTTCTATGCTCAAGCAAACCTTTCTAGTCGAGGAAGGTTGACAATTAAGATTGGCTAGCTATCTCTAATATTTCGTCCATGGATAGGAGAGTATCCTTGGATCTAGCCATGATACTACTCTATGAATAGCATAATCGGGGGTGTACTTAAACTAATTAGTATTTAGTTTGGTCTATTAGAGCCTTCTAATGGTTCATGCCAATTATGTCCTTAAATGTAGCATGTATCTTACCATCTAATTTTATCTCAGAACATCATTTAGGATACTAATCACGTACATAAATAGTAGTCATGTTCAAGCATGCTAATAATATTGATGGTGCAAGCACAATAATTCATTATAAGTATAAATGACCTAAACATGTTAAGTGATTAACAATCACTTAACAATCATGTATATCAGTCACATAAATGAACCTAAATCTCATACATCAAACTAATTCATCAAAGTATCTCATAATAGTTTCATTAGAAGTCAATTCAACTAATCTATGTCATCAAAGCATGCACGAGTGATCATATCGACATATGAGTTAATGCATCTTGGATTTTAAAAACCTTAATTCAAGTTCCTAAACATGATACTATATGCTACAAGGTCATACATAAATTTTTAGAGAAATTCATGACTATTCTCATACGTAATTTTATTTTTAAAAAATGTCTGGAGTAGCTACTTTCTTCTTTGGTTTTGTTTATGAGCTCGGTTCTCGAGCTTTTCAAACTCAAAATTGTTTAAATTTCCTTGTGAGTTAGAGATGACATGCACATATAGCCAAAACCCTCTAAAATTGACTTGGGCAATGCAATCCAAGAGCTTTCTCGACTTGCTTCCTTCTTCAATCTTGTAGACTTGATATCACTAGAGCTAAGGAACCAATCCTCACAGATTATTGAGAGTCACGACATTGTGAAGAGGTGATGCTATTGCTACTAATTATTTACAAAATATTCACAAATACATAGTCATAAGTAGCGTTAGCTTGCCCCTTGCCTCCACCTAATGAGTAACATTGCATAAAACTCTACCGTCTCTAACTTCATTCTATTCATAACAAGAAGAATACTTTTTTGGAATTACTTCTTCCTTCTTTCCTCTATCTCCCCAACTACTTTCCCTTTTGAGTCCCCTTTCCTTATATAGCTCACTCCCACCCTCGTTTTTGGGGCTGATTGGACATTCCTCCACCTGTCTAGCTTTTAATTGGTTGAACATCTACAAAAACATGAGACTCAATGAAATCCTCACCTTGTAAACTCCGGTTTCACTATCTCTTTAATTGAACGAGCTAAATAGGTGAAATAGCTCTTTTCTTGAACGAGGTAAATAGACTCTCTTGTTTTTGTTCAGGTTCAAGATTTCATTCATTTACCCAACTGTGAAGTTCAGGAAAGGGAATTTCGGTTCGGGAAGAAAAGTTCAGGATCACAGTCCTTGCATCAACCATGTCCATGTCTATTTTCACGTATAAATTACCTTTTTTTGCGGCACCAAATGCTTTAGAAACATGTCCACAAGGAAGTGATTACTTTATTTTTAACTACAAAGTCTAGCACATATTCAAACTAGGATGTAACTCATTCCTAAAAAATCAAATCAAGCATGATATGATTCATTTTCAGAAGTGAATATAAGGTGTGTTTAGTGTAACAATCAAGCTCGACAATAATTAATTTCTCGATTTTTCTTCAAAAAATTTAAAATTTGAAATTTTGTTGAGGACTTTATAAGCTAAAGTTTAAGATAAAACAAAAGAAAAGAATGTTTAGTAAAATCCTAGAAACTAAAAAAAAATATATAAAAGAAAAATAGTGAAAAATTAGAAAAATTGTCCAACAAACCCTAAAGGGATATTTTAGTCATTTTGGTCCGTTCACTTCATTAGGAATGTGAAATATATGTTTGTTACTTGATTATTGGAGAAGAAAATAGGAAGAAAAAGAAAAGGATAGGAGAGAGAAAGGAAAATTTGGAAAAAGGTAATCGTCGGACTTGCTTGGATCGTCTAAATCCGCCAAAAAAATGAGGAAGAACAACGGGTAAGTGTTTCAAACTTTTGTTTTCGTTTTCCTCCCTATCCATGAGATTCGTGCAGAGTTAAGTTATAAAATTTTAATATGTTGTTTCAAACTTTGAGTGGAATCAGACTAAAACGTGTAGTTCTGACGATCCTCGAGAACAGATTTTGAATTCATTTATTTCTCTGTACATTAAAATAGAATTTCATAATTTTGTTGAAAAGTTGATTAAAATCTTGAAAGGAATACAAAAAAATTAGAATTTTTTTTAAAAATGTCAAATTTTGGAATCTTAGATGTAGGAAAACTCATGTTGGTGGGTTGAGGAAGGAGAGGGACATGTGTCAAGTACTAAGTGGGACACATTGACAAAAGAGCAAGGACACATCAACTAGGTAGGAAGAAGATGCACCTGGCAAACGATGTGACATGTGTCGGACGAGGAGGGGAGGATTGTGTCTAGCGTGGACAAGGGCGATTCACAGATAGAGAATGCGTCACACGTTTAGTCGTTAGAGGGGAGACCCGATCATAACCGACTGCATCCAATTTGACCCGACCTATTCCTAGTTGCGTCAATGTGAGAGCGTGTCACATGTCATGAGTGTAGTGCAAGTTTCATCCGTACTCATGCGTATGTGAAGGCGTAGTAAAGCACATGAGTCCTCTTTTTGTTCATTGGACTTTTGTTCCACTTTTTTTTTTTTTTTTTGTCTCGATTGGTACTAACCTTATTATTTGTAGGACTTACTAGATAAATTAAAAAAAAAAAAAAAATTGAAGCTCCTAACATATGGAAAAGCTAGCATTAGAAGACATCCGTCATCCATGTAAGTAGTCATTCAGACTTTTTTCAAGTAATATTTGTAAGGGTCGCTAGGATGTACTAGCATGCAAGTATATTTTACCTTAGGTCGTTAGTTGTCATAGCCCGAAATTTGAAACTCGAAATCAAGGGCTGGACTAATAGACTATGCAATGAAAACGTGTAAAAAGAGTTAGACAAGAAGAAATTACAGAAACTTTTTAGCATTTAAGTAAAAGAATTAAAACCAAAACAAAGTGTTCAAGTAGTGTATGTATTTCATGAAAAAGTATGTGTATGGATTACAAAAACGTATGAGACTTCCATGCATGAACATGTACAAACTCCTATACGCCCCAGGACACTCCTCTGTGGCTTTAAGTCTCCGCACGCGCTCACGCCTCGAACCGTTGCATCACTCACTTAAAAAAAAAAAAGAGTAGAAAGAAATGAGTATAAAAATACTTAGTAAGTAACCTATTTGTAGTCTCTTTTCGCATCCTTATCTTAGTAGGTGTCCACGGCCTTGTCTCGGGGTTGTAGGGAGTGCGAACTAAACTGCAACTCTCTTTTTTACAACTTAGGAGGCTTGTCCATCTTATGTAGTGGATGATCCGTGTCCTGAGGCGAGACACGACCTCACAAGTAAAACTGAGGGACAATATGACTAGATCTGAATAAGTAACTCTCTATGAACATCATTCGTGAAGGTTAGCTGACAACCCTCCCACGGGACCATACTTCCACTAAAATTGGGAGTTGCAATCCCCTGTGTGTCGGTCAGCTACTAAGTCACCCTACGTAGTTCCACGCTCCTCCGCTCGGAGACAGGTTTCTATGGCCCAAGGGTCCTATTCAGGAGACCCCTTAGTTATCACCACTAGGTTGGAGCACATGTCACACTACCTTGTTCGGCTCTGCCTAGCTCAACGATCTCAGTATCGAAGTTCTGTTTCGAAGATACTGTATTGGAACAAAGAGGGAAGTGGAGGTTCTAGTGACACTATCCACACTAATCAACTCCGGCGAGCTACCTAAAGTTATCGTGGTGTCCTACTAGTCTTTCTAGGGCGGATCTTGGGGGCTTAGACTTGGACTCATTTATCTTTAGGATTCTCATGCAAAGTCTCACAAACTTGTCGCGGTTTAGAATACTGGGGGTCTGGGTCCGCTCGCGAGCCTAAATGCACGATATTCTAGAGGTATCTCTATTCTAGGGTTTTGTATAGCCTACTTAGTCTCAAGCGCCCTAGTCTAAGCTTGTAGTTTCTTCCTATTCAACAAGAAAGATAACACAAGCAATCATGCACTGGAGTTAACATGCAGCAGTTCATGCAATATTAACAAACATGCCCAACGGGAAGATAACGTCCATCTTCACCTGGAGCGCAGATTTCACAAATTTCCCTTCCTCCTCATGCATACATACATTATCACAATTTCAATCTAAACAGATTTCATAATCGTTCATATCTAGACTCCATTGATTTCCTTAATTAATTGATTTTCATGGTTTCCATACTAATATTATAGGTTCAGCTAGCTAGGTTCATCAATTTGATAGCATGCATGCTTATTCCAAGCGATTCCTACAAGTAATGCTCGTGGGAATCTAAATGGCTACATACTTGGTTGATGCATGCCTTTCCGAGCTCGAATTACTTGTTGGAGAGGGTTCCAAAAATTCTGAATTTTCCTTGATGAGTCCTAATTCACATAGTAATAAGGTCAGTATTGAAATTGGGACGAAAAAAAAAGCAAACCGAGGTCGAACAGGTGAGAAAGTGGGGTGCCACGCGCCTAGTGACTGGGTTTGGATACATTTTCATAAGGAACGATGCTTATCTTAAAGGAAGACAAAGTTACATTTAAGAGGGGATGACCCTGATATGAACCACGACCAAGGAATTTTCATACCTCAAGGTCCAATTACAAGGACGTGAGCCAAGAAGCTACAACAAATCTTGTACACTTATATTCAAGCTATGGTGAGCTCATCAAAGGAAATTCTAGAAGAGGTTGGAGACCTCCCATATACGTTGTGCAAAGTTGAGCTTCAAAAAAGAGACGCATTAAATGCACTTTAAGTTGCATTTAATAAACTGAGCTGGATTTATGGAACTAGTCCAAGGATGACTAATAAGCACATTTCATTCATTGCACTATTTAATTATAATTTAAATATTTGTTTGTCATATTTAAGCTAGTTTTTAATATACGAGTTAAGGTTATATTGTAACCCACATAGGTTACCATATTCCACCGTTAACTAGTCCTTTTAATATGGAGGCCATGGGTATTTCTCATTTACTAGCCAATTTAATTTTGGAGTTATGTGTCACATAGGTTAAGGTTGTAAAGGCTATATAAAGTCTTCTTTTCTTTGATTAGAGACATCACATTTTGGAATTAAAAAGAATAGAATTTCTATTTGAGCTTTGTTGAGAGCTAAGTTTTTTTCTTTGTAAATTCTTGTGTTTAGAACTTGCATGCTCGAGTCATTCAAGTGGTATTGATCAGACCTCTTGTGAAGTGATTCGAATCACGAGTTTTCTTTACTATTGATCTTGATCATCAAGGTAATCCGTTCCATACTTTCCCTTGGGTTGATTCCATATCATTTGGTATCATAGCTTTAGGCTCAAGATCGAATATATGTTTTCTTGTGTTTATCTCTTTTGATTCTGATATATATATTTTCAGTTTGTGTAGCATGTTCACATTCTGTCTCTAAAATATATAGAAAAAAAAAACATTATTTCTGTTCTTTCATTCATATTGACATATTCTATAAAGTGTTAGATCTAATTCTTCTTCTTGAAGATCTTTTAAATCAATGTTTTGGTTAGTAAATTGATTGGATTTTGCCGATCAGTAAAAATAAAAAATAAAAAAACTGAAGGAGGTTAAATGTCTTTTTTTTTTTTTTTTTTTTTTTTTTTCCCTCTTGATTATTATATGTAACTCTCATATGTTACTACGTCTAGATTAGTCCTTATTCATTTTCTTTCTTTAATTCGTTTCTGTGTTGTTATTCGGATGGCTCCTTTAAACCCTTGTTTATGTGTTGACTGTGTTGTCTATTCACTTTGAATTGCACTTAGCTCTATAACATAGCTTGTCTCACATCCCAATTATTTTTGGAGTGTGATTTGTGTGTGCGCAATTGTGAGGTTGAGTTTGTAAGGGAGTGATACATTAATTCGAGTGTTGAGTGCTAAATACGAGTGAACTACATTTACAGTGAACACATGTGAGGGGGCGCTTGTGAGGTCCTTTTTTTTTTATTTTAACTTTATTTTGTAGCATGGAAAATCCTGACGACAATCCTAACATTACTGATGAACGATTGAGAGAAGCACAACAACGAACCATGGAAAGACTAATTCGAGGAATAGAAGAGTTGACAGATTGAATAGAAAGATTGGAGAATCAAAATCAAGCTCGAGAGAGGATTCCACTACCTGCACAATCTACCGATCAATATGAGGGAGACAATTCTGATCAACACGAGGATAATCCACATGCGGTTGGTCGTGGCTTGATGCGAGGGAGAGGTCGTGGAAGAAGGTAACATAATTTACAACAACGAGTTCCTTATGACGATAGAATTGATCGTAACGTGGGGAGCATCAAATTAAAACTTCCCAAGTTTTATGGCAAAATCGATCCAGAGTAGTACCTTGAATGGGAGAAAACAGTGGAGTCGGTGTTCAACTGTCATAATTTTAGTGATGAAAAGAAGGTACTTTTATGCATTGTTCAGTTCAAACAATATTCTCAAATTTGGTGGGATAAATTGATGTCAAGTAGGAGAAGAAATCTTGAAGCACTAATTGATTCATGGTACGAGTTCAAAGAGTCCATGCGGAAGCGTTTTGTTCCACAATATTTTCAACGAGACATGGCGCAAAAGCTTCAAGCATTGAAATAAGGACGTAAATATATGGATGATTATTACAAGGAGATGGATATATTGATGGATCGACTTGATCTCGATGAGGACATGAAGGCTCTCATGGCGCTGTTTCTTAATGAGTTAAACACAGAGATTGCAGACAAGACTGATTTACAGCCTTATTCTGATATCGAGGAGTTGTTGCACATTGCAATTAAGATCGAGAGGCAAATCCAACGAAGGTCTCAACGGTATTCTTCTAAAACTTTTTCCAATTCTACTTCTACATGGAAAAAGGATAGTAAGAACATTGAATAAGCATAGAAATCAAGAGATGTATGAGAAGCCTCAAGCTAAATTTGAGAAAGGTGAGAGTTCTAGGACAGGGAAAGAAAAAGTAGAAAAGTCTAATGTTCAAAATAGGGATTCAAAGTGTTGGAGATGTCAAGGGGTAGGACACTATAGTAGAGATTGCTCAAATGCAAGAATTATGACCATCAAGGAGGGAGTAATTGCTACAGATGGAGAGGCACATGATGACATAAATGAGGAAAATGATGAGAGTGAGGAGTTTAGTGAAGAGGACCCTACACATATATCTTTGGTTACTCGACGAGCTCTAAACACCCACATTAAGGAGGGCGGCCTAGACCATTGAGAGAACTTATTTCAAACTCGGTGTCTTGTCAATCTGTACCTTGTAGTGTTGTCATTGATAGTGGTAGTTGCACCAATTTTGTGAGTTCCATTCTGGTCAAAAGACTTAATTTAAAGACACAACCACATCCAAGACCCTACAAGCTTCAATGGTTGAGTGATCGTGGGGAAGTACGGGTAACTCAACAAGCTCTTGTTTTTTTTACTATTGGAAAATATGTTGATGATTTTTTATGTGATGTTGTATCCATGCATGTTGGAGATTTACTACTGGGGAGGCCTTGACAATTTGATCGTCGGGTAATGTATAATGGGTATGCAAATCGATACTCTTTTACTCACAATGGTAGAAAAACTACTCTTGTTCCACTGTCTCCAAAAGATGTATTTATTGATCATTGCAAATTTGAAAAGAAAAGGCAAGAGGCTGATGCAAAAGCAGAGATTGAAAAAGAATCAAGTGAAAAAAAGAGCTTGAGTAAAAAGCAAGAGTAGCAATCAGCCTAGATAAAAAAAAAGAGAGAAAAGCCAAATCAGTAAGCTTGTCTGTTAGATCAAGTGAGGCTAGGAATGTTTTGCTTTCTAACCGGACGATTCTTGTACTTATGTGCAAGGGGTCTTGTTACTTTACTAACACGCTTAACCCTTCTTTGCCTAGAGATTTTGTTGTGCTTTTGCAAGAGTTTGAAGATTTATTTTCCGAGGAGATACCTAGTAGTTTGCCACCATTTAGAGGGATTGAACACAAGATTGACTTCATTCCTGGCGCGCCCATTCCAAACCGACCATAATATAGGACTAATCCAAAGGAGGCTGAAGAAATACAAAGGCAAGTAAGTGAACCCCTTGCTAAAGGGTATGTACGTGAAAGTTTGAGTCCTTGTTCTGTTCCAGTTATTCTTGTACCTAAGAAAGATGGTTCTTGGCGTATGTGTGTTGATTGTAGGGCTAACAACAAGATAACTATAAAGTATAGGCATCCAATTCCTAGATTAAATGATATGCTTGATGAGTTGCATGGATGTAGTCTTTTTACAAAGATTGATTTAAAATCGGGTTATCATCAAATTCACATGCATATTGGGGATGGGTGGAAAACAACTTTTAAAACCAAGTATGGTCTTTATGAATGGTTGGTTATGCCTTTTGGATTAACTAATGCACCTAGTACATTCATGAGACTAATGAACCATGTCTTACGAGAATACTTAGGTAAGTTTGTAGTTGTTTATTTTCATGACATCCTTGTTTACTCTAAATCTTTAGATGATTATATTACGCATGTACGCAATGTTTTGACAACTTTAAGAAACGAATGTTTGTATGTAAATTTAAAGAAATGTAGCATTTGCATGGAAAAAGTTAACTTTGTTGGGTTTGTAGTTTCATCTAATGGTGTTGAGGTTGATGAGGAAAAAGTGAAGGCTATAAAAGATTGGCCTACACCTCAAAGTGTAAGTGAGGTAAGAAGTTTTCATGGTCTTGCAAGTTTCTACCGTAGGTTCATTAAGATTTTTAGTACAATTGCTTCACCCTTGAATGAACTTGTTAAGAAAAATGTGTCCTTTATATGGGGAAAAGATCAAGAACTTGCTTTTAACACTTTGAAAGAAAAATTGAGTTCTGCTCCCTTGCTTGCATTACCTAATTTTGAGTCAACTTATGAAATTGAATGTGATGCTAGTGGAGTAGGGATAGGTGCTGTATTAATGCAAAATCAAAGACCTTTAATGTTCTTTAGTGAGAAGTTGACTGGTGCATCTTTGAGGTATCCAACTTATGACAAAGAGCTTTATGCTTTGGTTCGTGCATTGCAAATATGGCAACATTATCTTTGGCCTAAGGAGTTCGTTATTCATACGGATCATGAAAGTTTAAAGCATTTGAGAGCACAAAACAAACTCAATAGACGACATGCTAAGTGGTTGGAATTTATTGAAACATTCCCTTATGTCATCAAATATAAACAAGGTAAGGAGAACATTGTTGTAGATGCTTTATCACGAAGGTATGTCCTCCTCAATACTTTGAATGCTAAGTTGTTGGGTTTTGAACACATAAAGGATTTGTATCAACATGACATGTTCTTTGCTCCTTTTGTTGAATTTTGTGAAAAATGACTCATCGTGGATAATTACTTGTTGTTAGATGAATTTTTGTTCCCAAAAGGCAAACTTTGCATACCATCTTGTTCCATACGTGAGCTACTTGTGAGGGAAGCTCATGGAAGTGGTTTAATGGCACACCATGGACTTTCTAAAACTTATGATATGCTCTCTGAACATTTTTTTTTATTGCCTAAAATGAGACATGACGTTAATAAAGTTTGTGCTCGTTGCATAGCATGTAAACAAGCTAAGTCTAGCCTTCAACCACATAGTTTATACTCCCCATTACCTGTTTCTAATGGTCCTTGGATTGATATATCAATGGATTTTGTTTTAGGTTTATCTAGGACTAGGAAAGGTTATGATAGCATCTTTGTTGTGGTTGATCGATTTAGTAAAATGACTCATTTTATTCCTTGTCACAAAATTGATGATGCAAAACATATTGCTGACTTGTTCTTTAGGGAAGTTGTACGATTGCATGGCATTCCTAAAAGCATCGTTAGTGATCGTGATGTAAAATTTTTAAGCCACTTTTGGCGTGTTTTATAGAGTAAGTTAGGAACTAAGCTAGTATTCAACTATTTGTCATCCTCAAACGGATGAAAAACTGAAGTTGTTAACAAAACCATGACTACTATGCTTAGGGCTATTATTGATAAGAATCTTTAAGACGGGGAGGATTGTTTGCCATTTATAGAATTTGCATATAATAGGGTTGTTCATAGCACTACTAAATGCACACCTTTTGAAATTGTTTATGGCTTTAATCCTTTAACCCCATTGACTTGTTACCTATGCCTCAAAAGAGTTTGTGAATTTTGATGCAAATGTCAAGGTTGAGTTTGTTCATAAACTGCACAAGCAAGTAAAAGAACAAATTGAGAAGCAAAATTTCAAGGTTGCCACCCGAATTAATAAAGGACACAAGATTGTCATCTTCAAGCCAGAAGATTGGGTTTGGGTGCATTTCCGAAAAGAAAGATTTCCTACTCAAAGAAAATCTAAGCTTTTACCACGAGGAGATGGACATTTTCAAGTTCTTGAGCATATCAACGACAATACTTATAAAATTGATTTACCAGGTAAGTATGGTGTTAATGCAACTTTTAATGTTGTTGATTTGAGTTCTTTTGATGTAGGTGATGGCTGGGATTCGAGGACGAATCCTTCTCAAGAGGGGGAGAATGATATGAACCACGACCAAGGAATTTCCATACCTCAAGGTCCAATTACAAGGACGAGAGCCAAGAAGCTACAACAAACCTTGTACACTTATATTCAAGCTATGGTGACCTCGTCAAAGGAAATTCTAGAAGAGGTTGGAGACCTCCCTTATATATCGTGCAAAGTTGAGCTTCAAGAAAAAGATGCATTAAATGCACTTCAAGTTGCATTTAATGAACTCAGCTGAATTGATATAACTAGTCCAAGGATGACTAATAAGCACATTTCATTCATTGTACTATTTAATTATAATTTAAATATTTGTTTGTCATATTTAAGCTAGTTTTTAATATAGGAGTTAAGGTTATATTGTAACCCACATAGGTTACCATATTCTACCATTTTAATATGGAGGGTATGGGTCTTGAAAAATCATCTATAAGCACAACCAATACTTTTTCTGGCTACTTGAAGATGGTGAAATTGGACCACATAGAGTCTGATGTTTTGACACAAGGCCCAATTTTTCAGTTGCTCTCAATTTATCCCATTTTTAGAAATAGAGTCCGATGTTGCTTGCCTTTCATATATGCCTCACAAGTGGTGTTTGGAACTACAATTTGCGGCAGGCCTTTCACCATGTTTTTGTGTTCCAAGTTGCAGAAGCCTTTGTAGCCGAGATGACCATAACAATGGTGCCAAACTGTTGATTGATCCATATTTGAAACTTGGAGGCATCTTCCTTCATTTGTTGTGGCAAATGGTTCAGTATGCAAAATAAACAGTTGGTTTGCGTTCATAATTGACTCTGTCATTTTTTCTTTTTGTGGATGATAAATGCTACATACACCATCTATGAACAACACTGCTAATCCTTTTTCTTGTAGTTGTCCAACGCTTGAGAGATTATTTTTTAGTTCAGGTACCCAATACAGATTACTAATAGTGTAACGAACCCCATGCAAAGTTAATTTCACTACACCCTTTCCAGTAACTTTCATACTTGTATTATTTCCAAGCTTGATAATGTGGGAAAAAGTCTTGTCTAAGCTTGAAAACATACCTTCACTTGCACACATATGGTCTGAGCAACCAAAATCTAAGAACCAAGCATCACTCTTTTTTGCTTCATGTCTTTCCATATGAGCCATTAATAGCATTTTATCATCTTCTTCCAACTCTGCATAATTCAATTCCTTATTTATCTTTGGACATTCATATTGAAAATGACCTAAGTCATGACATCTATAACATTCAATAGTTGCTTTGTTGAAAGTTGATTTTCCTCTTCCGCGTCCTCTGCCCCTATAAGCTCCTCTTCCTCTGTTACTTATTTCCGTTCGACCTTCGACTTTTAGAACTTGCTCCTCTCCATTAATGTTGGATCTTCGAAATTTTTGTTCATGCACCACTAATGAGCCTTTTAATTCATCAATGGACATATTATCAGTATTTTTGGATTTCTCAATAGATACTACCACATAAATAAATTTTTCAGTCAAGGTACGTAGAATTTCTTCTACAATTTTCTTGTCTGGCATATCTTCTCCATTGCTTCTCATCTTGTTGGAGATTATCATCACTCTTACAAAATAATCTGTGGTACTTTCATGGTTCTTCATCTCTCGGATCTCAAATTCTCTCCTTAATTCATTAAGAAGAGATTTCTTCACTTTTTGGTTTCCACCCAATTTTCGCTTCATTGAGTCCCAGACAATCTTAGTTGTGCGACGATCCAAGATTTGTTCAAAGAGAGTACGATCAATTTCTTGGAAGAGGTAATACTTTACTTGGTGGTCTTTGAGTCTAGCATCATCAAGGTGACCCTTTTGTGCCTCGGTAAGCATTGTTCCTTCCTCTAGTTCTGAGAAACCAATCTCTACCACACCCCCATCGAAGTGAGGAATTTTCGTTAAAGTTTTGTTTTCACTCATACTCTATGTATTTGATCACTAAAAAATTGCTACTCTACAAAGTCTAGTGGTGGCTGTGATACCAAATTTGTGTTACGTTTTGACAGAAGAATGACTAAGCCATAAACATAAACAATTGGAGTTTCAAGTATATATTATTGAATACTTTGATAGCCTTACAAATAACAATAGAAATAGAAACTAACCACAAATATTGCAAAGTAGTTAAACTAAATACCTAAACATACTCCAACTATCCGAAAAGAAACCATCTCTATTTAACTATTTTTTACATAATCAAATTTTTGTAACACGCTGTTGAGAAATAATATTAAAAAAAGATGGTATAAGACATAATGAGATTAAAGCTACAAATGTTTTTTTTTACTCATTCAATGAAAAACGAGTTACAAAGTTCCAATCTATATTTATTCGGTAACTTAAAAATCAAAAAAATTGAAAACCTTCCTAAACGATTGACCATAAACAAATTTATAAGTTAAAAAAAAACTATTAACAACCTCCTTGAATCACATCTCAACCACAACTATGAAAGAGGGGGCTGACAAACGAGAGAGGAGTGAGCTATTTACTGGTGGCGATACTACTACATGCGACAGTCCCACATCGGAAGGGATGAAGTCGCGGCAAATCGAAGGTGTTGGGCTTGCACGCATGAGGAGATGAAAACAAGAAGGGGCTGTCAACTCAAATTTTAAATGAAAAACATATATTTTTTGTAATTAACATTAACTAACCTTAGTTGACTTAAACAACTCTTCAAACTTCAAATTTTTAACCTCAAATTTTCTCCACAGCTTAATTTAACTTCAATCTTTCATCATATCTAACCAAAATATACACAAATATTGCTACACATACACACAATTAAACAACTCACAGAGGCAAATTAATATACATTATAGTATATAGATACTGCTTGTTCTTGTAGTTCCTTGTGTCGCATTCTATGTAATATAATATATAACTAACTAGAAGAAGGAAAAAAAAAAAAAGTACTAGGAGGATAACTTCTTGTACTTATACATGTCTATATCATATTGTAGCTACGCTAAAGAAAGGGTATGCAAATTAAGCCCTAAATTTTCTATAAATCTAAGCTAAGCCATTTCAAACACTTAATGCAAAGGTTCACGATTGTTGATTGGTGGCTTGCGGTGACCCCAATCCTTATAATCTTTGTGCATCAAATTGGCTATCTCTCTGGCTGCCTTCACAAGCCTTTGAGTTTCTTCCTCCCTCCTCGATACCCTCTTGGAGCTGCTTGAATTCTTCCATCTTTTTGCCTCACTGGTGTCCTGCACAACAAATGTGAGCTTAGAATTGAAGTGGGAAAAAGAACTTGAGAGAGGGAGAGAGAGAGACCTGATGGTTAAGTTGAGAGGTTTGATGAAACTTGTTTGAACTCTTTGTCCTTTGTCCTGCATGAAACCATATGAATTGCTAAATACTTACAAGCATTGATTTTGAGTACTCTTTGTAGAAAAATAGAAAGTTTGATGATATTACAAAATATTATATGTATATATATTTGGACCCAACAAAAAAAGATCCTATAAAAAGGGGTGTGATTAATTATGTTTAGGAGGGTGGTGTAGAGGCCCTTTATAATCTGCACCAAATGTTACAAAGCCACCATCATTGAGCTTCCTACCACCATTCTTACAATTTTTTACACTACCAACTCCAAAATCACCCTTTTCATCTTCCAAGTTACAATTTTTGACACCTGAAATTCTTGAGCTTTCTTGATCTTCTTCTTCTCTCTCCTCATTTGTAGTACTCTCTCTCCTCATTATCCTCTTTATTGCCACTCTCAATCTTCCACTCCCCATTTTCCTCATGTTCATGGCATCAAATCCCACGAGGGTTTCATCCTAAAAAAAAAAAAAAAAAGAAATAATTAGAGTATTTGTTTTGCAAATTGTAAAATTAGTGAAAGAGAGGTTAATTAATCACCTTTTGATGAGAGGATTCAGAAAATTGAGCTCCAATGGTCAGCAATGGTTCATCAATGTCATCTACAAAGCGGGAGATATGAGAAAAAAAAGTGGATTTGAATGAAGAATGTATTGATTGGAAATAAAGTAAGTGGGAAAATACCTTGGAGAGCATGGGAGAGAGAGAGAGAAAGGGAGGAAATTAGAAAGAGAAGGAAGAAGATGGTGGTGTTGTTGTTGTTCATCATCTTGGGTGGGTTTGGATTGTTTGTTTGGTTTTTGGGTGTTTGATGGAAGGAGGGGAAAAGAGTGAGATCCATGAAGGGTTGTTTGTTTTATATAAACAGTGTTGTGTTGGTGAAAGGCAAAAGAGTCAAAGCTTTTCTAGGGTTTCCAATCACTAACCCTAAAAACAATACTTTTTTTGTTCTTGGTATCTGCATAAGCTTAGAAAATCTAAACAAAACCCAAGTTTTTATTTATAAAATCAAATCATGACAAGGGATTTTTTTATTTTTTTATTTTTATATATATAAAAAAAAAAGGTAAAAAAGATGTCTTCTCTTGAAGCTTGGGTTTCGTATTACCATGCATGCTTAGGGATACTTCTCTCTCTCATATATATATTTATATTCCAAATCTATAATTCCTTTTTATTCTTCTCGTTTTAGAGACTAGAGTGAGGTTATAGAATTAAATAAAAATAAAATAAATATATGTATTATGATTGTATTATAAGCCCAAAAAAAAGTATTTTTTAAAATTGATAATAAAACCAAGTTGATCTAGTTTTAGTATAGCCCACCAACCTAAATCCAAATCCTAAAGTTATTAGTCAAGTTGAGCTTATTAAATTTTTTCAATAACCGACCCATGATATTCATTTCTCTCTTAAAATCTATATTCCTCATCCAATCTCACTTGTATTTGTTCAATTCCTAAGGTTAGAATATAATTTCCAAAATTGAAAAGCATAAACCCATAACAAATTAATCACAATAAAATTTAAAAAAAATCCTAGTTTTTGTTATTATTTGAACAATTTGGGTGTAACAAATTATAAAACAAAGCAAAAATTAATCACTTATTTAATTAATTAAAAAGAAAAAGAAAAAAAATTGTCAATCTCCCAACACTACATTCTTCAAAATTTGTGCACGAAGAAAAATATAAACGAAAATGGCATTTACTCACATTTACCTATACATAGATATGACTTGAAGAGGTTGTCACAGTTAATTATCTTAATTTTGTTGTAATTATTTATATTTAAATGTAAACATTTTTTTTAAGTAAGAACCCATTAAAATTGGTTATTAATACATCATAAATAAATAGACATAAAAAAATGGTTAAAATAGGCTAAAAAGTCCAAAGTAATTGTCACCAGAATTAAAAATAAATAAAAAACAAAGAAAAGGATGTGAACAGAATTAATAAAAACAAAGAAAAGAAAGATATGGGGCCTCATGCATATGCATTGGAATACTCTTTTTATGATGAGTACAGACGCATATACTATGAGATTGAAATGACCATCATACTTGACATGGTGCCCGACAATCGATGTACCTTCAAGTGACCGACAACAGTCCAAAGGAGTTAGTCTGACCAGTAGGCCCAAGGAGTGTACGAGCCCGCCTAGTGGGCCTATGCTCGCACGTGTAGGTCGTATGTAGAGAAGTATTACACATCCAACTTGCCCGGACTGAAGGCCACCTAAGAGAATACGATTTTAAATGATAAGTCTCATTCATATCGCATGTTTTTGCATTCCCTAACTCCAATAGTAGGGTCACCTACGAGATATTTTTGTTTTTGAGAATAAAAAATATACAATATATAATGAAGAGATATGGTTTGTTGATGATAAGAAATATTAGTATAATCTCAAGTTGTAGCCAAAACAGAGGTGGGTTAGGGCGTATTAAATGGGAAAATATGAGTAGCTAGGTCAATGGGTTGGAGGAGGCTTAAGTCAGAGATTTACATAACTTGGAATGTTGTTTCCTAACTATGCTCTTCTTTATTTGTATAATTAATTAATTAATGTTTGTGTTCTTTTTCATTATATTTTTGTTACGATTTTTTGTGGTCAAACTTTCTTTTTCCTCTTTTCTAGTTTTGAAGCATCCGAATCTTTTTCTTATTTATTTACACAGCTGTTCATGTTTTTACTTTCTACATATATTCTTATTCAATTGGGGTTTTCTAATTTTCTAATGTTTGATGAGTCGGTAACCTTCATACTTTATAACCATATTTAGTCACGGAACTTTAATGTATATAAAAATTTTAAAATACAATATGGAAACACTGTAACTCTAGGTTATCATCCACCCAAATTTTATAACCATCCAAAAATAAATGAAGCTTGGTTCGTGTTTAATGTGGCATGAATTGCAACGTCTTATGATAATTTGAACAACATTTTCTTTACATTTTCCTTAAAGTTTATATTGCATGATTAATGTCTTGGTTCATATCAACATGTCTACGACTTCTCTTAGACCCCACATTCTTTCTTCGGACAAAAAAATTGACTTGGTATTTATTTCATTCCACACAATTCATGTGCATGCACATGCACATGAACTCACTAGACAAGTATCAATCCTCTATAGGTCTGACTATGAGTAAGCTTATGTTCGTGCAATAATAATGTATAACATAGCATGTACTCAGACATTATCATAACTCATAACTCACATGACTGACATCCCTATCATTTATAATTTATTTGTACATCACTATCAACCTCAAAAAAAAAATTCTAACTAATAGTTCTAATAGCTAAGTTAGTCACACATTATTCATCATTCAATTTCAATAACTCATGCCTATCATTATAATGACTCATGCAAATATACAATAACTAGTTCATCTAACTTAAAACACAATGACAAACTAAACCGAATCCGTTGAACCATAAAACATTGAATCGTGATCTTATGCGTTATTCCAAACATATGTGTTGAATCCACACCTACTTATATTTATAGTAAAACATCTAATCATTCTTGCTCCACAACTCTGTGTTGAATTAAACAATTTCAAATGGTTAGAATAGAGCTTAGGGGTATATTACCTATGAAAAAAATAAGCATAAACTTACTATTTACAGCCTAATTCTACCACATTACTCAAAATATTGAAACTAAAAAGCATTTTTGGATAAATAAAATAAAAAGAAATATTATTATTATTTTAATTGTAAGAAGAAGGTTAATAAAGTAATGAAAGAAAGCATTGGATACTGAGAATATGATGAGCAGGTGGAAGAGAGAGAGAGAGAGAGGAACGAGGAAACCAAAATGAAAGCATCAAATTAAGAGCCTTTGGGAAACATTGCAAGTGATTGTTTATCGAATTACTAAAACCCTTTTAATTTCTTATACAATTAAAATTAATATGTATGTTTTATATATAAACATGTCTTTAATTAATCAATGCCAATATTTAAATTATACATTAATATTTTTTGGTTTGGTTTGAAGAACACGAGGGCGTGGCCTCCCATGTTCTTGTTTTCTTTCACTTTCTTTTTCCTTTTTCTTTTCATTTGTTCTTGAGTTTTGACTATACAATCAAATATCAAAGAGGGTGAGATTATTAATATTCGACCGATCCACACTGGTATGATATTATCTACTAAGTATACAATCAAATATCAAAGAGGGTGAGATTATTAATATTCGACCGATCCACACTGGTATGATATTATCTACTAAGTATAATCTCTCATATTGTCTACTAAGTTCACATAACGATTCTGTAGTCTCCACACTGGTATGATATTGTCTACTAAACATAATCTCTTGTAGTTTTGCTTTTGATTTTTCGAAAAAGTCATATATGGATGAAAATAGTGTCTCTCATTTGTATATTCATAATCTTCCCTATTCACTTATATACCCATGATCTTCTCCTTAGTTAATATGAGACTTCTAACAATACTCAACATTTTAGTGTCACAACCTTGTCTTTAACTAAAAACATTTTGAAAAAATAGCGAGTCCTAAAAATACTCATTTCAACACTATCCTGTCGGATTAGATATGCATACATACGCATAACAATAATAAGTAAATGAATGGATCAATTTTCTTTTTAGAATGAGACAATTCACTCGTGACCGGTCTTGAATTAGTATCGTATAACTCGATTTTAAATGACACATAGACACACTAAGCATCAAGCATGTACACTAATATTAGTTCTCAACAACCATGGAGTTTCAATAATGAGAATTTTTTTTTTTGGTTCTCCTTGCCAAACACGGCCATAAAACTTAGGTTCACCTCATATAACTGTCTTGGTAGTGTTGAGTTTATGATTTAAAATTTCGTAATTAATTATTTAATTTTTAATAATAATTTGATTATTTTATTATCAACTTAATATCATTCCTCGAAAGAAAATCTAAAGTTATTAAAGTAATCTTGAAGAGTATGTAGTAATGTTTAAGTAATGACCTAAAGTTTCTATGGTATATGAATAAGTCTGGGTGTCTTATCCTAGTAATATAATTAATAGGATTCACTTTGTAATTATTGTAAATAATTTGATCAAAATTGTTCATACGGAGACATGTAAGTGAAGTTATCCTATATCATTAATCTCGACGGAAGACAAAATATTAATTTTTCTTTATAAATCTATTAATGGAGAAAATTAATATTTCACAAGATTGTAATATGTAACTAAATCTTAATCTTAAATGAGTTAAAGAACTATGTTATGAGGACCTATCCTTTGATTTGCACCGTGAGAAGGAATTTTATAACTGATTCAATATGTCTACCATTGTAAGAATTTGACCAAATAAAAAGTTGAGAACATAATCTTACTAGATGAAATTCATTCATTCTTTCCCACATAGAATTTTGTAAGTATTGATTTCAAAACTTGAACAGTAAAGCTCCCCCTTTTATTCGCCTAGAGACTTAATTTATGGT
This sequence comes from Cucurbita ficifolia, assembly GCA_033971965.1. Lineage (NCBI taxonomy): Eukaryota > Viridiplantae > Streptophyta > Magnoliopsida > Cucurbitales > Cucurbitaceae > Cucurbita > Cucurbita ficifolia. The sequence continues at coordinate 9,744,381 of CM066975.1, read as the reverse complement.
TGTATCATAACTAGGTTTTCCGTAGAGAATTTCAAATGAGGGCAATTATAGGTGTAAAACAAACTTTTGATACAACTTGAACATGATCCTCTGGATAAAGAGGGGTAATAGACTACCTGGCCTATTTACTTTAGAATCTCAAATAATTTAGGGGTAATAGACTGCCTATCCGACTTACTAGAATCTCAAATAATTCAATGAAGCGTGGACTCAATGTTTCATTGCATTCAAACCTCAAGATAATCTTCATCACTGCCACTTTCAAAGTATAAATTATTGTCCACTTTAAACTCTAGGTTCTTGCGCCTCACATCGATATAACTCTTCTGCCTACTTCGAGTTGCAAGTTTCTTTGCTCATATCTTCTAAATAGCCTCATTTGTAGCTTAGGCTAGATCATGACCCAATAAATTGTGCTCTCTTCCTTCGTTTCAACCCACATAAAGATATGCACTTTTTTCCTATATGGGACCTCAAAAGGGGTCATGTCAATAGTACTAGAGAACTATTGTTATAATCGAAGTTTATGAGATACAAGTGTGTGTCCCATTTACTTACAAAATCTAACACATAGACATGTAACATGCCTTCTAAAATTTGATTTAGGTGTTTTTTCTGTCCATTAATTTGAAAGTGAAATACTCTATCAAATTGATATGAATTAAGGCATCAATCATGCAAGATAAATTTTAAGAAAGATGTTAAGAAAATGTTATTTAAATTATCACAAAATGTTATAATTCATCCCACATTAAAAAAGAATCAAACTTAATGTATTCTTGGATGGTTACAAATTTTGGGTGGATAATAATCCAGAAGTATAGTGTTTCTTTAATGTATTTTAAGGCTTTTATTTACTTTACATTTACATACTAGTTAATTGTGATCATAAAATACAATAGGTTACAAATATTGAAATGCCATATAGAAGGTCAACGGTTTTCATTTTGAGGCTAGATAAAGCCAAGTATGTTATATTTGTAAAGAAGACGTGAAAATGTAGTAAAAAGAGCATTTGCTCTTTTCTTTGCAATTCTGTATAGTTTAGGTTGCATATTTAAAATCATTAAAGTTTGACATGATCGATCTTGCTTGTGGAGTGATTTGAATCTCAAACAAGTGATCTTGCATCGAGATATTCGATCAACAAGGTAATTCAAATCTTACTTTACCTCGTAGTGATTCCTTACCACAAATTTTACCCAAGCACACTTTTCCAAAACTAACATGTGAAGCAATGACCTCTATATGATATAATGAACCTTGGTACCCATGAAATCTCATAATCTTCTTTAGGTACAACTGAGCTCAACTATACACCGAGTAGGTAAACTTTATTCAGCAAACAATGTACCAAATATATGAGTCTATCAATTACTACCCATACCAAAACCCATAATGAAATTTATAGCTATATTTATCCATTTTCACTCTAGCCCCTACATGAGTTGCAAGAATCTGCTGATCGTTATCGGGGTGCTTTTGACTAGTTGACAAACTAGGCATTTATTCACAAAATTTTCTTTCAATTTGCTTCTTATTTCACCACCAATAATATTTCTTCAAGTTATTTTATATTTTGGCACTATCTTGATGGGTCAAAAACGACAAACAATAGGCTTCAATAAACACCTCAATCTTCAATTCTATATCACAAAGGATACTTAAACGCCCTTGCTATTATAGTCAGTTGGGATTTGATTAACAACATTTAAATTATCCAAGAATCCCAAAAACGATAAACAATCAACCTAAAGAAAAAGTGTTAGAATGAATTATCTTGATGATCAAGATTAAGAGTAAAGAAAACTTGTTTTCAAACTCGTGATTCGAATCAGTCCAAAAGAGATTTTGATCAATACTTGTAACGGTCCTAATTTTCTAGGGGCTTAGAGTTGCTACTACATGCATGTCATAACTTCTTTTTGCGGAAACATTCATTTAAACCAACTTCATAAAACGATGTCATGGAGTTATATGTTTACGAAAAGGTCTTAAAACAATACAAAAGAAATATTCAAAATAACTTAAGATAAAAACCAAGAAAAATATTAAAATAGCAATGTCCTACACTAACCTAAGATCTACGAAAATAAATGTGGTTACCCTACAAGTTTCATGGTCTTTGATGCAATGCCGCCGTCAATCATGGGTGTCTTGCCTTTGCCTGAAATATGAAAGTAGTACATGACCGGTGTATTTTAAGAAGTATTTGACCGCACTATTCGGGTCAGAGAATGCAAACACACACAATCATGAATAGGGACCTATCATTTAAAACCATAGTCTCTTAGATGACCTCCAGTGTGGACAAATTAGATGTGTAGTACTTCCCTTTTTGGGATTTATGTCCTAAAGCCTCGTAATTAATTATTTAGTTTTTAAAAATATTTTTTATTATTTTATTTGTAATTTAATTGTTATCCATGGTATAAAAATCCAAGGTTATTAATGTAATCTTGAATAGTGTGTGGTTGACATACAAGAGCATCGTGTTCAAGTAATAACAAGAGTCTATAGTACATGGATAAGGTTGGGTGCCTTATCCTGGTATCACTATTGATACGATCCATTCTGTAATCGTTACAAATGATTTGATCCAAATTGTTCATGTGAAGGCATGTAAGTGGGGTATCCTATACAATGAGTTTGTATAAAACTGGACCAAGAAATATTTAATCTCTCTTTGTAAATCTGTTAATTGAGAAGATTAATATTTCACATGATGATCATATGCGACTCGATCTTAACCTTGAGTGAGTTATGAATTCCTGTCTCTGAGGGCTTGTTCTTTAATTTACAGGATGAGAATGGCTCTTTTAGCCGATTCAATATGCCTACCATTTTGGGGACTTGATCAAATAGGGAGTTGGGAACATAATATAATGAGATAGAATTCACTTCTTTCCATATGAGGAAAGTAGATGAGTTGTTAGTACTGATTTCGAGACTTGAACAATGGGGCCCCACCCTCTCATTGGCCCGAGAGAGACTGGATTTATGATTGGATCATAAACAAATTGTTCATTAGAGAATCAGTGGTACTTAAGGTGAAAGATGTAATTACAAGAGAAAAATGGACTTTTGACCCAACTGTAATTATGAACAACTCATAAAGGATCGACTTGCTTGTAATGATTATATCAATGAACATAACTTGTCCTACAGTGCATAAGAGTGCTACTCTAGGTCTATAGTGGAGTGTCCTATAGTTAATGAATGTAAATTAATTAATTAATTGATTAATTAAAGAGTTTAGTTAATTAATTTTATATCATTGGAGCTTATAATCGGTAGATTCGTAAGGTTCCCTGCTAGCTCATAGTAACGCTAAAAGGTTCAATTTATTTGAAAGAAAATTTGAAGTGTTCAAATTAATATTTAATATATTAAATATCAAAGAGAAAATAAGTTTAATTTGAAATGTTAAATTAATATTTAATATATTAGATATATTAAATAAATAGAAAAAATATATTTAATTTTGACGGTTCAAATTAATATTTAATATATTAGATATGTTAAATATAAATGAAAAAAAAGATATTAATGGAAGGGTTCAAATTAATATTTAATATATTAGATATATTAAAGGAAAAATATATTTCTTATATTCGATACAATTAAATATTAAATAAACTAATGTATTTGATACATTAAATAAAAATATATTTAAAATTTGAATGAGATTTTAAATATAATAGGATACCTTATAATATTTAAATATAATTTATATAAAATACTATATCCTAATATATTAGATATGCAAATATATTATTTGGCAAAGATTTTCCAAGAGTCCTTATAAATAGGATCTGAGGTTGAGCCAGAGATATACGAATTTCTCCCACTTTCTCTTAAGAACGAAACTACATCTCCAGAGAATTCTCTTGACACGCCTATACTCAGTAGAATTCACCAAGTTTCCCTCAGCATCTTTCTCGAGTTGTAACTTTACTTCCATGGGATACTTGGTCGGGTTGCACTATGTCATCTTAAATTGCTGCAACAACTTTTGAGCATAGACCGAGGTAGTACGTGAGTAACCCGAGATCAGTAATCTCAAATTATTTCATCATTTGCTGCTTGAACTCTTTGACGCCTTCCACACTTGTACCAGTGACGATCAGGTCATCAATGTATACGTCAACTATGAGTGTTTCAGTCTCATTGTTTCTTGTATACACTACTTGTTTTTGCAAGCGTTTCATCAAGTTTAGACTCTTTAAGCTCTTGTCTAGACGTGTGTTCCACGCCCTCAGTGCTTGTCGTAGACCATAGAGGGTCTTTGACAACTTGTACACTTTGTGTTCTTCGGCTTTGATGACGAACCCTTCAAATTGGGGACATACACTTCTTCTTAGAGGTCATCATTTAGTAATGCTGATTTGACGTCCAAGTGATGGACCTCCCACAGTCTGGCCACAGTGTCCAATCCAGTCTAGAGGTCACCTACCGTGTTGAGTTGTGAGGGCAAGAATTAACCTAATAGTGTCCAGTCTAGCCACAAGCGTGAAAACCTCCTCAAAATCAACTCCTTTTCGTTGCACGTATCCATTCACCACGAGTCTTGCTTTATGCTTGATGACATTTCTATCACTATTCTTCTTTAACTTAAACACCCATTTCAAACCGATGGGCTTGTGTCCAGACGGTAAGTTAGTTAATTTCCATGTCTTGTTCTTCTCATGGCTTCAAGCTCTTTTTGCATGGCCTCCTGCCACATCGTCTCAGTTGCTGCCTCACGGTAGGTTGTCGGCTCCTCTGCCGCGAGCAACCGTAACTCATCAGGATCCAATTCTTCTTCAAGTGTATCCGCATAAATTTTAGGAAGAGAACGTAACTTCTTTGGTCCATCCTCTATTGTGGATCCTCCTATGCTCTCGCTTGAGCTCTCTTGTTCTGGAGAGTCCATCATGCCTTTCGGTGTCACCGGTGATGACATATAGGATTTGTTGGTGTTACAGTAGGGACACTTTCTAGATCTGTTGCGTCTTCCTCTTCTTCCAGAGTAGTGAACTCTGTAACAATCTGCTTGTTATCGTCAACACTGCACCAATCCCACTTCTTCTCTTCTTCGAATACAACATCCCTACTTCCATGAATTTTCTTATGTTGCGGATCATACAGCCTGTGTGCCTTGGTCTCATCCTCTACGCCAAAATACACCATCTTTTGGCTTATGTCATCAAACTTTTTGATATTGTTAAAGATCACGTGTTTGTTTAGATTGTTGTCAGTTAGTATCTGATTAAATCTCCTTATAGTTAGGAGTTGATTTAGTTTTGATTTGTTTATGGGTTTGTCACCAGATTTTCTGGAGATTTTTAGGTAGATTTCTTAATATCTTTTTATATTCTCTGTATATAGAGCCTTCTCGCTCTTCATAATATAATTTTCTCATCAACCATTCAATCACTCATTCTTTCACTAACAAATTGGTATCAGAGCCGTCTTCTTAAGGGATCTGTGAGATCAAAATGGAAGGAGAATCCAGATTTTCAGTTGTTGCACCACTAGTCTTCGATGGAGACAATTATCAAATGTGGGCAGTTCATATGGAGACTTATCTAGAGGCTTTGGATCTTTGGAAAGAAATAGAAGAGGATTACGAGATCCCTCCACTACCGGCAAATCCTACTATAGCACAAATCAAAGCATAGAAGGAAAAGAAGACAAGAAAATCAAAGGCAAAAGCTTGCCTATTTGTAGTCGTATCTCAAATGATCTTCATGCGAATAATGTCCCTCAAAACAGCAAAGAAAATTTGGGATTACCTCAAGGCTGAATACGAAGGAGATGAGAGGATTCGTGGGATGAAAGTCCTGAATTTGATTAGGGATTTCGAGTTGCAGAAGATGAAGGAGTCTGAGTCGGGAAAAGAGTACTCTGACAGACTTCTCCGCATTGCCAACAAGGTGAGATTGCTTGGTTATGTGTTAAATGATTCCAGGATTGTTGAAAAGTTGCTAGTCACTGTTCTAGAAAAGTTTGAAGCCACCATTACTACTCTAGAGAACACCAAAGACCTGTCAAACATTTCTCTTACAGAGCTCTTGAATGTTTTACAAGCACAAGAGCAAAGGAGGTCTCTGAGGCAAGAAGGGGTGATTGAAGGTGCCTTACCTGTTAAGCATCAAGACAACAACGGGTATAAAAACAAGAAAATTTTCAAAAACTAATCGACGAATGGGGATTCATCTGCCAATTATAAGAAGAAAAAAGGAGGTTCCAAAAAATCCTATCCACCTTGCCGCCATTGTGAGAAGATAGGCCATCCACCATACAAGTGTTGGAGAAGACCTGACGACTTCTACTCCAAATGCAATCAACTTGGACATGAAGCTGTGATTTGCAAAGTCAAAGGTCAGATGAAAGAAGTAGATGCACAGGTAGTTGATCAAGAAGAAGAAGATCAATTGTTTGTGGTCACTTGTTTCTCAGGCAAAGAATCAAACGAGAGCTGGTTAATTGACAGTGGGTGCATGTAACGACCCGCTTTTCGAGGGACTCGAGCCACAAGTCGTTACCTTTCTTACCAGGAAATAATGAAAAATGCGTAAAATTTAAAACTTTTGATCATGCGTGCATATAAGGAAATTTAGTTCATCTACGTCACCGTCTAACAACACTTCACAAACCGACACTCCACACTACGTACATATATAGGGACACTACACAGGTAGTTCATAAAACCTTACTATACCAAACAAATGTAAAGGGTTCGTAAGAAAGCATATCAATGAGACACATGACACTAGCCCAAAACTCCATAACCCCCCCCCCCCCCCCAGCTCGTGTACGCCTCCGCCTCGACCGCTCCATCATGCTTCGTCTGAAAGAAAGACAAAGTAGCAAGAATGAGTATATAAGATATACTCAGTAAGCAGCTTGCTGGTAGTTCATATTTGGTTTGTAAGTCTTATTGATCTTGTTTATATGTTTGTTATCTTATTTTCTGTGGGAGTTTATTTCCCACGTGTGGGTTCCTCCTAGGCTACACCCTAGGTTCTTCTCATCCTAGTTTCTCTTGGTTCATGGTCTTATCTAGACCTCCAGCCCTCGGAATACTCTTAAGTTTCTCTAGGTCGCTAAACTAATTGTCTCTACTAGTCTCTCTTCTTCGTCACCAAATCTCAAGGTCCTCGAGGCGTGACCTCGGTACCCAAGGTTCATGCATTTTAGGAATCGACCAACTCTCAAGTGTACTACTGTAGACCCCTGTCACTCGTGACAGGTTCACTTAAAAGAAACTAACTGACAAGCTTCCTATAAGTCCCTACAAAGTACCGTCAACAATAAAATGGCCAGTTCTATGGTTACGCGGACCCCTGACAATCGAGTCAGGTTTACGATTAGAGGTTAGTTGGTGAACCCCTAATCGTCCCCGGATAACCGCTAACTCATATGCATGAACAATAAATCTCGACCAACTCTAATGTACCAACGTGGACCCCCGTCACTCGTGACGGGTTCACTAATAGAAAATTAACTGGCAAACTTCCTATAAGTCCCCACAAGGTACCATCATCAATAAAGTGGCCAGTTCTATAGTTACGCGGACCCCTGACAATCGAGTCAGGTTTACGATTAGAGGCTAGTTGGCGAACCCCTAACCGTCTCCGAGTAACCGCTAATACTGTAACATATGTGACTGAGGCATAACATAATGATCTAATCATGGAAAGCTAGTCATGAATCCCAATTCGTAAGGTAGTCATACGCGTTTTAGTAACATTTCAGCCAACACACATAATCTCATTCAACATGTGTCACCTCAACTTATTCTATGCTCAATCTCCTAAAACATACTTCTTATATCATAAATTTCTTGCATACTATGAACATAGCTAAAATCTGAGGTTCCGAGGTGCCACTTACCTGGACAGCGTGATATTTTTTTTTTGTTCGACTTTATATCTTTAGGGAGTTCCAAAATTTGTCAAACTCCTCAAATAATACCTACGTTAGTAAAAAACGAAAATACAGGTGAAAACGGTGCCAAAATCGGAGTTAAAACAGATGAATAACACAAAAAAAAGAGCTCAGCCCAATCAGACCGCACTGGGCCGGCTGTCGCAGGCCGGGCCTCTACCGGGCCGCGCGTCCAGGCGAGCACAAGCTTTTCGCGCGCGCCCTGTTAGGTAAATCCCTAGGTTGAAATTCATTCCTAGGTTGTAGTAACTTGTTTTCTGTTCAACCCACACAATCAGAGTAGTGGGAAGTCCACGTCGAGTGGGAGGTTTAACTTAGTTTTCCACTTCTTTCCATTTTTAGGATAGGTTTGTTATTTAAATACAATCAAATAAAATACGAATCGAGTCTTCAGCAAAAATCTCTCCCTCTTCTTCTACTTTCAGTTATTTTTTATTTTTCCTTGGCCGTTTTTTTGTTGACGTTTCTCCCAATTTCCAGGAGTCAACGAGTGGTATCAGAGCCTGGTTTATTCCATCGGTGGTATATCATTTCGGAGGAGCCAGTTTTATTAACATCAAGTTGAATAGCTCAAGTGGTTAGAGTGCCGATCTAATAACACACAGGTCTCAGGTTCAAGTAAAAGAAAATGCAAAGTGCAAAAATACACACATCGTGGGGTCCATCTCGAGCAGGCTTGCTCACTCCTCCACGTCGCCGCCAAGTGCCAGCATCTCCATCACTGCCACAAAAGAGGCCAATGCCATGATGAAGGACGTCGAGTTGTTGTCGAGTGAGTGATAAGGCTGTCGACAAGGAGGGGTCGTCTACTCCTCACGGAGGAGGAATGGCTTGCACGCCTAAAGCTCCGCCACAACACCGACGAGAGCAATGGGTTCTCCAGCCGCAAAGGCGGTAAGAAGCCATGGAAATCTCGTTGGCGCACGCGCCGGTCACCTGAGCAAGAATTGCTGGAGCAAGCTCAAGACCAAGGAGAAGGCCCATGTGGCTCAATCCGAAGAGGACGAGCCAGCTCTTTTCATGGTAAGTGCATCGTCTTATCCGAAATCCCCAATTTCGATTCCAAATCCATGGAAGTGGAGGTAATCGACGACGGCATAACTACCCCTCTGGTGAGCGGCGAACCCGAGGAAGAGCTCCAGCTGGGCGTAGCAAAGGGGCACCAGCTGGGGAGTCAATTCAACAGAAGGAGGAGCGCGGCGATGGGTCCTCGACACAGGGGTAACAAACCATATGACCGGGGCTAGATCTACATTCTCCGAGCTCGACATGGGGATTCGCAGGACGGTGAAATTCGGCGACGGCTCCGTCATCGAATATCGAAGGGCGTGGCACCATCCCGTTCATTAGCAAAGGAGGTGAGCACCGCAAGCTGACCGATGTCTACTTCATCCCGAGGCTCAAGGCTAACCTCGTGAGCCTAGGTCAACTCGATGAGGTCGGCTGCTTCATTTCCATCGAGTGCGGGCTACTCAAAATCTGCGATGAGCGACGATGGCTGCTCACGCAAGTTCGGCGCACGACAAATCGTCTTTATATCCTGGAGTTGGAGATAGAGCAACCCGTCAGCCTCTCGGCCAAGACCGAAGAGGTATCTTGGAGGTGGCACGCGAGGTATGGGCACTTAAACTTTCCTTCTCTACAAAAATTACACCGGGAGGAGATGGTGCACTGTTTGCACTGTTTGCCGGCAATCAAAGGTGTGAACAAGCTGTGCGACGGGTGCCTCATCGGCAAACAGAGACGCACCCCCTGTCCGTCTCAGGCATCCTACCGCACCGATGAACCATTGGAGCTCATGCACGGCGATATCTGCGGGCCCATCAAGCCGGTGACCCCAAGCGGCAAGACCCTTTTTCTCCTGCTGGTTGATGACAAAAGCCGCTTTATGTGGCTGACCCTGTTGCAAGCAAAAAGTGAGGAGGCAGAGGCGATTAAGCGCATTCAAGCGCGAGCGGAGGCCGAATGCGGGAAGAAGATGCGAGTGCTACGCACGAACCAAGGTGGAGAATTCACCTCAGAGAGCTTCGGTAAGTACTGTGATGAGCTCGACATGCAACGACAACTAACGGCGCCCTACTCCCTCCAACAGAACGGAGTGGTGGAGCGCCAAAATTAGACCATCATCGGGACAGTGAGGTCATTACTGATGACGGCCGGGATGCCCGGGAGATTCTGGGGAGAGGCGGTAATGACGGCCGCCTATCTCCTCAATCGGTCGCCAACGCGAAGTCTCGACGGGAAGATGCCACATGAGGCCTGGTACAACAAGAAGCCAGCGGTACATCATCTTCGAGTGTTCGGCTGTATTGCATACATGAAGGTAGCACGTCCCCACCTCGCCAAGCTCGATCCCAGGGGGCTGAAAGTCGTCTTCATCGGCTACGAACCTGGGAGCAAGGCATACAGACTCTATGATCCTGCGGGGGGGCGAGCTCACCTGTCTCGCGACGTCATCTTCGACGAAAGCACCTTCTGGCAGTGGAACGACGTGATCGTAGCAGATCACAACCCAAATCAATTCACGGTGGAGTACCTCGTCACCGAGCCGGAAGAAGGAGGAGCCCAGCATCAAGAACCGTCCCCGCCGCCAACAGCTGCACCTCCTGAACCAGTGGAGTTCGCAACACCACGGATTGCGGATTCGACGCTGGATGCCGATCACGATGATGATCTGGTGGCCAGGTACCGAAGGATGGACGACCTAGTGGGAGGAGGTGAACCACCTGGACTAGCGGCTCGTGAACTCGAACAAGAGGTGGCCGAACTACATGCCATCAGCGCAGATGAACCGGACACCTTCGCCGAAGCAGAAAGAAACCCATGCTGGCTGAAGGCAATGCAGGAGGAGATGACATTCATCATCGAAAACCAAACGTGGAGTCTAGAGGATATGTCGTCGGGACACCAAGCCATAGGGCTCAAATGGGTCTTTAAACTGAAGCGCAACGAAAAGGGAGAAGTTGTGAAGCACAAGGCCCGTTTGGTAGCGAAGGGCTACGTCCAGAAGCAAGGAGTGGACTTCGAAGAGGTATTTGCGCCAGTGGCAAGGTTAGATTCCGTCCGCCTTTTGCTGGCAATCGCGGCACATTGCTCTTGGGAGGTCCACCACATGGACGTGAAGTCTGCTTTCCTTAATGGAGAGTTGAAGGAGACCGTATACGTCCGACAACCACCTGGCTTCCTAGAAAACGACAACTCGGGTAAGGTACTGCGCCTGCACAAGGCACTCTACGGGCTTCGGCAAGCACCACGAGCCTGGAACGCGAAGCTCGACAGTACCCTACTGTCACTGAAGTTCAAGCGTTGTGCCTCTGAGCATGGCATGTACACGCACGGCCACGGTGAGCAGCGACTGATTGTGGGAGTGTACGTCGATGACCTCATAATCACTGGAGGCGACATGGAAGTCCTCGAAAGGTTCAAGAGGGAGATGTCAAAGAACTTCAAGATGAGCGATCTCGGCGTACTCAGCTACTACCTCGGCATCGAAGTGCAACAGAGTACTACCGGCATCACCATTTGCCAAAGTGCGTACGCGAAAAAACTACTGGACACAACTGGGCTTGCGGAGAGTAACCCTACAAGGACGCCAATGGAGGCCCGGCTTCAGCTAAGGAAGGTCGGCACTACGACGACAGTCGACGCCACCAATTACCGCAGCATTGTCGGGAGCCTGCGCTATCTGGTAAATACACGCCCTAACCTTGCTTACTCAGTTGGATATGTGAGTAGATTTATGGAAGCACCTCGGGAGGAGCATCTTGTAGCTATCAAGCGCATCCTGCGCTATGTGGCTGGAACCAGAGGGTGGGGTGTGAGATACAGCGCAGGGAAAGGAAAGACAAAGCTTGAGCTGGTCGGCTACAGTGATAGTGACATGGCCGGTGATGTTGATGATCGTAAGAGCACTAGCGGGATGATCTACTTTCTCTCAGGCGGCGCGATCTGCAGGCAATCAACAAAACAAAAGGTAGTTGCTTTGTCTTCCTGCGAAGCAAAATACATCGCCGCTTCGACGGCGGCAACACAGGGGGTCTGGCTTGCGCGACTGATGGAAGAACTCATCGTAAGAGAAAGCGATCCACCAATGCTATACGTGGACAACAAAGCTACGATCTCCCTGATCAAAAATCCAGTTTTGCACGACCGGAGCAAGTACATAGAAATCAGATTCCACTACATCCGAGAATGTGCAGATCGAGGGCTCATCAAGATTGATCTCATCCGAACAGAGGAACAGCTTGGAGACATTTTCACCAAGTCCCTAGCGCGGGTAAAATTTGAAGAACTACGCTAAAAGATCGGAGTTCAAACAATATGGTAGACATATACATAGGGCTTTAGGAGGAGATTGTTAGGTAAATCCCTAGGTTGAAATTCATTCCTGGGTTTTAGTAACTTGTTTTTTGTTCAACCCACACAATCAGAGTCAGTAAGTCCACGTCGAGTGGGAGGCCTTTAACTTAGTTTTCCACTTCTTTCCATTTTTAGGATAGGTTTGTTATTTAAATACCTTAAACAGAATCAAATAAAATACGAATCGAGTCTTCAGCAAAAATCTCTCTCTCCTTCTACTTTCAGTTATTTTTTATTTTTCTTTGGCCGTTTTTTGGTCGACGTTTCTCCCAATTGCCAGGAGTCAATACGCCCTTGATAGGCCGCGCGTCCGTGCCGGATCGAGCGCCCTTGCCAGGCCGCGCACCCATGCTGGGTCAGGCGCCCTTGCCAGACCGCGCACCCATGCTGGGCCGGGCGCCCTTGCTGGGCTTCGCGGGGGAAAAAGGGCAGCCTCCCTCTTCCCCGATTTCCTCTCTTTTTTTTCTTCTTTTTTTCTTCTTCTCTCCTTCCCTTACCTCTGAGATCGCCGACTCTTTTTCCCTTCCGTCTCCCTTCTCGACTCATCCGACAGTCACTGTCCTTAAACTTAGTAGATCTAGACGAAATCTTCTGCCTCTCCCCGTTCACACACAACTCAAGCTTTCCGGCGTTCTCAGGTACAAGGCTTCCTGATGAATGGTGCCCTTCCTCTCACTCGACCCCCTCCTTAAATCCTTGTCTCTCTCTCTTTTTTTTTTTTTTTTGTAAAGTGGCCTCGAAAATCAACGGCTAGTCCTTTCGCCACCAAACTTCTGACGCACGATCGACGCCAACGTCTGCCACACGTTTCCCCTTTTTTTTTTTAATCTATTTATTTTATATACTTACCCAATGGGTATTACAGTGCACAAATCATATGACATATGACAAGGAGTTTTTTGAGGAATTAAGAGACATTGAAGTCAAGAGAGTGAGGATTGGCAGTGGTGAACACTTGGAAGTCAAGGGAAAAGGCACAGTAGCTATAACAAGCTATGAAGGTACAAAATTTATTCAAGATGTTTTATTTGTACCTAAAATTGATCAAAATCTCTTAAGTGTTACTTGATAAAGGCTATAAAGTGTTGTTTGAGAATAAGTAATGCTTGATCAGAGATTCTAGTGGCAAAGACTTGTTCAATGTCAAAATGAAAGGAAAAAACTTTGCTCTAAATCCGATGGAGAAAGAGCAGATGTCCTCTATATCTAGAGCTAGTGCCATTGAGATTTGACACAAAAGACTTGGGTACTTTCATCTTCGAGGTTTGCTTCAAATGCAGTCAAAGAAGCTGGTAGAAGAACTCACTGACATTGATGATGACATGCCTCTTTGCCGTGCTTGTAATTTTGGGAAACAACATAGGCAACCCTTTTCTAAACAGGCATGGAAAGCCTCTAAAAAGATGCAGCTGGTTCATACTACTAATCTTTGTGGTCCTTAGCGTACACCATCATTAAATGGTAATCTTTATTACATTATTTTTATTGATGATCTAACAAGAATGTGTTGGATCTTCTTGCTAAAGCAAAAATCAAAAGTTGCGGGTGTATTTTGGAAATTCAAAGCCAGAGTTGAGAATGAAAGTGCATGCTTGATTCAGACTATAAGATCAGATAATGGTAAGGAGTACACTTCAGAAACTTTTAACAGGTTTTGTGAAGAGGCTGGAATTGAACATCAATTGACAGCATCATACACTCCTCAATAGAATGGCGTCAGTGAAAGGAGGAATAGATTCATAATGGAGATGACGAGATGCATGCTTCATGAGAAGGATCTTCCAAAACGTTTCTAGGGAAAAGCAGCAAACACTGTTGTGTGCTTGCAAAATCGAATTTCAACAAAAGTTGTGAAGGACCTGACACCATTTGAAGTTTGGTATGGTTACAAACCTTCTTTAAAGTTCCTCAGAGTATTTGGGTGTCTTTGCTTCACTTACATTCCACAGGTCAAGCGTGATAAGCTTGACAAAAAGGCAGAAGCTGGCATCTTTGTTGGGTATAGCACTATATCCAAAGCTTACAGAGTTTTTCAACCACACACTAGTCGTGTTATTGTGAGTCGAGATGTTCATTTTGCTGGAAATGAGCAATGGAATTGGGAAGAACTGACGAAGGTGAATCAGATTTCTAATGCACCAAACAATTTAATCTTTGGTAGCATGTTAGAAGACTCTGAAGATGAACGACTAGAAGAGTCTGAAAATGAATGACAAGAAGAGTCTGAAGATGAACGACAAGATGCTTTGGTTGATGATGCACCTGTCAGAGGAAGAGCTTTCGGAGATCGAGAAAAACAAAACCTAGGAGTTGGTTGATCGACCTCTAAACAGAAAGATAATTGGAGTAATATGGGTGTTCAGGAAAAAGCTTGGAGTTCACAGCATCTAAACAAGGAGGAGTGTTAAGATCACGTGTTTGTTTAGATTGCTGTCAGTTAGTATCTGATTAAATCTCGTTATAGTTAGGAGTTGATTTAGTTTTGATTTGATTTAGTTTTGATTTACTAGTTTGTTACCAGATTTTCTACAGATTTTTAGGTAGATTTCTTAATATTTTTTTATATTCTATATATATATATATAGAGTCTTCTTGCTCTTCATAATATAATCTTCTCATCAACCATTCAACAACGTATTCTTTCACTAACAGATATATGGCTTTGCCGTCTTAACATGTGTTGTACAACTGAAGACTCTTAGGTACTCGAAGTGAGGTGTCTTATCGAACCATGCTTCATAGGGGGTGCGAGTGTCCAGCGCCTTTGTCGGTAAACGGTTTAGAAGATAAACTGCATGTCGTATTGTCGTGCCCTAGAAAATCGCCGAGACTTGCATGCTCTTGAGTAAGCTTCTTGTAGTGTTCATTATAGTTCGATTTCTTCGTTCAACCACACCGTTTTGTTATGGAGTGTACGGTGCGGTGAATTGACGCTTGATACCTTCCTCTTCGCAAAACTTTGAGAAATTCTGGGATAAGAACTTGCCACCTCGGTCGGTGCACAAGGTTTTCAGCTTGTGATCAAACCCGTTTTCAATGAGTCTTTTGAACTTCTTGAACGCACATAATGCCTCTCCTTGCATGCCATAGCCAAGTTGGGTCTGCAAGTACCATCAATAGGGAGGTGGGTTGACTGGTCTCCAATAATATCTTGGACAGGCAGTTATGTGACCATTTTACCTTCATCAACAATGTTCCATTTAGGTCGAACATCTTGAGAAACGAGCCAGCTAACTCCACTATGTTTCCTTCTTCTGTCATCTGACTAAGACATAATGTTACTCTTCAAGTTTTTTGGGATATAGTATACCTTGGTCAGTAAACGTTGGTCGTCATTCTTGCACTGGAACAAGATGGATCTTTTGCCTTGGATCTGTACAATCGATCCATCGCCAAACTTCACATTTCCAATGAGCTTCTCATCAAGCTCCTTAAACTTTGTTCGATCTCCGATCATGTGGTTGCTTGCTCCGTTGTCAAGTTACCACATGTTGGTCTCCACTCGGTCTTCTCCTTTTGTGAGAAGGTTCGTCATAACCCTTTCTTCGTTGAACATCAATAGGTTAGGCATCTTCTTGGCCAACATCAGTGCGAGCTCTTGATCTTGCGTGAGTATGAGGTTTGCCTCCTCATCTCACTTCTTCTCGCAGCACTCTACCGCATAGTGCCCATATTTTCCACAAGAGTAACACTTTATCATACTTTTGTCCTTCCAGGGGTTGGCATTGTTATGGGTTTGTGAGGTATTGTCACGACCTCCTCTGCCACCACATTCACGACTATGTTCGCGACCATGTCCACGACCTCTATTTTTCTTGTCATGGTTGCCATGTCCCATCGTACTTGAAAGAAAAGAGTCAGCTGCATCATTCTTTTTCGTCTGTGCGAGCCACTCTTCATGTGTGAGTAAGAAGTGTTTTTCCTCCTCTTTGTCTTCGTAGCCACGAAGTCTCTCCTCATGGAACTTAAGACGACCAGCGACCTCCTCAACTGACATGTTCTTGAGGTCGCCGAACTACTCGATGGAGGTAACAATTTGCATGAATCTTGGGAGACTGCTCGAAGGAACTTCTTGATGACGGAGATCTCCTCCACCATGTCACCTAATGAACGGATGCCGCTGACAATCGTCGTCAACTTCATGGGAAAGTCATCTATTGACTCACCGTCCTTCATGCGGATAGCCTCGAACT
Organism: Cucurbita ficifolia; assembly: GCA_033971965.1. NCBI lineage: Eukaryota > Viridiplantae > Streptophyta > Magnoliopsida > Cucurbitales > Cucurbitaceae > Cucurbita > Cucurbita ficifolia. The sequence continues at coordinate 9,727,894 of CM066975.1, read as the reverse complement.
CACTCTTCAAGGTCTGCACATTTGCTTCCTTAACACTTTCCACACCCATATGCATTGTTTGCAGTGTCTCTCACACTGCCTTTGTCGAGTCCTTCTCTGCCAACATGAGAAGAACGTCCTCCGAGACTGTTTGGTAGATGGCGACAAGAGTCATCCTGTCCTTACGATCCTCAACGTCACTATGCTCGATGGCATCCCACATGCCTTGTGCCTGTAAGTTGACACGCATATTGATCGACCATGCTGCGTAGTTACTCTTCGTGAGTAACGGGTACTGGAGTGTTACACTCCCCTTCTTTCCGCTCTTTATCGTTGTCACTTCTCCTCCGGTGACTTTATATGGTGACGAAATTTGTTTCGGCATCCTGAAAGCTCTGATACCAAATGTTGGATTTGACCCACAATCGGAATTATGTCGAAACAAGTACAAGAGGCAAAGGAAAAACTTGAGGGGATAGTGCTTTTGGGAACAAAGGAAACCTTCCCTTGGCTTTTTAATTCTCTTTTTTGTTGCGTTGTTGTGAAGATAGCTTACTTCTCATGAGTATTTATAGCGGAGAAAGCACTAACTTATTTCCTAAACTTTCTCCTCAAGTTAAAACTACTACCATCTTCCTAATTAAAGCATACAACTTAGTTCATAACCACAAAACTTGGTCCACAATTTGGCAACTACTACCAACCATCCTTATATGCAAAGTAGACCTTGACTTATTAAAATGAGTTCACGATTAAGGGTTGCGCTCCAACCATCCCTACATAGACCTAGTTAACTCATGTCATCATAAGAGACCCTAAATATGACTAAGGGTCAAGATAAAACATAAGCTAAGATTCACAAACAAGGCATACATATCCTCTAGGATGCATAGTATATAATCCATACACCAATTAGGGCATGCATCAGTATTCAAACCTCTTAATATGTTTCTAGGGCTATAAAGGACATTAATCATAAATCATGCATATCTGCATAACATACATGCATAACAAGCATGGTATGGTAGGACTTACCATACCATAGTTCTAACAAAACATTTAAATAAATCAGAGTCATCTGTTACCTGGTGAAGGTTATAAATGTGTATATCAAGCTAAATCGGCATAAATTCCTCATTCTCGGTTTAACTAATCTAGGCTCAAATCATCCTTAAATCAGGCTAATAATTCATATTACGCCCAAGTCCTTGTAGTAATTATTGCTTAAAAATTCAAACAATAACTTAGTTGTCGACTTCCTAGACTCAATTCGGGTCTTCAAGCATGTATAGTTATGTTAATGTCATAATGATGTCCAACTATTGTTTCAAAGTATCTATGTGAATCAAATAATTCCACAAAGTACAGAGATGTTCATAGGCAAAAGTATGGTACATGAGATCTTAGAAAGGTAAGAAAATGAGTATAAAGTCTATAATAACCCCAAGAACTGGAAGGTTTTTAAAAATCTTTGAAAACCATCACCTTTGTGGACAAAAGAGCTACTGACATTGTTTGCTATGTTACATCTTCAGCATACATAAGTTCTCCCATTCTATCTTACCATGTTATATATACGAGTAACTTTTCCAAGCTTGCTAGTCCCACAGTTCATGAACATCTTTTCCTAAGTTCCATCTTTCTTTGAACTTCAATTCACGGCTTTCAAATGAAGAGCCATGGTCCCATCAGCACCCTAACTACCTCTAGATTTATCCACTGAAAAAGCAGCTCAGATGGACGGCATAATTTATGGGTCGCTCACCAATTGCATCATTCCGGCAAGGGTGAAAGAAAAATGCCCAATTTCATGCAATATTGTTAGAAACATGGAAAATTAATACCCATAATTTTATTTTAATGCTGTCCGACTAGCCTGCATGTTGAAAAGATAACTTAAAATTGGAGTGTGTGAGACAACAAGCTTTCACTTAGTAAAAAAGTTACTAACTTAGAACAAGTTCGTAGTTATTAAGATTATTATTAACTTGTAGAGCAAGTTTAGTAAATTTATTAGTGCTCCCTCCCCTCCCTTGTAAATAGTGTACGCATCATTCCCAACAACGAAAGGAATTGAAAAATATTGTGCTTAACGCTCTCCAATTCAAACAAACTCTCCCTTCAAGTTGTTCTTTCTACTTCCTTTATTTGTTCGGTGTGAGAATATTTGTTAAAACCACCGCATCTAAATGGAATCAAAGTCCTCTATTTATAATCATTTACGGAATTAAATAAATTACAAAGGAAATAGAAAGAACAATAAATAGATATGATACATATGTTAAACGGTAATGGGAGGCTAAATATCATATAAGATATTTGCCTATAATAAAGGGTTAAATAGGATACATATCTTAAACCATAATGAAAGACTAAATATTCTCGATCATACAATATATTTGCCTATAATAAATGATCAAATATGATATGGTAAACTATAATTCAAGAATAAATATCCTTAATACGGTGTACTTCGATCAAGGGTGAAAACCAACATTTGATATCAGAGGTAGGATGTCAAAAGAAATGCAGTCAACACAAAAAGTCGCTGGAGAAGATGTGACAACGATAAGGAGCGGAAGGGAGGGGAATGAACGTTACTCACAAAGAGTAACTTGGTCGGTAAAGATGTGTGTTAACTTATAGGCACAAGGTATGTGAGATACCATCCAGTATGATGACGACGTTGAGGAGCGTAGGGACAGGATGACTCTTGCTGCTATTTATCAAGTACTCTCGGAGGACGTTCTTATGTTGGCAGAGAAGAACTCGACAAAGGCAGCATAAGAGACATTGCACACATGCATGTGGGTGTGGAATGGGTCAATGAAGCAAAAGTGGAAACCTTGAAGAGTAAGTTTGAGGCTATTCGTATGAAGGACTGTGAGTCAATAGACGACTTTGCCATGAAGTTGATGACGATTATCACCGGCATTCGTTCGCTAGTGACAAGGTGGAGGAAATCTCCATTGTCAAGAAGTTCCTTTGAGATGTCTCCTCGAGATTCATGCATATTGTCATCTCCTTCGAGCAGTTCGGCCACCTCAAGAACATATCAGTTGAGGAGGTTGTTGGTCGTCATAAGGTCCATGAGGAGAGATTTCATGGCTACTGTGACAGAGAGAAGAAGAAGCACCTCTTACTCACACACGAGGAGTGGCTAGCATGGACGAAAAAGAAAGATGCAGTTGATTCTTCATTTTTAGGTACAAAAAGACGTGGTAGCCACAACAAGAAAAGTAAAGATTGTAGTGCAGTGCCGCAACAAGGAGAATGATGAGGAGACAAATCTTACATTCGGGCATGATGAAGAGCCTGCACTAATGCTGGCCAAAAAGTTGACAACTTGTTGATCATGCTCAATGAAGAAAAGGTTATGGGAAACTTCCCCGCAAACAGAGAATATCGAGTGGAGACCAACATGTGGTACCTAGAGTACGAAGCGAGAAACCACATGATCGAAGATCAAGCAAAGTTCAAGGAGCTTAATGAGAAGCTCATTGTAAATCGTAGGAGTTCTTACACAGTCGAGGATCACACGCACTGCATGTGTTGGATGTCCGAATCAGCGCGCGTTACGTGTTGTCCAGCCAGCGTGACTTCTTCTCCCTTGGGGCTCGTGATACTTGCTCGTGAAGGCCATGCATGGGCAGCCTTTCAGCAAGCGTGGATGGCACGTGAGGAATCAGAGGAGGGGAGACTGCGTTGTCCACATATCTCGTGAAGAAGAGTTGAAGACGACCCAAAAAGACGCAACCCAATTTGACCCGTGAAGGCGCTCCAACCCGAACAAACTGACCCGAAACACCTGACCCGCTTGATGCTTGACCCGCCTAGTGACCTAATTTTATCTGAGTTACTTGACCCAACCTGCCTGACTACTTCGGCCTGTTTCACCGACCTGAACCAAGAGCCTCCTTTGCTTTTTCCACGTGATTTAATCAATTTACCTCAATTTTAACTACATTTTTCATCCATTTCAATAATTCTTAAGCTTATAAGACATTTCTAAGAAGTTTTAGTCGAATTTGGAATATCCTCGTAAACGGGAAATAAGCTCAGGAAGTCTATAATAAAGTAAGTAACTATAGAGAGCAAGTTTCTAAAAAATACTTGTAGGAATCGATTAGGATCAAGGGCAAGTGAATGAGTATCATGTTTAAAAGCCTAGTGGCTAGTTTAATGTGAATGATTTACAACTTAGTTCTATTTACCGTTATATAACTTCCGCACGCATGAACTCTGATAGTTTATTAGACTTTTATGGTCTCCTGTATGCTTAGTTTGGTTTATTATCACTTGATGAGCATAATAAGCATGTTGTATGCCTTTATACGTTTATTATGCATGATTTAGAATTTGCCAGTTATGAGTTGAATTATTGTTCATGCCATAGAGTGTTATTTATGTTTTACATAGGCTAGGGGTTACTATTTCGCATATTTTGGTCCTAGAACCTAGTGATGAGTTTCATAGCATTTTTGGGTTGATCAGGTACCTTGTAGTGACGAATAGGGCACAACCCATATTCATGAACTAACCCATAAGGGTTAGGGTCTACTTGTTACACTTGGCTTACTTATCACCGATAAGGGATTTCAGGAGTCATATAGGGTTTACTATTGAAGTACTAACAGTGGTGCCTAGTGGGGAGCCATGACCCTTTTGCTATTCTAGCCTAAGTGGCACAGTAACAAGTAGCTTACTGTTCTAATCTGAAATGGTAAAGTAACAGGTAGTTACTGTTCTCAAGACGGGTAATTTACTCTTCTAACTTAAGGAGGGTACACAAGCTGGTAGTTACTGTTCTCAAGACGGGTAATTTACTCTTCTAACTTAAGGAGGGTACACAAGCTGGTAGTTACTGTTCTAGTCTGGAAAGGCATAGTGACATGTAGTTTACTAATCTTAGGGAAAGGTAGATGTTGTGCGATACCATTAGAGAGATCCCTTCGCGTAGAGTTCTGTAGGTAGACATGTATGGAGTACGGTTACCGTGTTAGCGCAGAAAGGGCTCCTACAGACCTTTGAGTATTACCCTAGGTCCCTTCCATGGGCCACAACGAACTCAAGGTGCACTTTACGCAAGATCGAAGAAGTGCATAGACATACATGAAACCTAAAATCAAGAGAAGCACAGAAAACCCTCATTTTATAAACCTGAGAGGGTTAGAGAACTCCTTAAGGGAGGTATGCATAGGGTTTAGTTAAAGTGACCTGCAAATGTTAGTACAAATTTTAAGACACAATTTGACAACTCTAGGGACAGTTTCGAGCCTATAGCTTAAGTTTTTCGTGTGTGGGAATAAATCCAATAAGAATCTACAAGTAGGTTGCTTATTGAGTATTTTATATTCATCCCATGTTATTCCATTTTTTTTCAAATGGAGTGTAGACCACTATCAATGGTAGGAGCGTGCGGTTGCAGGAAGGACCCTTAGATTGAGTCGTCTTCCTTGTCATTTTAATATTTTAAATGTTATTTTTGTGTATTTTTGGGTAAACTGTTTTGAACTGACTTGGATGTTATTTTGTACTTTTAATTAATCTTATATAAGTTTTAATGTATATTTAAATTTTACATTTCCTTGTGTCTCCCGCTCTTCAATTTGAAACATTTTATCGTCGTTTTACCTCTTGAATCCATGTGGCAATCTGTGATACGAGACATCGAAAAGCGAGTCGTTATAGTTTGATATTAGATCCATTGGTTGTTAGGTCCAGTAGACCCTTTCCTTTAGATAGAGTGTTAGTGCAGCTCGACTCGCAGTCATATTCCTCCTCGATCAGGTCAGCAAGTCGGTAAGTAGCAGTGTCAGTTGGGCCCTATGCAGCTCGGCTCGCGGTCACGTTCCTTCTCGATAAGGTAAGCAAGTGGGAAAGTAGTAAGTAGTAACGACCTTACCTCGTCCTATGATTTAAAGTTTCCATGCATTGTTAGTTGCACATGTACCTATTAAGGCTAATGATTTAGGTTGAATACTTAGTAATTTAATTTATTATACGAGGTAGATATTATGGCACCGAGAATCATAAGTAATGGGCGAGGATGTGGTAGGAATATTGTAAGGGCTCCAACAAAGTCCGACCCTACTCAGGATTTAGCCTCAGAACAAGCACCACCGGTTCAATTGTCCGAGCAAGGATATGCAACCACCCCGTTCATGCTCAGGGGCAAATAATATCTCCACCTTCAAATATATTGATGATCTCACACAAAACTCTTCAAATGTTAATATGGGTCATTAGGGCCAACCAAGGGGGGACGATGCCAGCATGACACGAGAGCAAAAAAATTATTAGGAATTTTCAGAAGCATGAATCCTCCGTCCTTCGACGGGAATGTAATCGATCCAACTTGACATAAGCATAGGTCGAAACAACTAAGATAATATTTGGGCATATGAATTACTCTGCCATTTACAACCTCTAGGGAGGAACTCACATGAAAAGAACAAAACAAATTTGATAACAGTTGGTTACATTGAAGGTGACAATATTCAAAAAAACAAAGCAGAGGAGGAGCACACTCCTTTGCACAGAAACAAAAAACAATAGCCACACTTAAGCGTGCGTGCGCAACATGCATGGGTTTCAAAAGTTCCACCATGTTTATTACAGATAATAAGAGAAGGAACTATAATACACAAATAAATGATAAAGAGTACCCAATGCACTAAACACTAACACAACAACCCAAATAACATCCAACACAACTGCACATTCATCTCATTATTTTGCACTCAACTCCTCCCCAAAACCTTCAATTTCCAATCAACAGATTGAAAATCCGGCTTTGCAAGGACTGAGGTTTCTTGGCTGAAGATCTTTCTCCCACGCGTCACCATCGATCGATCAGTCTCGGGGCGAGGAGTCCTTTTTGAACAAAGCGTACGCATCGCTGTATATGGCAATGATGTTTGAGAAAACTGCAAGCACAATCATGAAGATACCCAACACCTTGTCCCTTTTCGTCGCTATACAGTGCGAATCTCTGAAAACAAAAACACCCCAACAATATCATCATAACTTGGAACCCAACACCATGTTCAATGTCCAAGCCAGAGAAGTAACTAAGTAGCTAACCTCAGAGCAACAGAAGCAGGGAATATGAATCCAATGCACACAGCGGCAGTTGCACCAGTAAATTGAAAGACATCCCAGATACTGGGAATGAAATTTGCTGCCAAGAAAATGAGAGTAACAAGCGAGACTGTGATCAGCGAAAATCTCAAGTTGTCTCGCACCAATGGTCGAGCGGATGGAAAGAGGAGGCCATCCAAGTTCACTCTCAACGGGTAAAACACGATTGGGAATACAAGCATCAGATGTGCTGCATAGCTAACACGGACAGCATCATTAAACACAGAACCAAAGGGAATGTTAAGATCAGCATCAAAATTTGCAAGTACGTCCGACAGAGTTCCTTCACCGAAAAGGAGATAGCCGAAGATGCTGGTCATAACATAAACAGAAGAGCACAGACCAATGGCAGTTCGTACAACTGCCTTTATCTGTGAAGGATCCTCCAGTTCGTTGCTTATGTTGTGAACTGCAGACAAGAAGCCAATAATATAAGATTACCCTCAAACATCCACACTGCTACATGTACCAGAAACTTAGTTTAACACAATTTGGATCCTATCATATATGAGAATTTCCCAGAAATAATTGCAATAATTGAGCGTGAGAACCAAATGAATCGAAAGATTCATGTTTGGTTCGAAGTTTTGAAATGAATGGAAAGACAATCTACTCGAAAACAGAGGATCTTGAAAACAATTTAAAATTTAGAAGAACTCTGTGGGGGCCATTGAACAGCTGGAAAAAGCCCGGGTCCACTTACGAAAAGTCAAAATGGAAGCAGATCAGTCTCAAGTGAATGGATACTCTGAGATAGAACGAGATTAATTCAACCTCTAAAAGTTTGGAACAATTAGAAAATTATAAAAATGATAGATGTCATCAAATAATGTAAAAGCTAGCTGGCAACAATCTTTTGTAAAACTCAATGAACATCACTTTTAGAAACCAATAAGAATGTCAGCACATTGCCTCTATAGCATAAGACTCTCTCCAACCCTACCAACAGAACAAGGATGCAAGAAACTAAGCTTGGAATTGAAAGCCTAAAAGGAAAAGAGAACAGCGTGCGTTACCGTTGTAATGGCATACATAGGCAGTGACAACCACCGGGACAGCCGTAAATAGCTTCAAGAAGGATGACACATCAATAATCTCGGGGAACAATCTGGGCATCTGAATGCTTCCATCTATCAACTTGTAAACTGAAATTCCGATGGTAATGATGAGAAATACCACAGCCAGTGCAACCGATAAGGCAGATGTGAAGCTCAATGAATCTGCAACCAACAAGGGTCAATTAGAACTCCATAATAACTATTCCTGTGTAGCTCAGATTCTCATCCTATTTCCTGTGTCTGTATGCAAGGGAGTTTCAAAGATCATGATAAACAGATTGGTATTTTTTTTCATGGAAAGAATGCTTAGGATGCATGCAACTTTTCTGAAAAGCACTTCAAAATAGTTGCCAAACATGAACATTTGTGTTTGGAAGTTCTTTTAACCATTTAAAAGCATTTGTCCTGTTGTTGAAATCCATCAGAAATTGCCTTTTAGATGCAAAATTAAACAAAACAAGACAATCATCTATCTTAAGCTGTTTGGAACGAAAGTAATATTCATAAAACATAATCAGAACATGCTGAAGAAGATTAAAGCACTAACCTATCCTCTTAAAGCATGCCAATGGTGAAAAGATTCCAAGTGTTGTAACTAGAAGTATGAAAAATCGTTCATTCCACCAATGTCGACCCCACCATCCTTCAAGAACACCAGCATGGTGAACACCGTCCGCGGTAGTTCCAGAGAGCACATCACCTAGGAGAAAATCATACCAAGCTTGTTTATCTCATCAAAATGCATATACAACTATTTCTAGCCAAGAAAGCTACTCATTGAATATCCTGAAACCACTAGCACACAATTGACAATAGCTAAAACAAAATCATAGAAATAGATTTGATGACAAGTTCATAAAGTGATTGAAACCCACCTATAATGATCATGTAGACAGTAAGAACACCAATGTTGTTGACAAGAACACATATCTGCAAGATTATTTTACCATATCTCCCAAAAGCATCTCCCATTAAACCTCCATAAGAAGCCGACTTCCTCGGCCGACTAAACCTGAGCAAAAGCTCTATTGAAGTCTCTGTAAGGAATGCCATGAAGATGATCATAGTAATCCCTACAATTAGGCCTAACTCTTTGACCATTGCAGGCAAAGCCATGATCCCAGCACCAATGATTGTGGTCGATAAATTGAACACTGCCCCACTGAAGGAAGCTCCACTGAATTCATTAATCCCAGTTCCTTCATCTTGTCTACATGGTAACAAAGGAGATTTCTCATCCACCACAGATTTCTTCCTGCCCGACCTCTTCTCCTCCCTTGGTGCAAGATTGTCAATTGTCATCTTTGCAGTTAGCTCAAAATATTCAAGCAAAATACCAAACGATTCCCAAAGCTAATTTTCAAGCAATCTGCAAGAAAAACAACATAAGAATTTGGCATAAATCTGACATAGGCTGTCGAGATTCCAAAAGCAACATAACTCCACCTGATAGATAACCTTTCAAGGCTTCGCAGTAAAGGATCGTATGCAGTCAATGGCTACTTTTAACACAAACCACCAGAATCCAAACACTCAGCTCCTTGTAAAATTTTTAAAACAATCCGGTTAACCGGAAAATCAAACACTTCTGAAATGAAATAAAATCGAAGCAGAAACAGGAAGCGAAGAAAATGAATCGAGAGGTAGTATAAGTAAGATCAAAACCTGGGTTCTGAAGATCGGAAAGAGGAGATTAACGCAGACCCCTTTTATCAGACAAGCCAATCAAAGAAACTCAACTCCCAAACAAGAAGATCCGGAATGGGATTCAGTTTCAGGCAAGAACAGAATGGTGAATAATGCAATTAGGAGAAAAAAGCGGAATAATCACGTCTCTGAGGCAATGGCGAAGAAAAGAGAGATAAGAAGACACGCAAATATCAAAAGAGTATTGGTACAATATGTACGAATACAAAATACGAATTGACTAAAAAGGATAGAGACGAGAATATGGGTGGTTGATGGTTTATCTTCTAATCTCTCCGCCTTCGGGAAATTACTCCGTTTGTTGTCTTGAAAACAGGATTGTGGATTGCGAATTCAATCGATTTCCCCTTCAAAAACTGAAAAAGGGAAAACAATTAAGAAGGGGAAATCGGCGACCACAAGCGTCCTGTCGATGATAAAAAACGAGGCCCCACTTGCCAATTGCCAAATGCCGATTGCCAATTGCCATTACAAACGATCCACGCTTGATTGTTAATGAAAAAAAAAATTAAAGACTGTTCCCGATTTTCTAGGACAATCCAAAATAATTGGATAAATTTTTTTATTCTTTATTTAATATTCTAAAGGAATTTTACCATATGGTATTTGTCCTATCAATAACATTATTCACAAATTGTATTGCATTAATTTATGATATCATATATGATTTTGGATTGTTATAAACAAATTTGTGTTCATCATTTTAATACCAAAAAATAAAAAAAATTAAAAAAAAAGGGGGAGAACTAGTTCTTCGGTCTCCCCCATGCCTAAATATCTCTAACTCTCTTCCAAATCTCTCCTCAACTAACTCTCTTCCAAATCTCTCCTCAACTAACTCTCTTCCAAATCTCTCCTCAACTAACTCTCCTCTATTAGATCTTATCATTTTACCAATAAAAGGTTTCCCCTTAGCATAAGATTAGCCCTCCATTACGGAGATTTTTATTCTCTGTTTTAAATAAATTTCTATTTATGTGTACAAGGAAGTTTTGTTACAAATCCACCCGTAAATAAGGTCCAAAGTGGATCAGAAATGTCCACAATTTGGCTAAAAACAACATTAAAAAGAAAAAAGAAAAAAAAAGGGAAGTAATCTGTAAAGGAAATTGTTTTGGATGTAGTTCCAATATGACTCCTAACAATAGTGTTCGACATGCATCCTACCCAACCACGCAGCCTACCCCATCAAACGCCTGTTCAACCCTTTTAATATGTTCTAACCCAATGTTGTGGACTTAGGTTGGTTGAATTGGACTTTGAGGTTTGAGGAGAATATTCAATCTAGTACCAAAAATTATTGGCTTAGTCCAATCAAATAAGTGATTTTGATTGCATGACTCACTCGTGTGCGGTATGAATGACATGTATCTGTGACCCCTAATGTGTCATAGTTTTTTGATGTTGTGCTATGTTAAGAAATTACGTTATGATATGAATGTTATATGATGCATGTACTTCCATATATATATATATATATTATGTTAGCTTGTTCACATTGTACCTATCAGATATGGATAAACCATATATCTTAGCCATGAGAGATATGTCAAGTATAGGTATGCATGTCTCGTAGACATGTGGTCAGGATAGGAAAAGAATGGAAGTATGATTTACTTGAGAGATATATATCATGATTTGAAACTATGGGACCTCAAGCATTTTGTATCTCACATGCTTGCTTGAATCTCACATGCATCAGGATACTTTCTAGTTATGATTAATATAGACATGTACATCCTGATATTATACCTACTTCTTTTCCTTTGTGGCTTCTGGTAGTGTGGCTCATAGTTAGGCCCAAGGGTTATGTATACGAGTCGGCTTGGTGAGTTCATGTGCGTGTGTGTAGGTTATGTATAAAGAAATACTATACATCCAACCCTGGAAAGTAGAGACCAAAGAAGATACTTTTCATCATGATTGCATTTCTCGACCCCAACCGTGGAAGTATTTACCGAGTATTTTTAAATATTCAAGCGACGTGATACTTTTTTCCTATAAAAGTAAGACACCCATATATAGATGACTTTATCGCTATGGAGGCTACGGAAACGAAGTTAAGATAGTCATATTTGCATTTGATGTTATAGTAGTTAGATTAGAGTATTTGCATTATTTTTAAATTCTTATATTTGATTCCGTTGTTTGTTAAATCATTGTTGAATTTTTATGAATATTTAATTTCGTGACAATGTTTTAATAAATAATTTTATTCTCAAAAGAAAAAAATATGAAGAATCAGAAAGTTACACCGACAACTACAATAATTGACAGAAAAGAAAAATGTCGTATCTTAATATTTTAAATAATAATTTTTTATTTTAGGTAATTATATATATGGAAATGATTTAAATGTCACAATTATAGCAATAATTTTGCATAAAAAGGCAAGGTTAGTATAATTATGTTCTTTCTCAAATAAAACGAGTATTTGAGTCGGATCAATTATTTGTTAAGTTAATGTTAATGGTTATTGATTGTTTCTTATTGTCTTTGTTTATAAAATTTGGTTGGTTTTTATTAGTTTCTTTCTTTATAATACTTTTCTTTGGGCTCTACTTTTTAGTTCGGGTAGGGTTGATGTATAATAATTCTCTATTCATTGGGCCTGACTACAAGCGAGCACATGCTCCCGCTTCTAAAAGCCAAGAAGGAAAAATAGCTGTGTATAATATCATAGTGTACACATCTATACTAATCATAACGAGAAAGTATCTCAATGTTCATGACATACAAATTGCATGAGGTACCATAGTTTCAAATCATGGTACATACTTATGATACAAATCGTACCTTCATTTTTTTTTTCATGACATAACGTTCCTATGAGACATGCGTATGTATGCTTGATATATCTTTTATGGTTCAAGATAACTTATCAATGTCTCATAGGCATAGTTGAAACATGCTAACACAATATATGTAGTATGACATATAGAAGTGCATGGGCTACAGGGTACATGTATGTCATAACGTAATTTCATAATATAGCATAATTGTAACATAACATAACATCATAAAAAATATGACACATACAGGGGCTACAGGGTACGTGTCATTCATATAGCACATAAGTCATCCAACCAAGCTCGTGGGCATCCAATAGTAAAGACACTTACTTGGTTGGCCTAAGCCGGAATCGAAGTCACTAATTTATCCCTGCTAGCTTCAATCTACTCCTCAAAGTCAACCTATATGGACCCACAACATCGGGTTAGAAGAACATATTAAAGTTGTTAATTCACCTAAAGACATTAATTAATAATCTATTTAGCTTAAATTACTTTAAATTAGCCAAACAAGTGTCATACTAACCTCAAATACTTCCAATAATAAATAAAAAAATAAAAAAAATAAAAACTATAAGAGGTTCCAAAATGGTAGAAAATGGTATAAAGCAGTCAAAAGGAGTCTAAAATCGGTAATCCAAGCCGAATAAGTCGAAAAAGAGTCACAGACTACGTCGAGTCAAGTCGGGACAATCTTTCCTCGGAGATTAGTTGAGGAAAGATTGGGAAAGGGAGGAGAAGTTAGTGGAGAGAAGTTTGAGAAAGAGTTGTAAAAAAAGAAAAACTTAATTTTATTTATTTATTATTTTACTTGGACTATTACATTGGTGAAACCATCCTGCAATATTCATTCGAATGTGCAACGTTTCACTATCTTAGGTAAACCTGTGGTAGATTTACAATGGCCCCCCAAAAAAACTTTCAAACCTCTGGTACCATTCAGATTCCCTGAACAGTAGTTTGAACATGCCTTTTAACAACTCTCAACTCTCCATTTGACCTACTATTCTGAAAGATTTACTATCCAAGATTCACTCACTATGCATTGATAACTTAATGTAAATTTCAACTTAAAATAATGAGACAAACAATCTCATGTTATTTTGGTAAATATAATGTGGGCGCTAAACTTTCCATGTTATTTCCAATGAGAATAATTCGCTATGTAAGACCCAAAGGATCCAAAGAAAGAAATTAGGAGGATTAAGCAAGGACAAGAGTCTTAAACAAGTCATTTATATACTCTAACAAGTATTTTAAGGACTTAACGGTCATTGGAAAATGATTCGAAAGGAAAAAGTAAGTGAAAATGGCAAAAATGTCATTTTTCCAATTATCTAGGATATTTTCGGATTTTTAATTCCTTATCTAGAAGGAATTTCAAGATGCTCAAGAAGGAAAAATGACCAAAAAATTTAGAAAAATTATGGATTTTTCGAGAAAAATAATAATAAAATATTCAAAATGTGACAAATTACCAAAATATCCCTGCAGTTCCACTTAATTGCAAAACTACCATTAAAGAAAATCTGCTTCGTGAAAGAATCGGGTCCTGAAAAGCTAATCGGCTACCAAACAAAAGGTTTCTAGATTTACTCCAGCGAGAAACATGTTTCCGGCGAACTTTGGAAGGTTATAACTTCAGTTACAGACCACAAAAAGGTATGAACTTGGTCTCTAGTTCTTCCTTGAAACTTCATCTAAAGGTTTTGTGAAGAAAGCGAGTCCATTAGAGGTCTATATAGAGCTTTACAAAGCCAAAACCAAAGGGGTATGATAAGGAAAAACCGTGATTTTTCCAGCAACCAAGGAAGAAGATAAAGTCCAAAGTCAAAGGTCAAACTTTGACCAATAAAAGTCAAAGATAGCCATATGTTGACATTTCCTCAATTTTTCTCAATTTTAACCCCCTTCTACACCAATTTTAAAAACTTTATGGTTCCAGATACTAGACACAATAAGGAGTCTGTGGAAGAAAATTGGAAGTAATTCGGGTACCGGAAGCTCAAGAACGAAAGTCCCGAATGTTGACAGTGAGGTAAGTAGCCACCTTGGACTTTTCTTAAGAAATACTTATAGGAATCGCTTGGATTTTCATGTGAACCCTAAAAAAAGTTATTATTCAGGGATATATGAAAGAAAAACCCAAAGAACCGTGAGTTAAGGCCCTGAACCGATCAAATTGCTCGATATTTAAGTAACGTTAAAATAACCCACTAGATGAACTTCATTGCCTATGAAATTTTAATGTGGAGCATATTATAGCATTTTGAGGTTATATATGAAATTTGGTGGTCATTGAATAAGGATAAGTAAGCAAACCAAGAAACGGTGCAAAATGACCGTAATGCCCGTAAGGATATCTACCTACGATTCATGACCTAGATGACCTCTAAATGCTATGAAACTCTAAAGTTGACCTTATTTTATGATTTATGATGATTTTGTGAAGTTTGAAAGCCATTGGAACACGTTAAGTAGCAAAACCAAGATTTTGGAGTAAAATGACCAAAATACCCCTAGGACTACTCATAATAATTCAAGATCTATACGTGCTCCAAATGATTTGCTACTTCTTATAAGATAAAGACATGAAGATATGTTTGAGGTTTCAAGTTTATTGGATCATGTTTGGAACCTAAACCAAGTTAGGACTCAAGAGACATCTAAGGGAAACACCGGAAGAATCAAGACTCTTCTTGAATCCTCTAAAGAACTCACTAGGAATCTATGACCTTCTAGAACAACTCATTATATGTAACACTCATTATAGATCAATCACTTGACCCATTATATGTAACACTTGTTATTTTGAGCAAGAATGAGTAGCCACGGGCATACTACCCCCATGATTAAAAAATCAACAAGACCATAGGTATGTTGTTCTAAAGCTATGGCCAAAACAATTTTAAAAGCTCCATTTAAAAGAGAGTATTCATCAAAGTCAAGAT
Organism: Cucurbita ficifolia; assembly: GCA_033971965.1. Classification (NCBI taxonomy): domain Eukaryota; kingdom Viridiplantae; phylum Streptophyta; class Magnoliopsida; order Cucurbitales; family Cucurbitaceae; genus Cucurbita; species Cucurbita ficifolia. Next base: position 9,712,264 of record CM066975.1, on the reverse strand, counting down.
ATGGATCCAATCTAGTACAATTTAACTTCAATAAATAGAATTCTCCATACTCAATCAAACTTTAGGCCATTTTTCCAACAAAATCAATAAACAAAAGTTACCACCCGTCAAGCAACTTTCAAGAATGATTCCACACCAATGCTCATTGAACGCAGTGGCTAGTTTAAGTTTGGGGATATTTAACCAATTCTACCACTTCACACATAAAAAAAAAAAAAAAAAAAAAAGAAACTTAGCATTCCTCTTCGACCTAAAAACTTAAAATCTCAATGCTAAAAAAAAAAAGAGAGAATTTTTTTTTTCAAGTTGCTCGTTGTGAAGCAATCTAACTAATGGAGGTGTTTGAATCGAATATAGTGGGGATTAAGAAAAGTTATTCTTACTATTCAAGTGAGTTGCATCATGAATGTGGCCATACGGAAAAACTTCAGGATGCTAGCAAGCGAGTCGATCTAAGGAAGAATGAATGTTAGCCTATATAGTCATCTCTTGAAAACCTAGATGATCTGCGCCACAAGCGGAGAAACTCAGAGATTAGGGGATGATTTGAAGGGTTCATGGGAGGAAAAAAATGATAAGAAAATTAAGGAAAAAAATGATAAGAAAATTAAAGAAAAAAATTATGAGGCCAAGTCACAAAAGCAATAGAAAAAAAAGACAAGTCTTCCGACTAAGCCGATAGTAAGGTCACTTACCTGATTAGCTTACGCTAGTGTCACCAATTTATCCTTAAGAAAGTTTGATTTGTCATTTGTATCGAAGTTAACTTATGTGAACCCATGAAATCAATTTTAAATTCAATTCTCTATATTTTACAATAGCCCATGTGGTAGACTTCATGCGAGCATGAGAAATCTTTGAATATTATATACAAATATATATATTAAAGATCTTATTTTCTATTACTGTTATTTTTAGTAACTCTTATATGAAATAATTTGATGGTGTTATTTTAAGTTGGAGTCTTATCTCCTTTCTTGTCGTATGATATTTCGTATAATATTTCAAAATTCAATGGTTTTCTCATGGTTTATTCTTATTCATACAAATCAAGTTGGGTTGGGCCAATAAACATAAAAAATTGTCAATACTTGAATTACATAGATAATAAGACTTTAATCAATTCTACCTCTCCCATTTTTTCTTCTATCTTATGTCCTCTGTTAATTATCCTTAGCTAATGTTAATCCATTATTCTTTTTTTTTTCTTTCAAATCTTCCATTTTCCTTTTTCACATTATTTCTCGGTTAAATTTTATTATTCTCTATTAAAATTTTCCTTTTTCATCTATATATTTATTCAGTTAAATTTCTCCTTTTTCTTCTGCTTCATGTATTTATTTTAATTCTTTAAATTTTTCTTTCTTCTAAATCTATTCACAGATATTCTTGACCAATTTTTAGTTGATCATTTACTGGGACTCTTATTGATTCTAGAGTGATTTTCTTATAGAGAACAAAATCTCTCCCCCACCTAAATTTGCAATCTACTTCTACGGGTGAAAGCCATTCTCTGACATTTTTTGTTTTTTCTCCGGTTTTTGTTGTTCCATTTCCTTTTTCTTTGCAGGAACATTGATACGGCTAAAGGGTTGGTTGAAGAGAGATAAATGGGGAAGTGAGAGATGAGTGTATAGATGGATTAGTTATCCTTTCTTTTTTTAATTTATTATTATTATTTTTATTTATTTATTTATTATTATTATTATTATTTGGGCTAGAACGTTGTTTAGGTGAATGATTAACCTTTTTCAACCCTAAATGGAAAAAAAAGAAACAATATAAAAGGGAAAGGTTCCAAAAGAGAAAGAGTCATAGGGGGGACCAAAAAGACATAATTGGAGACCGTTAATAACAGATGAGGCTACAATTGCAACAAATCAAAGAGGAGGAGAGAGAAGCACCCTAACAACTAATGACAGCAAAGTAAAAATAGAGTAGAGAGCTGAAGGGAGGGAAATTTTCATGGAAGAACAACTCGATAGTTCTCTAATCCTTTACTCTTTTTTCTTATTCTATTAATTTTATATGATTAACATGTTGATTTTTCTATGTAAATCATTGTTTATAAAGAGTTAAACCTTACAAGAGAGACGAAAGAGTTTTATGTAGTTAAAACACGTGGACGGTGTGATTTTTGTTTATTGAAAAGTTGTTATTAGTAATCTACAAGTTTGTTTAGTTGGCCACATTACATACATAGTTGTTTCTCTTGTTCGAAATAAGAGAGCAAATAGAGACGACTGATAGTAGGTCCTTAATTCCGATAGTAGGTCCTGAGCTGTATTTATACCACCGATAGTAGGTCCTTAATTCCAACCAAACCTCAATGCTATGTTTGAACGGTAACAGATCAAAAAAAAAAAAAAAAAAAAAGAGGCGAGTCGTTCGCCGGAGTGGGCGGGCGAAGTCGGGATCGAGGAGGAAACACGAACCCGACCTTCAGCCACCCCGAGAGCACCTGCAAGGAAGGAAAAAGGAAAAGAAAAAAGGGAAAAACGAAGGAAGAGGAAAAAAAAAGCCGACGGAACTCCGGCGAGGCCCAAACCTTACGAAATCGACGTCAAACTTCAATTTCACGTAACGAAAGTAATCCCAGAGCCTTTTACATACACCGGGGATAGATTTGGGCGAGTCCTACATGTTGTACACCGCCGGCAAGGAAGATAGAGCGTCGGATCTCCAAACCCTCTCAGATCCGGGAGTGTTAGGCCGTTACGTTCCAAACCAATCCCAAAAACGAGATTAGGGGAAGAAGGAGACTCGGAAACGGAGAAAAGGGAGGGAAAAACGACGGCGAAGCGACGTCACGGAGGGAGAAGGACAGTCGCCGGAAATCGGCGAGGAAGCCGGGCGAAGAAGACGAAGTCCGACCCGAACGTCGGACCCCGCGACCCGAACCGAACCCAACCCACGCTGACCCAATTCGGTCGACGAAACCTCCCGCAGCCCAAAACGTTTCGGCCCAGCCCAGAAAACAAGTTAAGGCCCAGCCCACCTACACAGCCTCCAGCTTGGGCCGACCCGTCGCTCGCGGCCAACCTAGACCCGCGCGCTCAACCCGAAAACCCGCGCCTCGACCCGGACCGTTGTACGTATCGCTCTCTAGTTGTGCCACGTGTCACCTCGGCAACGCGACACCCCTCAGCTCGACGGCGGCTTCTCGGCTCGACGGCGGCTTATCCAACTCGGGAAACCTGTTTCCGACCCGTTTGTCACTGTTCCGACCCTCCCGGACCTGGTTTCGGCCCCGTTTAAGGTAAATTATACAATTTTAAGGACGTATGTCACAATTTCAAGTTGGATATTTATGATAATTGTGAAATACTAATGAAGGTGTCGAATGATCCAATAGGAACCAACCACCCACGGAAGCGTAGGACGTTTTACGAGAAGCTAGGAGCTTACGTTATATTTTAGGGAGTACTTCGGCTAAGGCCTACCAAGTAAGTGGCTCACCCCGTCGTAGGATCACGCGTTGTTGTTGTGTGATGACACGTGCCCGTGGTTTCGCACGTGTCATTAAATAGTGCATTGAATTGTGTGTTGAAATACGTACCTATGTGAACGTAATTGTATGCTATGTATGCTATGTATGCTTTGTGATCTGATACGATATGTAATGCATGTGACGTTAAGTTGTTCTTGAATGGTTGTGACATGATTGTGTGGAATGTTGAATATTATTTGCATGAATTGTATGACATGAAATAAGGTAGATACATGAGAACAAAACCCCAATAGAGTTATGTATGGTACGTAAATAGGGAACGAGGTTGACATGTTTGCATGGAACGTAACTGAGGGGTTATGTTCACTAATGATAATATTGTATTAATGGGGACCTCATGCATTGTGTGTGTTCATGCATCTCGGGGGATACCCCCATTCCATCACGAGGGTACGGACGCGTACACCCAATGGCAGGGCAACGATCGTTACGCCTCGCGTAACGCTGCCGTGACGGTTACTAGTTCTAACGGGTCCCGGCATAAGGGGCTCCCAGAGTATGCCCACCGGGTAATGAAAGTGGCCCAGCGGTGTGCGAACTAGCTGGTGAGCCCATACTCGCACGTATGGGCTGTGTGTTGAGTATATGGTACACGTCCAGAGTTACCTGTTAGGACAGCACCGTAGGAAAAACGAAACGAAACGAAAGATAGGTCCCATCATTTCATTGCTTGTGATTGTTGCATAACCCCGATAGGGGAGTCACTTACTGAGTATTCTAGAAATACTCAAGCCTCGTGCTATATTTTTTTTTTCCCAGATAAGGGTAAGGCACCCATGTGAGATCGTCGGCGGCATCTTTCACCCCGGGACCGTGGCACATGCATAGGGCAGTCATCTTTCTTTTTGTCCCTTCATAGTATAGGTTAGTATAAGCTGAATTCGTTTTGGGTGATTAGTTTAGGCTAGTATAGGTTGAATTGTATTTGCATAATAAACCTTAGGGTAGGATAAGAGATTTATTTCGGTTTTGTTCTTTTTCCTTTCTTTCCCTTGTATTTTTCTTTCACGAGGTAATAAAAGGCGAGTGTAGGTCGCATTAATGATACAGGGCCCACTTAATGTTTATTCCGCATTTCAAAGTGTATTAATGACCTTAGACAAAATAGGTAAAATATTAGGGTCGTTACAGTTGGTACCAGAGCCCCAGGTTATAGATCTTGTAGACTAGCCTACAAAGTAGGCTTGGCATGTTCCATGGTCCAACTATCGATGCTCCGTCGTTGTCAGGTACACCTTACATAGCATTAGGGATGTATAGCTTTTGATGGTATATTTAATGTGGTTGGCTTTAAATGTTGAAGAATATGATGTTGTATGGTTTCGTGTTGTGATGTGATCTGGTGTTAATGCATGCCTTTATGTCATGATTCATGCTTTCTGCTATGTGAGTTATACGGTAGGATGTAGAGAATATTATAAGTAAATCTTAAACTTAGCCAGGGTTATTATTTTGGTTTCTAGAACCATGCCGAACAGAGGACATAGACGAGGTAGGAGAGGGAGAGGACGACCTCCCATTAGGAGAGGCGGAAGAGGGGAAGCCGAAAGAAGCGCTTCCCAAGAAGGGTCGACTACTGGACCCTATGCGTTTGTACCACCGACTGAACATATACCTCCCCCACAAACTGTACCACCTACTGAAAACGTACCCCCCCCCACAAGCTGTACCCCCTCCTGAATACGTACCGCCCCCTCAAGCTGCACCATAGGCCGGGTTAGACCCCGCCACAAGGATAATGTTGGAATCACTCCAAACGACTATGCAGACCATGCTGGCCACACAACAGGCCACGTTATTAGCTACGCAACAAGTCGCGGCAATGGCCACGCAACCGACCAACGCGGCGGCCACGCGACCGGTGGGTGCGGAAGCTATACAACCGGCCAACAACTCGCAACCGGACAGAGGTGCGAATTGGTTAAAGGATTTCAGACGGTATAACCCCCGTCCATTTGTTGGTTGAAAGGAAGATCCCACAGCGGCCCAGATGTGGATCGCAAACATGGAGACGACCTTTGAATCAATGAGATGTCCTGACGAACATAAGGTGGCATGTGCGACGTATGTTTTACAAAAAGATGCAGAAGTGTGGTGGTCAGATAATAAACAGAGTATCAACCCGAGTGGGGGGATCACAACGTGGGAAACCTTTAAGGAAGCCTTCCTAAAGTATTATTACCCAAAGGAAACCCGTATAAAGAAACAACAAGAGTTTAACCACTTAACTCAAGGTGATGGCACGGTGGATCAGTATGACCAGGAATTCATGAGGTTAAGAAGGTTTGCACCGTCATTAGCCGACACAGAAGAGAAACAGACGGAGAAGTTTGTGTTGGGGTTGAACCCGAAGACCCGCCGCATGTTAGAGGCTTTTAACCCAAAAACTTACGAAGAGGCCCTAAGGACGGCCAAGGCCCTAGAGGAACCCCTGGAAGAGAAAAAACAAGAGCCTACTGTCGTCACAGGGAGGAAACGCCCTGTCGAGGTCGGGATTACAGAGTTCCAGCCACCGCCCCAGAGACCTCGATATCATAATAGGCCACCTGCTCCACCCTCAATAGCCCGATTCCTACCATCGGAGAAACCCCTGTGCCATGACTGTGGGAAACAACATGTTGGGAGGTGTCTGGCGGGCTCAGGTATGTGCTATATCTGTGGACATGCAGGTCATTTGGCTAGGACTTGTCCTACAAGGGGCACGGGAAACCCAAGAGAACCCCTTAGAGGGCCGGTCATTCGGGAACCCACCGTACAAACTCGCCCACAGATTAAGGCATACGCAACGACCGGCAAAGAGGCAGGGACGTCTGGCACCGTGGTGACCGGTACGCTTTCTATACTAGGACACTTTGCCTTGACATTGTTTGATTCTGGCTCTACTCATTCGTTTGTCTCCTTACCGTTTGTCGAACAAGCGGGGTTCGTAGTAGAACCCTTAAAGCATGTATTGTCGGTTGGTACCCCAGCGGGGGTAGACCTAGTTACAAAAACTAGAATAAAGGATGGACAAGTAGTAGTAGTTGAACAAACCCTCCACGTGGACTTAAAAGTAGTGGACATGACGGATTTTGACGTCATACTAGGAATGGACTGGCTAGCCGAAAACTTTGCTAACATTGACTGCCATAAGAAAGAAGTGATATTCACACCGCCAAACGGACCCACCTTTAAGTTTAAAGGAACCTTCACAGGTACCATCCCAAAAATAGTATCGATGATGAAAGCTAAACGCTTGGTACAACAAGGGGGGTGGGCGTTTCTAGCCTGTGCAGTAAACACAAAAGGAAAGGAAAAACCAATAGATACAGTACCCATAGTAAACGAATATATGGACGTCTTCTCAGAGGACCTCCCGGGGATCCCTCCATCACGAGAGGTAGATTTTGGAATAGAGCTGGAACCAGGAACGGGACCCATCTCTAAGGCCCCATATCGCATGGCACCAGCAGAACTAAAAGAACTTAAATTGCAACTGCAAGACCTATTGGATAAAGGCTTCATTCGACCTAGCGTGTCCCCTTGGGGTGCGTCGGTGTTGTTTGTCAAAAAGAAAGACGGCTCTAGTCGTTTATGCATTGATTATAGGGAATTAAACAAGAGGACGGTAAAGAACAAATACCCACTACCCCGCATCGAGGACCTATTTGACCAACTTCGAGAGGCGACAGTGTTTTCCAAAATAGATCTTCGATCAGGATACCATCAAATTAAGATTAAAAATGAAGATATACCAAAAACAGCCTTTCGAACCAGATATGGCCACTATGAGTTTGTGGTAATGTCTTTTGGTCTCACAAATGCCCCAGCGGTATTCATGGAATTAATGAACCGAGTATTTAAGGAGTGCTTAGACGCGTTTGTGATCGTGTTCATAGACGACATCCTGATTTACTCGAAAACGGACCTAGAACACCAAGACCACCTTCGCAAAGACCTAACTATCTTAAGGAAGAACAAGTTGTTTGCCAAATTCTCCAAGTGCGAATTTTGGTTACGACAGGTTTCGTTCTTGGGTCACGTAGTGTCAAAGGAAGGAATTTTGGTAGATCCCAGTAAGATAGAAGCTGTTACAAAATGGAAACGCCCAACTACGGTCACTGAAATACGAAGTTTCTTGGGATTGGCAGGTTACTATCGAAGATTTGTTCAAGACTTTGCTAAGATAGCCACGCCCCTCACCCAATTGACAAAAAAAGGTGTACCCTTCATCTGGGACGATACTTGTGAGGCCAGCTTTCAAGAACTAAAACAGAGACTAGTGTCCGCCCCAGTGCTCACGGTTTCTGAAAGTTCTGCGGGATACGTAGTTTACAGTGATGCATCCAAAAAGGGGTTGGGTTGTGTATTGATGCAACATGGCAAGGTTGTTGCGTATGCGTCGCGTCACCTAAAGGATTATGAGAAAAACTATCCTACACACGATTTAGAGTTGGCGGCAGTGGTGTTCGCATTAAAAATATGGCGACATTACCTATATGGTGAAAAGACCCAAATTTATACGGACCATAAAAAGCCTAAAATACTTGTTCACACAAAAAGAATTGAATATGAGACAACGTAGGTGGCTAGAGCTGGTAAAGGATTACGACATTGATATTCAGTACCACCCCGGAAAAGCAAATATAGTCGCTGATGCACTAAGTCGAAAAGCAGTACACTCGTCGGCCCTCATCACCAGGGAGCCACGAGTGCGAGCCGATTTCGAACATGCTGGCATAGCGGTAGTAACCAAGGAGGTGGCAGCTCAAATGGCCCGACTGACAGTGCGTCCCACGCTCAGACAGAGGATCATAGATTCACAACGTGAGGATCCAAGTCTAAACAAAATCTTAAACCAGTTGAGAGCCGGCCCCGTGGACAGTTTTACTAAGTCAACAGACGACGGGCTATTATGTCAAGGACGTTTGTGTGTCTCACCGGTGAGTGAAATAAAGAAAGAAATCCTGACTGAGGCGCACAACTCACCCTTCTCGATACATCCAGGTGGAACAAAGATGTATCAAGATTTGAAACAACACTTCTGGTGGCGAAATATGAAAAAGGATATCGCGGAGTACGTGAGTACATGTCTAGTGTGCCAACAGGTGAAAGCCCCCAGGCAGAAAACCGACGGGTTACTACAACCTCTAAGTATACCGGAATGGAAATGAGAAAACATTGCGATGGATTTCATAGTGGGCCTACCCAAAACACTAAAGGGCTACACGGTAATTTGGGTGATTGTCAATCGTCTGACAAAGTCAGCTCACTTCCTATCAGGTAAGGCAACGTATACGGTAGATAAATGGGCTCAACTGTATGTCAAAGAAGTTGTGAGGTTACATGGAGTCCCGGTCTCGATTGTGTTGGATCGGGACCCGCGTTTTACGTCGGCCTTTTGGCGCGGCCTCCAAAAAGCGTTGGGTACCCGCCTCGACTTCAGTACCGCCTTTCACCCACAAACTGTTGGCCAGACGGAGCGATTAAACCAAATCCTGGAAGACATGCTCCGGGCGTGTGTGATGGATTTCAGAGGGAGTTGGGACACTAAGCTACACTTAATGGAATTCTCTTACAACAATAGTTTCCAAGCAACCATCGGGATGGCATCGTTTGAAGCATTGTATGGGAAAAGGTGTAGATCCCCATTGTGCTGGGACGAAGTAGGAGAAAGAGAACTAGTAGGACCCGAGCTGGTCTGCATCACCAACGAGGCGGTACAAAAGATTAGAACAAGGATGTGCACCGCACAAAGTAGACAAAAGAGCTACGCCGACGTTAGGCGTAGGAATTTAGAGTTCGAAGAGGGAGACCTGGTGTTCTTAAAAGTAGCTCCTATGAAAGGCATTCTAAAATTCGGACGAAAGGGGAAGCTAAGTCCCCGATTTATCGGACCGTTCGAAATATTAGAGAGAATAGGTTCAGTAGCTTATAAGCTAGCCTTACCCCCTTCACTCTCGAGCGTACACGACGTGTTTCATGTATCCATGTTAAGGAAATACATTGCGGATCCCACGCACATAATAGATTACAAACCCCTCGAGATCGAGAAAAATTTAAGTTACCAGGAGAAACCGGTTAAAATTCTAGCCAGAGAGGTGAAGGCGTTACATAATAGAAACATAAGATTCGTCAAGGTATTGTGGCGTAATCACCAAATGGAGGAAGCAACGTGGGAACGAGAGGAGGAAATAAAAGAACGATATCCTGAGTTGATCCGGGAGTCTGAAACTTTCGAGAACGAAAGTTCTCTTTAGGGGAGGATAATGTAACGGATCAAAAAAAAAAAAAAAAAAAAAGAGGCGAGTCGTCGGCAGGACCGAAAACTCCGGCGAACGCAGGAGTTTTCGTTCGCACACGACCCACAAAGAGCGGGCGAAGTCGGGATCGCGGAAGAAACACGAACCCGACCTTCAGCCACCCCGAGAGCACCTGCAAGGAAGGAAAAAGGAAAAGGAAAAAGAGAAAAACGAAGGAAGAGGAAAAAAAAAGCCGACGGAACTCCGGCGAGGCCCAAACCTTACGAAATCGACGTCAAACTTCAATTTCACGTAACGAAAGTAATCCCAGAGCCTTTTACATACACCGGGGATAGATTTGGGCGAGTCCTACACGTTGTACACCACCGGCAAGGAAGATAGAGCGTCGGATCCCCAAACCCTCTCAGATCCGGGAGTGTTAGGCCGTTACGTTCCAAACCAATCCAAAAAACGAGATTAGGGGAAGAAGGAGACTCAGAAACGGAGAAAAGGGAGTGAAAAAGGACGGCAAAGCGACGTCACGGACGGAGAGGACAGTCACCGGAAATCGGCGAGGAAGCCGGGCGAAGAAGACGAAGTCCGACCCGAACGTCGGACCCCGTGACCCGAACCGAACCCAACCCACGCTGACCCAATTCGGTCGACGAAACCTCCCGCAGCCCAAAACGTTTCGGTCCAGCCCAGAAAACCAGTTAAGGCCCAGCCCACCTACACAGCCTCCAGCTTGGGCCGACCCGTCGCTCGCGGCCAACCCAGACCCGCGCGCTCGACCTGAAAACCCGCGCCTCGACCCGAACCGTTGTACTTGTCGCTCTCTAGTTGTGCCACGTGTCACCTCGGCAGCGCGACACCCCTCGGCTCGACGGCGGCTTATCCGGCTCGGGAAACCTGTTTCCGACCCGTTTGTCACTGTTCTGACCCTCCCGGACCTGGTTTCGGCCCCATTTAAGGTAAATTAGACCATTTTAAGGACGTATGTCACAATTTCAAGTTGGATATTTATGATAATTGTGAAATACTAACGAAGGTGTCGAATGATCCAATAGGAACCAACCACCCACGGAAGCGTAGGACGTTTTACGAGGAGCTAGGAGCTTACGTTATATTTTAGGGAGTACTTCGGCTAAGGCCTACCAAGTAAGTGGCTCACCCCGTCTAGGATCACGCGTTGTTGTTGTGTGATGCACGTGCCCGTGGTTTCGCACGTGTCATTAAATAGTGCATTGAATTGTGTGTTGAAATACGTACCTATGTGAACGTAATTGTATGCTATGTATGCTATGTATGCTTTGTGATCTGATACGATATGTAATGCATGTGACGTTAAGTTGTTCTTGAATGGTTGTGGCATGATTGTGTGGAATGTTGAATATTATTTGCATGAATTGTATGACATGAAATAAGGTAGATACATGAGAACAAAACCCCAATAGAGTTATGTATGGTACGTAAATAGGGAACGAGGTTGACATGTTTGCATGGAACGTAACTGAGGGGTTATGTTCACTAATGATAATATTGTATTAATGGGGACCTCATGCATTGTGTGTGTTCATGCATCTGGGGGGATACCCCCATTCCATCACGAGGGTACGGACGTGTACACCCAATGGCAGGGCAACGATCGTTACGCCTCGCGTAACGCTGCCGTGACGGTTACTAGTTCTAACGGGTCCCGGCACAAGGGGCTCCCAGAGTATGCCCACCGGGTAATGAAAGTGGCCCAGCGGTGTGCGAACTAGCTGGTGAGCCCATACTCGCACGTATGGGCTGTGTGTAGAGTATATGGTACACGTCCAGAGTTACCTGTTAGGACAGCACCGTAGGAAAAACGAAACGAAACGAAAGATAGGTCCCATCATTTCATTGCTTGTGATTGTTGCATAACCCCGATAGGGGGGTCACTTACTGAGTATTCTAGAAATACTCAAGCCTCGTGCTATATTTTTTTTTTTTCAGATAAGGGTAAGGCACCCATGTGAGATCGTCGGCGGCATCTTTCACCCCGGGACCGTGGCACATGCATAGGGCAGTCATCTTTCTTTTTGTCCCTTCATAGTATAGGTTAGTATAAGCTGAATTCGTTTTGGGTGATTAGTTTAGGCTAGTATAGGTTGAATTGTATTTGCATAATAAACCTTAGGGTAGGATAAGAGATTTATTTCGGTTTTGTTCTTTTTCCTTTCTTTCCCTTGTATTTTTCTTTCACGAGGTAATAAAAGGCGAGTGTAGGTCGCATTAATGATACATGGCCCACTTAATGTTTATTCCGCATTTCAAAGTGTATTAATGACCTTAGACAAAATAGGTAAAATATTAGGGTCGTTACATGAACTATCATGGTTTGGCGGCTCCTGAGCTATATTTCTCGTATCACACTTGTCGTTACCAAATTTATGTTACTAACTGCACGTGTTGTAGTTGTATCCCAATAGAGACGATCGTTGGCCGCTATTTCTATCAACTTAAGTCTTTCCTTCTATTGGACAAATACTTTACCCTTTTTTAGTCTACATTCTTTTTTTCTCTAACTTCATGTAATAACACCTTTATATCTCCAACATAGTGTGCCGACTCGAATCAGCGAGTCGGTATCAAGCTTCTACTCTTCTCACCATACAAGGCATAGTTAACTACTTCCTATGTCGGGACTACACGAAAGTTTAGTTTTTTTTTTCTTTTTCAAAAGGTAATGTAGCCACTTATGGCATATTACATCTTGTCAAGCATAATTGTTCTATTATTAGAATACTTCCTACTCGTAGTCATTCCAAGCAAGGTGTCATCCTAAGCTAGATGTCCTACTATACTATGCACCATTCGAGGCTATTAAAGATCACCTGTTTTAGATTGCTGTCAGTTAGATTTTCGGTTAATGTTTCTGATTAAATCTCCTTATAGTTATAGTTAGGAGTGGATTTAGTTTTGATTTGTTTGATTTAGTTTTAATTTGTTTACTGGTTTGTTACCAGATTTTAAGCAAATTTTTAGGCAATTTTTTAAATATCTTTTTATATTATCTGAATATATATGGAGCCTTATTGCTCTCTATAATATATCTTCTTATCAACCATTCAATCTCTCTTTGTTTCACTAAAAAGTTGGTATCAGAGCAGCCTTCTTAAGGGATCTGTGAGATCAAAATGGAAGGAGAATCCAGTTTTTCAGCTGTTGCACCACCAGTCTTCGATGGAGACAATTATCAAATTTGGGCAGTTCGTATGGAGACTTATCTGGAGGCTTTGGATCTTTGGAAAGTAATAGAAGAGGATTATGAGGTTCCTCCACTTCCAGCAACTCCTACTGTAGCACAAATCAAAGCACAGAAGGAAAAGAAGACAAGAAAATCAAAGGCAAAAGCTTGCCTATTTGCAGCCGTATCTCAAATGATCTTTATGCGAATAATGTCCCTCAAGACAGCAAAGGAAATCTTAGATTACCTCAAGGCTGAATATGAAGGAGATGAGAGGATTCGTGGAATGAATGAAAGTCCTGAATTTGATTAGGGTTTTCGAGTTGCAGAAGATGAAGGAGTCTGAGTCGGTGAAAGAGTACTCTGACAGACGTCTCAACATTGCCAACAAGGTGAGATTGCTTGGTTATGAGTTAAATGATTCCAGGATCGTTAAAAAGTTGTTGGTCACTGTTCCAGAGAAGTTTGAAGCCACCATTACTACTCTGGAGAACACCAACCATTACTACTCTGGAGAACACCAAAGACCTGTCAAAGATTTCTCTTACAGAGCTCTTGACTGCTTTACAAGCACAAGAGCAAAGGAGGTCTATGAGGCTGGAGGGGTGATTTGAAGGTGCCTTACCTGTTAAGCATCAAGACAACAGCATGTATAAAAATAAGAAAATTTTCAAAAACCAATCGACGAATGAAGATTCATCTGTTAATTATCAGAAGACAAGAGGAGGAGGTTCCAAAAAATCCTATCCACCTTGCTGCCATTGTGCGAAGAAAGGTCATCCACCATACAAGTGTTGGAGAAGACCTGACACCAAATGCTCCAAATGCAATCAACTTGGACATGAAAGAAGTAGATGAACATGTAGCTGATCAAGAAGAAGAAGATCAATTGTTTGTGGTCACTTGTTTCTCAGGCAAAGAATCAAGCGAGAGCTGGTTGATTGACAGTGGGTGCACAAATCATATGACATATGACAAGGAGTTTTTTAAGGAATTAAGAGACACTGAAGTCAAGAGAGTGAGGATTGATAATGGTGAACACTTGGAAGTCAAGGGAAAAGGCACCGTAGCTATAACAAGATATGAAGGTACAAAATTTATTCAAGATGTTTATTTGTAACTAAAATTGATCAAAATCTTTAAGTGTTTTTTTTCTTGATAAAGGCTATAAAGTGTTGTTTGAGAATAAGTAGTGCTTGATCAGAGATGCTAGTGACAAAGACTTGTTCAATGTCAAAATGAAAGGCAAAAAACTTTGCTCTAAATCTGATGGAGAAAGAGGAGATGACCTTTATATCTAGAGTTAGTGCCACTGAGATTTGGCACAAAAGACTTGGGCACTTTCATCATCGAGGTTTGCTTTAGATGCAGTCAAAGAAGCTGGTAGAAGGACTCGCTAACATTGATGATGACATGCCTCTTTGTCGTGCTTGTAATTTTGGGAAGCAACATAGGCAACCCTTTCCAAAACAGGCATGGAGAGCCTCGAAAAAGCTGCAGCTGGTTCATACTGATCTTTGTGGTCCTCAGCGAACACCATCATTAAATGGTAATCTTTATTACATTGTTCTTATTGATGATCTAACAAGAATGTGTTGGATCTTCTTGTTGAAGCAAAAGTCAGAAGTTGCGGGTGTATTTTGGAAATTCAAAGCCAGAGTTGAGAAGGAAAGTGCATGCTTGATTCAGATTATAAGATCAGATAATGGCAAGGCGTACACTTCAGAAACTTTTAACAGGTTTTGTGAAGAGGCTGGAATTGAACATCAATTGACAGCACCATACACTCCTCAACAGAATGATGTCAGTGAAAGGAGGAATAGATTCATAATGGAGATGACGAGATGCATGCTTCATGTGAAGAATCTTCCAATACGTTTTTGGGGAGAAGCAGCAAACACTGCTGTGTACTTGCAAAATCGAATTTCAACAAAAGCTGTGAAAGACCTGACACCATTTGAAGCTTGCATGTTAAAAGATTCTGAAGATGAATGACAAGAAGAGTCTGAAGATGAATGACAAGAAGAGTCTGAAGATGAATGACAAGAAGAGTCTGAAGATGAATGACAAGAAGAGTCTGAAGATGAATGACAAGAAGAGTCTGAAGAAGAACGAAAAGATGCTTTGGTTGATGATGCACCTGTCAGAGGTACAAGGTTGCTGTATGATATTTATCAAAGGTGCAATGTAGTTGTTGTGAGCCTGCAGGGTTCCATGATGTAAAAAAACAGCCAACATTTGATGGCTGCAATGCAGGAGGAGCTTTCGATGATCGAAAAAAATAAAACCTGGGAGTTGGTTGATCGACCTCTAAACAGAAAAATAATTGGAGTAAGATGGGTGTTCAGGAAAAAGCTTGAAATTTGCTCCATCTAAACAAGGAGAAGTGTTAAAGATACTTATTTTAGATTGTTGTCAGTTAGATTTTCTGTTAATGTTTCTGATTAAATCTCCTTATAGTTGGGAGTTGATTTAGTTTTGATTTGTTTGATTTAGTTTTGATTTGTTTACTGGTTTATTACCAGATTTTTTTAAATATCTTTTTATATTATATATATATAGATCTATAATATATCTTCTTATCAACTATTCATCACTCTTTCTTTCACTAATACGGACTAGATTGATAATTTAAGAAAGGTTGCCATTGAGCTCTTGAGAAGAATTCTCTCATTCAATATTAACACATGTGTGTTTATAATAGTACTATCTCGTCGTTCCCTCTCTATTACTAGTATTGGCAAACAATCCACCCTCTGTAGTGTCTCTCTCAAGCATTGCACGAGAATCTTCTAAACTCGTGTAATCCCCATGAGGAGTTACTTGAGGTGCATGACGACCCCAATCCCTTATTGCTTCTTAGCTTGCTAAAGGTGTTCTCTTATGGATAACATCAATGCCTTTCGGGCGACATGCCATCTTCCTATCTCTCAAGACCCTCAATGGTCATGATTCTAGTCCTTTCTCATAATTGACCAAGCTAGTATTAGCACTACTACCTATTGCATCCTTAGGGAGTCAGACTTTACATCTTGTGATTGCTTAATGGAATCACTGTCTGGATTCATTTGAGGGTTTTTCATACTTGCCAACACTACCCTAGGCACTCGACATATTTATTGAGCATCATTTCACTCTAAGCGTTTACCTCACATCACCCTCGAAAAGCCTTTAGGGTAGCCCCATGGAACACCCCTGTGACATCTTTTATGTTCGAAAGTCACATTCTTGGACTTGTGGGGTCTTATGCAGGTGAACTATTGATTTTAGTGCATACGAGCTCTTGTACTCAAGTAATTTGGCTTAATTATAAGTCATTTTATCTGATTGTCAGCCGATGTATTGTCCTTCACAAGTCTCATATTGTAACTGCACTTAGCCAATTGATCTTTAATCTCTTTTGGTCCATCTAAGTCTATTCGCGATTGACATAAGAATCAGGGTGTCCTCATCAAATTTCGGGTTCTAGAATGGATCCCATAGGTATAGATCATGTCTCCCTATTAATAACCTCTCTATGGTCTCCCTAATAGGTTCCATGTGTATCTACTATTAAGCGCGAACTAGAAGCTCCTGTAATGGTACCAACCGACTCTATATTTCTATGCCATTCTAGGCTCTAAATGGTGTAAAATAGATCCTTCACTAAGTACAATTAAAGCTCCCTTAGTAGTCCCCTTTAAAGTGCCACAGGCCCTAATGGGTGACACCACATTCTTATATACTAAGTAGACTCTCATCAGTTGAAGAAAGTTCAAGATCTTGGGTTGTTCCCTAATGTCATGCATAAATTACTTTAGGTCACATAATGTCACAACCTGATTTTTTAGGCTTTTCCCTGCAATATTGTTTGAGTTACGTGTCCCCTAAAATATAGGCTAAAGTTTCCCCTACCCATAAATATAGGCTAAGGCTCACTACTTATATCTAAGATTTCATGTGTCTCCTACATTGTAGTCTAAATTATATCTTGTAGTCTAAATTATGTGATCATGATATACCATAGGAAGTTTAGAGTGACCTAAGGTGTGAGGTGAGTCTGGATGGAGTGGTACTTAGCAATCGTAGTGTTCTTGTAGTCTTAAGGCTTGGGTTGTGCATCCTTAGATATCAATCAGCTCGATAAGGTCCTTGTCCTTAAAGCCTTTTCTTAAGTCTATAGGTTCTTAGGTTCTAGTTATAAGGATTCTTCTTGAAGCTATAAACCATAGCATGTAAGTCCTAGCCCGAACATAACATGTAAACATTACTATTGTGTCCATGAGTCTTCCATAGCATTATCCAGTAGCATGTCATCATGTTTCATGAAGTTTCATGAAACCATTAGTCTCTTATTAAGGGTTATTAGGTTCATGGCTTTAGGGTATATTCTTGGTATTTAAATTTATGGACTAACCTAAGGTATAACATAACGACTTAGCAATACACGTATAGCATAACAAAAGGTTTATGGTCCCAAAGTAAACATATGTCATATTTACGCCAACACGTCATTTTCATGAACTTAACCAAGCAAACTCATCACACGTGAAAGCTATATTAAGTTTTAAATCCATTGGAGTTCATGAGAATGGGTTAACTATTCATGGCATTTTGATAATTTTCCACCTAAATTTGTTTCAAGCACCAAACATGATTCAATGTTTTTATAACTTTTCATACTCCTTAGAAATCATAAAATTGTGCCTTATATAAAACTTCATCTCATTTAGAGGTAATTTGGGTCATTAACCAATGGTACATCTCTTTAGAGATATTTCAATCATTTTACATTATAACCGGTTTAGCTCCTTAACATATTTGAATGACCACCAAATTTCATATATAGCCTTATTGTGTCATACTGTGCCTTCTATTAAAATTTCATGAGTACTAGAGTCCATTTAGTGAGTTGTTATTTGATTTTCGAGCAAAATGTCTAGTCAATTCTTAGCTTAAGCCTTCAACATTCCTTGAATTCTTAGTTTTCTTAAGCCACATGTTTAATTACAAACAATTCCTATAAGTACAACTCAAGAAAACACTAGATTGGCTACTTAATTTCTTTCATAGGCCCTTTAAATTTGTTTGGGTTTCTTAAACCTAGTTTAGGTGTTACAAATCCTCTCTTCTTAAGAACTTTCTTCTCCCAAAAGTTCATTGTCCTTAGCTCCTTAAATCCTTATATCGTCCATCCATCCTTGAGAGTACTTATTCATGGTCAAGTCCTTTGAATTTCTTGAGGGTCTTTTCAAGGGTTTGTCCCTTCTTCCTTTCAAAAATGATGTGTGAGTTCCTTTGCAATCGTCCCTTAGATTTCATTAGTTTTGACATAAGTTATCTTCCTAAGTATTTTTGGAGTTCTTAATGGTCTTAAGTTTTAAGGCATCTTTCTTAACTTATGTCTCAAATAATATCAATAATATCTAAGTGGAACCGAGTCCAAAACACATAACTAAGAAGTCAAGAAAAAGTGGAGTACTTGTAATTACTGATTCAAGGCTATCGACCATTCTAACCATGGTACTCGACTGCATTCGTTCGTGCCTCCTTGGCACAATCCTTCTTGAAGCTAAAGTAATTTAGTTTGTTCGAAGAGTTACTAGAAATTCACCAATAGGTGAAAATTCAAAGTTAAGCCCGCAATCATTTGTGGAGCTGATTCTATATAATCTTACCTTAGATAATAATAAAGGAAATGATCCAATTTGAAAACAATAATAATTCTTTAAAGGTGACGATTTTTTTTCTTTTTACTATGAAGCAATGTTCCATGACTACCAAAAACAAAACTTTTATTTAAAAATAAATAAATAAATAAATAAATAATAGATACAAACAAAGAAAGTTGTCATTTTCAAACAGCAAAATTAAATGGATTTAAAAATATATTTATATGGCCCTTACACACTCCACAAGAGCCAATCAAAAAAGCCATCCATGGAGCTCTCTAGAAACCCCACAAATTTATTTATTTGCCTCTTCCACCCAACTTTGGCTCATCTTCATACTTTTAACCCAAATGGGGTTCAAATTAAATCTTTTACCTTCTAAATTTAAACCTAATTTTAATTTTGTGTATAAAAAGTTAAAGGTGGAGTGTATTAAAGATTTACAAATTTTAAAAATATATCAAAGGGGTTTAATTAAATAAAATTATATTATATTTAATAGAGTGGGGGCTTAGAATTATTGCACCAATGATTTAATGTTTGAAAATGATGATGATGGAAGAAGGCCAAAAGGGGTGGTGCCCCCCACAACTTTACACCTTCAATTATATATATATATATATATATATATATATATATATATATATTTTTTTTTTTTTTTAATAATATTATTCCAACCAAACCAAACGCCACTTGGGCCACCTTTTGAACATTTACAGTTCTCCACAATTGTCCATACCATATATTTGCCCAATCATTTTTATAATAATATTAGCGTTTTTGTATACTTTACTTTAATTTCTCCATCCTTATCTATAATATAGTATTCTAAAAGGAATCGCGTATATTTTTATTTTAAACACGAAAAATTGATCTTATTACTCTCTATACTTTACCTGATTGTATTTTCCAGGCTTATGCACTCATTCCACATGTTAGGTGTAGCTGTTGTATTCTGCGGCTCTCTATTCAGTGCTATGCATGGTTTCTTAGTAACTTTTAGTTTCATCAGGGAAACCATAGAAAATGAATCTGCTAATGAAGGTTACAGATTTGGTCAAGAGGAAGAAACTTATAATATCGTAGCTGCTTATGGTTATTTTGGCCGATTGATCTTCCAATATGCTAGTTTCAACAACTCTCGTTCCTTACACTTCTTCCGAGCTGCTTGGCCTGTAGTAGGTATATGGTTCACCGCTTTAGGTATTAGCACTATGACTTTCAACTTAAATGCTCTCAATTTCAACCAATTTGTAGTTGATAGTCAAGTTCGTATAATGTTTTATTTGAAAATAATGAGCTAAAAGAAGGACATGGGTTCATCAATTGAGAGATATTGATTGGGAAATTAGGGCAAAATATATCACAATATCAAAAGAAGATACATATATATATATATACATATATATATATACATATGTTATACATATATATATATATATTGGGACAAGGAACAAGTAGCAAAGGAATGTGTGTGTAAAAGGGTGCATATAAATCACACCCATTATTATACAACATCATTATTATTATCCAGAGAATTATTTGTTTCCAATTTGCTGCTTTTTTTTTAGGACAAATAAATGAGAATATTTAAACTTGTTGAATAATATTTTTACTTTGAAGGAAACGTTAAGGAAACATACTTCACATTTTTAATGATTGAAAAAAATAATAATTAAATTTTTAGTCCCTATGCTTCCAACCATTTATGCAAATGGGTCCTAATGCTTTTCAAAGTTTTATATAATTTCTATCATGTAATTAAAGAATATTAGTTGATATAACAAAAAATAAATATAGATATATATATATCATTAATAATATTTGGTTGATTTAAAGTATTATAAATTTGGTTGGTATGGTTTAGAAAAAGTTTTAATCCTAGCCGTCGACCTAAATTTCTTAAATTAGTCAACAGTGGTCGGCTTCCCTCACATCTGCACGTAGCCTTATTAGTTCGGTTTAGCTGTTGACGGTTTGATTGAACCAATTCAAGGGTTTCAAATCAACTAGATTGGTCTAATTCGGTTCACCTATTTCTTTTTTCTAGCTTAACTTTTTAGATTAGTACACCTACATATCCTTCATTTAAGTTCAAAATGTCATTGAAATAAGTTTCTCCATGGTAACGATCGAAAATTATAAAAATAAATAAAGTAATCCCACGTTGATTATATTGAAAAAATGGGGAGTTGGATTCTAATATAATAGAGAGATCCGTTAGCTTATTGAGAACAAAAATTGCTCCGATTCATCCCATTTTGACAATTCAGACCCTGTTAGAGAATTCATATTCTGACAGCTTCAGCTCAGCTTCCCAGCTGATCCGGCTTGAGTTCAATAAGTTTAAACCCTTTCCTACCATTTTCAACTCTTTAGAGGTGTTTGAGGTCAATATGGCTATTGTTTAAGCAATTTTAATTATTTAAAAATAAGTTTAGATTATTTTAATAAATTAGATGAGTGAAAATTCATAATATAATTCCTCCATAATATAATTCTAAATTAGGAATGAGACTCCGTAGGTGGAATTATATTTCAATGAGTAACTTTAAGCTAGTATCAAGGGAGCGTAGTGACTTCAGCATAGACCAATAAAGTGACTTTACTCTTGGCTTAATTGGATGACTGGTATGATTTATGAATGACATGTGCTTTGCGGCTTCGACACGTGTCATGTTTTATGATTATTTGACGTGTGCGATATTATGTTTTTGCTGTGATCTCAGTTATGTCATCATATAAGTTATGCTATATTATAAATTATACTATGATATGAGTATGCTATGTTATGGAACTATGTTGTGATATCACTGTTGTATGATGCATGAATCTCCAAATGTCACGCCACGTAAACTTTGTTAACATGTTCACTCTATGCCTATGAGATATTACTAAGTCATGTATGTTAATCATGAAAGATATGACTAGTACTACGTAGGTATGTCTCATAGGAAAATTATGTCATGGAAAGAATGGAGGTATGAGTTGCATCATAAATATATGTCATGGTTTAAAGTTATGAGGACCTCATGCATTTTGTATGTAACGTGCATTGGGATACTTTCCTGCTATGGAGACTTCTAGATGTATGAATGATACGTGCTCTATGTAAGGAAGTACTACACATCTATCCCTGCTCAGACTGGAAAGTAGAGACTAAGGCTATGATGTTCTATAAAAGATATGTTTCACAATGATTACATGTGTTTACATTTCTCGATCCCAATAGTGTGGCTACTTATAGAGTATTTATTTAAACATTCAAGCCACATTCTTAAGGCACCCTTGTAAGAATGATAGCGTCATTTGATAATGAAATCAGGATAGTTATATGTTCTATTTAAGGTTAGGGTGGTTTCATTACTTTGAAATTATTTTTATTTCATTCTCGCTATTCTATTGATGTTTACTTTTATTTGAAATGAATTTTGCATACGTTTAATTCCATAGCATTGTTCACATGTGAATGTTTTTAAACAAACTTCTGCAAATATTAGACATGTCATGCATGTGTAGTAAAAATAGGGTTAGTTACCGTTTGTTAGATGTTATTAGGGACATATGTTTTCCAAATTAAAATGTTTTATGTATCATATGATCATGATGCACGATAAAACATGATTAAAAGTTGTGTTGGGATCAATTTTGTGCATTTTATAATTGTTGCGATGAAGAAAGATTTTTGTGGTAGTTAAGAAGAAGGCAAGTTGAGTAATACAAAAATGAAAACAAAAGCAGCTTTAATCTGTTATCCATAAATGGGGTTAGTGGAAACAAAACACAATATTTCTTGCAAACATTTCCTTTTTCAAATCTCTCAACTTGTCTTTTAATGGCCATTTAATAAAAGATTAACTTCATTCATGAATCTTTTTTTTTAAATAATTAAAAAGTAGCTTTTAATTCCCATGGGTTTTCACTGTTTGTGATTAAAATACCTATTACCTACCCGCTTTCATCGTCTTTTTAGGGGAATTCCTTCCAAATTTATCAAGAACGAACGAGTGAATTGTGTCAGCAACTCGAAGTTTTTAGGAAGTCAACACAAAATGAATTGTTTGTGTCGTTTACTCAGACTTCGTGGACTCATACGATCGATTAGACACAAAAGTGAAAAACTTCATTATCCTAACTCTCATTGCCTCCGTAGCAAACTCTGTCGGGGTCTAAAATGACCTTGCATTTACTTGGATATTTTTTCAAAGAATATCGACTCTGTTGTTGAGGTCATGAGATGAAATCACATGCAATAAAGACTTAAACTGATGTGGCGTTAGTGAGAGCTAAAACTTCCTATTTTGGTTTTCACTTCTTTTTTTTTTTCTTCTTAAGATGTGCATCAATTTCATCCACATCAAACTGTAAGCTCTTAAGATGTGCATCACTTTTCTGACTCTGTTTTTCTAGATATGTATCAATTTCATACACACCGATCCTATGCATGTCACTTTTATGTACGTAAGCTCTTGAACATGTATCACGAGTCCACTATTGCAAGAGAAGAGACCCCACTTACAAAAATATTGGTTATGAACTGGTGGCACTGATGGAGCAAAAGATTGTCCCATTTCCAATTCTTTACATTTCTCCATTCATGAACACATAAATGGATAAGGCAATTTCTCCATTCGTGAAAATTGCAGCCTATGAGTATCAACAAAGCATTTCATTAAACAATAAAGTGATCTGAAACCTACAAAAATATTTGCAAGACTCATCTTACCATAAATAGATAAGGCAATTTTGTAATTTCTAGTTCAGAGATTTGGGAGGAGAAATTTTTGGCATGCAAGATAGAAAGAGTAAAGTATTTGTATTTGTTTTCCTATTTGTACTATGAAATCGGGGTTGCAACAACCATGCCATTCGCCATAATCCATAATCTATCGAGTATTTGTCGCATGGCTCTCACTTGTTGACACATCAGTCATTTTCTAACATCTAGAATAATTCGATTCACATCTTGTAAATTACAACCTTTATACTCCTTGAAATTTTTGTACTTTTTATACCAACAAGATGCATGTGCAAGTGTTTTGGTTCTCACCTTTAACGTCTTTTCTCTAAGGTATAACCTCTTTTGATACACAATTCTATGGCGAGGATCTTGGTCCAAGGTTCTGAGTTCTTGGTTCTTACACAATCTCTTGGGAGATCTGTGGGGTCCTATTCTTAGTGAATAACTCAATACTGACCTATGCTCGAGGTTTCATGCATTCCCCACAACATAGTTTGATACCTACATCCAGGGCTTTATGCGTTCTCCACGATACAATCTAAATACCTATGTCCAGGGCTTTATGTGTTCCCTGCGACATAATCTGAATACCTATGCCCAGTATTTCATGCGTTCCTTGCGACGTAGTCTGTGCCATAGGACCATGTTGCACTGTGTCACGGTCATGCGTGTCCAAGACATGTTGGATGTCTCAGTCATGCTTGTCCAGGAGTGTTGTCCATGGCCGCATGCTCGTTCCAAACCCCTTTTACATGCTTTCATCTTAGTTAGGTCTTTATTATTTCATGTTGTGTCAATACGAGGGTGTATGACCGGTCACCAAAATCATGTATACACCCACTAGGGCTAAAATGCCCCAAAACTATAGGAGGATGCAACTAGTTGTCAATTCTTCTTACCCTGAGTTATATACTATTTAAGCCGTGATATTTCTTTCTTTGCTTATAGCCATATAACGTTTCTTTCTTCAATTCATTCAAATTTTTTTCAAATGTATTTTCTCGTTCATGTTTTCTAAAATATTTCTCGCATACGTGACTCGAGGTACGATCATATGCCGATGTTGCCCATGAAATCCAAATTTCTCATAGCTGACTTGTTCATTGGGTTAAAACAAGTGTCGGACAATCACTGTCTCATTGCTGCAAGAGTGCAATTGTGACAAGTGGTATTAGAACCTAGTTGGCTCCTTCAAAAGTAGTACACAATCATGTCCACTGCAAAAAAAACTAGGCAAGTCCCAAGCTGATCGATTAGCTGAAATCGAAGAACAGTTACTCTACATGAGTGAAGTTCCCGATGGAATGAGACCTTTTGGAATCTCATATGAACGAGATTCCCACTAAAGCCGACAGGATCGATGAGATGGCAGGCCGCCTTGAGACAATATTTGTCCGCGAATTAATGACTAGGGTCGAGGTCCTAGAAGACAAGGCCACAACTGCTGGTGGCTTCGAGCGTAGAGATAACTCAACGAGGATCTGTTGCCCAAATAGAAAATTTGTTGAGGGCTTAGATAATCCCCAACAAGTGATCATTGAGATGTTCTCATATTTGTCAAACGATTTGAGAGCAACCCTTGGTGTGGTTAGGGTTGAAGTGGCCAATCTAAGCGCCAAATTAAATCTCACCATGAGAGTGGTGGTGAACCAAACCCCAACTGGGGGTGTAATACAGTCTAACAAGATAAAAGTCCCGAAGCCCAAGCCCTTTTATGGGGTTCAAGATGTCAAGGCTCTAGAGAACTTTATCTTCGACCTTGAACAGTACTTTTGAGTCACAAATATTGTGGCAGAAGAAGTAAAGGTCACGTTGGCAACAATGCATCTAGCCGATGATGAAAGTTGTGGTGGAGGTTCAAGTACATGGACATTCAAGATGGTCGATGTACTATGGACACTTGAGATAGCTTGAAACAAGAACTCCGCTCACAGTTCTTCCTAGAAAATGTCGAGATAATTGCAAGAATGAAGTTAAGAGAGTTGAGGCATACTGGCAGCATTCGAGACTACGCTAAGCAGTTTTCTAGACTTATGTTAGATATTTGTGGTATGTCCGAGACATACAAGGTCTTCAGTTTTGTTGAGGGGCTGAAGTAGTGGGCAAAAATCAAGCTCTATGAACAAAGAGTTCAAGACCTTTCCACAACCTATGCTATCATCGAGCGACTGTTTGATCTCAGTATTGAACAACCCCAAGAGATAAGGCAGAGCCAAGCATCGGCAAGTGATGGAAATGAGAATTACTGATCCAACTCCCCCAAAGGTGAGGGAAGTGACATACTTAAAGGCGGAGAAGAGGAATGAGAGTCCTCCCAACCGAGAGGTAGGACTTCATGGCGAAAACCTCACAACTAGAACAGTCATAGTCAAAGTCGAGGCCCATTGTCTTGCTTCATATGCAAAGGGGTCCATCAAGGATCAGAGTGCCCATAGAAGGCAGCATTCTACGCCTTCCAAGAAAAATTCGGAGTGAATTCAAAAGCTGAGTATGAGACAATAGAAACAGAAATACAGTTAACTGAGAATCTTGAACACCCCCGCGTGAGGGGCACTAAGGTACTTGTCTGCTCTCCATAAGAGAGTGGAAACGACAGAAGAGCCAGTGGAACGTGTTCTTATGTATGTTGAGACCTAGGTTGATCACAGAGCGCCCAGAAACACTATTGTCGACCCTAGAGCCACCCACAACTTCATGGCGGAGACCGAAACAAAATGTTTGAATATCCTTTGGCATAGAGACGCAGGAAAGATGAAGGTCGTTAATTCGATAGCTTTACCTGTCTTAGGAGGTGCGAAAAGAACTTCAATCAACTTAGGGACTTGGACTGGACGAACTGATTTTGTGGTATTCAAGATGGACGACTTCAACATCGTCTTAGGGATGAATTTCCCACTAGAACACAAAGTCATTCTCATGTCCCTAGCAAAATGCTTAATAGTAACGGGGTCCAACCCGACAATTATTCTGAAAAACACCCGTTAGTCAAGAGGGATGAAAAGGATGTCGGCACTACAGTTGAGAAAGGGTCTTAGCCATGATGAACCTATGCTCGCTGTCTGTACCGTATTTGAAGAGGGAAGCTCGAGTGAGCCAACCTAAACACAAGCCTTGCGATCGACACATAAACACCGCGACGTGAGACAAGGAAGTCAGACAAAATATTTATCTCCACCTAGGCCGATAAATCATGAGATTGATGTTATATCGGGGGTGAGATCGCTTGCCACAAATGAATGTCGTACAACTACGCTTGAGCTAGTTGACTTCTACAAGCAGCTAAATGACTTGCGAACAGTCGGGTCCATTAGACCCACAGATACCGCTATTAGTGATCACTCAAGGGTTGGGGAGAAACACCAAGCCAAAACCTCCACCAAAGGAGAGAGATAGAGACAAACCTTAAAAGTATCACATGTGCACACAGGAACACCATCCAGACAGATGTAGAGATGGGTCAGTCAGAAGCATCAGCCACGTAAATTTCAAGACGAAGAGAGAATTTTGATCAAATTGAGGTCAGATCAACTCCAATGACAAAACAACAAGAATTTGTTTCATGTATTAACGAGACCGTCATATTTTAACTCTTTTTAAAAATTTAAAGATATTATTGGCCATAGTTTCCTTGTAGCGCTTGTATGACTGACCCAGGTTTGTTTCATAGAATTGGATGCTTTTTGTATGAATTTGCATATAATGAGTTTATGCACCCTTTGACGGTTTCAATTCAACCATTTTCAGAAGTATTTTTCTTTTTCTTCATTTTCTTCTTGAAATTTTTTCTTCCTTAGGGTCCATGGTTAAATCAAGTACCTTTTTTTGTGGGGAACTCCGACCATTATTCTAGAGCGATGTTTCAAGTGTATCTTTTCTCAATCATTCTTTCATATTTTAATTGATTCTTATGCTATAAGATGGTCAAAGCTTGATATAATTTTTTAGAGTGAAGTATTCCACGCTATATATTCCTTAAATTTTCTAAAACTAATAACGAAAATTTTAAGTGTATCTTAAGTTACTTGTTTAGAAGAAACAATGAATCATTGTATCAATCGAACTCGATACTTCCTTTCTCATAACGTCTTTATTCAAGCCTCTCACCTTTCGAGATCTTGTCCATCAACTATGTAAATTAGGGTCTTTAATCCCTCATCCAGCACCTATTAGTTCAATCAACGGACGTTTCAAAAGTGGAGAATTTTCAAGCTGAAGCCAGGAATGAAATTCTTTATTTGAAACACCATCCTAGGTTTGAGAACATGTCAAAAGTATTATTATATTATTGACATCTTTTACTCAAAATTATCACGTTTCAAAGTGATTTGTAAGTGTTTTTAGAAAAGTAAAAAACACTTAAACTATTAAACTACTATATGAGAAGCATGACTCACTATTCAGAAATTACTTCAAACATTAAAAAGGATGGTCTAATACCTCTTAAATGCTAATAATCAAAGTACTATTGTTCTAAAAAGTACTGGCAAGCACAGCTAGTTCTACTTTCATTCAAAAACACTCTTCTCAATAATCCCCCAACTCACTCTAGTTATTGAAAAATTGCAAGCCAAATTTGATACTTGACCAGGAAGATAATCACCAGCGGCTATCTACAATGTACAAGACTACAATTCAACCAAAGAGCATAATACTGGGTCATCTCTTCAGCTACAAATATACCTTTTCTTCATGCCAAATGGTACATTCATATCCCAAACAACAAAAAGAAGGAAGAGAGAGAGAGAGAGAGAGAGAGAGAGAGAGAGAGTAACCAAACAGAAGACAAGAAAGAGAGGTCTAAGTATGTCTTATGAAATTGTTGACTATAAAGCCCACCCAACCTGATCAAACCCTGAAATGTGAAAGGAATTATTTAGAGAGAAAAACATTCATCATTGAGAGAGCAACTATAAAAGTATCTCCAAATTTATCGAGAAGTTATTAGAGGTAGGTAGATTTTAAAATCTACATCCAATGGTCGTTATAAAGCAGTCGCAGTGCGGCTGTCTCATTGAATAATTTGTCCAAGTGTTGGAGCCATTTTCACAAGGTAATGTTTAGGTTTCAAGCTCTCAATTTAATGGGTCAGACTACAATAATGAAAAGCGAACAATCTATACAACTCCTAATAATCCATCCTCACCACTAAAACATGATATCCCCCACTCAGTTGAGTGGTTTAGAGCTCCAATTTATTTTTCTTCTTGCTCCTGATGAATTTAGCGCCACAATGTGACTTTGATGCACCCACCAAGCTTAAATTTTGACCAAAATGGCCTATTTTGCTTGTTTGAAAACATCCCAATGTTGGCCATTGTCTACAACATTGAAAAGTTTTGCAATCCCTCTATATGCAAAGTGACACCATTAAAGAGAGAAAATGCTAATGGCAACTGAAGCTACTGTGCAAAGTGACACCATTGAACCTAGCTTGCAATGGAAGTGACCAAGCCAAGGTCTTTTTTATCAGTCCCAAATGGAACTCAATGTGCAAGGAATCAGAAGTATACTGTGTACACAATCCCGACATGCAAGTACGTGTCTCTGTTGTGCTAAACGAATGTAAAATTTGAATGTGAAAATAAAGAGAGGCAGAAACACAGAGCAAACATATAATAGGCTTTTTTTCTCTCTTCTTTTTTTTTTTCCCTTCAGTAGCAAGTAGCTTTCACATTTATATTCTAGTTCAAGCAATGAAATTGATAAAACAAATAAATAAATAAATAAAGTTGTGTCCATTTGAGTGGGGAAAAAGAAGGCAATGAATGGCCCCTTTTATAAGAATATAAAGTATTTTAAAAGATAGTGTTTTGTTGATTACTGTACTTTCCTGTAATGGCTTTTCCATTTGCACTTTCTCTTGTTTTGTCTAACCCAACCCCATGAGAGAGCAAGAGGGGTTTTTATTTCCTTTCGAATTTCCAATACCATAACACACCAGGCTGTATAATCTTCCTAAATATACTAAAATAAGAAGTCATGGTTGTAAACAAGTCTAAGTTTTGTAATTTAATATTCTAATCTGGCTCTTATTAGAGTGCTATTTGAGTCATCTATTATAATAAGACAATAAAAAAAAATATTTTCTTGTGGATATAGAAATGCTTACCTTCCTCAACCTGATTCCTCCTTTCATATCTTCCCACACAATCTCCAATTGGCTGCAAATAAAATAATATTATTCCAGAGCCAACTTACACAAATTTCTTCCTTTAAAATTGACTTCTTGAGCTCCATTCTTCCCCTGTGCTATCCTTCCTCCAAACATTCTTCCATCACAATTATTATATTTCCCACAATGTGCAGTTTGTTTGCCTGATGTAAGCAAAAACCTGATCAGAAAAGGATTATCCATAAAGAGACTGAATTTCAATGTATTTTATGTGCAATTTGAATATACTCACATGCATAGAACCATGGCATAACCATGTAAACCAACACCATCTGAATTTGTTTATGCATACATGAAGATTGCAGAACATAGACATAATCTGCATGGTCCAAGTTTTTAAGAAACTTGCTGATGGTGGTGGGGACACTTCAAGCTTTTTCAATCCTATAAATGTACACTCTGTATCAAAAACCAACCCAAGTTCCACTTGAAACATCCTTTTCCCTTCAAAGAGCCTGCCTGCAAGTGTTCAGAAACATTTTGGGCATGCAGCCTGGTGAAATTGAGAGCCTCCATTATCTTCTTTCATCCGCCCCATCTCTACATTCTTCTCGATTTAACATGTCCCAGGACAGAACAAACATGGTGCATCTCAACCAGTTTTCTAATCCCTTAAGAAGATTTCAATATCCTTACCAAGTGCAAGATATGAATCCACCACCCTTAAGCAGTAACTCAACTTCTGATGAAGCAGAAGACCAACAACTAAGCCTCATCAATGAGAGGAAACAGAGGAGGATGATATCTAACAGAGAGTCCGCACGCCGGTCACGAATGCGCAAGCAGAAACATTTGGATGAGCTGTGTTCTCAGGTCCTTTGGCTTCGGAATGAAAACCACCAGCTAATAGACAAGTTGAACCAAGTCTCCGAGTGTCACGATCGGGCTCTACAGGAGAATGCTCAGCTTAAGGAGGAAGCATCTGAACTTCGTCAAATGCTCAGAGACTTCCAACTCCATAATCCATACCTACCATGAAGAGATCTCCTCCAAGTGGTTACCTGCATAAAAGCTATTAGTTTCAATCTTGCAAGGCTGAGCTAGAGGCAAAGTTTTTGATCGTTCTTTGCCAATAATGGTCCTTCTCTTTAATCTTTTGTAGATGCTACCTACCTCTGAAGTTGTACGAAACTTTAGAAAAATAAAAGGTATTTATTTAGCCTTCCAATGAATTCCTTCATCTGTGATCATAAAATCTCTCCCAAAACAATCATTAGATTTTCATTTCATCGATAGTTCAACATCTATTCTTGTTTCTTTTGCCATCTCCTTGAGCACAGTTACGATTTATGGAGTTGGTTCAACCACATCTTAACATTCATAAAGGACGCGATAATTATCTGAACCAGATAAAATTATCAATTGTAGCATAGAATTTGTTACCTTAACAGGATATAACAAAATACACACAAGCTGTGAAGTTGAGAATAGCTGAGGAAAATAGAAGTCAGTGCTATAGAAGTCAGTGTAAAATGTCCTGAGTGGTGTGGTGCCTGATAGTTGGAAATGCATTGAAACAGGGGCTGGGGTGAATTTTTGTTCACGAAATGCATTGAAACTGGCGTGAAAAGAAGAATATTTTGAAAAGAAATTCAAAGATACTTTTGACAGAGTTTGAAACTTGTCATGGCCCAAATTCCATTGAAATTGGTTAGGTGAAGCAAACAAACTTGCATAAAGCCCAGAAGTTTCAGCGATATAACAGATATCAACATTTTATTATCATTTCGTTGTTCTTTGGTACATCTTTTACTAAATCTTGTAGTGATTCCCATCAGTTGCCCAATCGAATAAGTCTGTACTCTTCAAATCTCTGATAAGAACTTTCACTAGAACTGATAAATGATCAATCAAAGGCCTTACGGCCAATTATAATCTAAACAAGAACAAAAATGCTGATCAAGACTTTCACCAACGAAACCATGAATTGTACCATTTTGAACTTGTTTCATTTTTTCCAGTTCACATTGAAGTATATATAGCATATGATGGTGAAATGAAACCTTATTAATGTGACATCAACATGGTATTCAGCCATGTGTTCATAACATTAGAAGTAACAAAAGAACAGGACAGATCAAATTGAGTCACATTTTTATCAAAGAGATTCACGGTACAAGAAGATAGAGAAAATATGGTAGATGCAAACGAACCCGAAAGGTAATTGGTAGTTTAAAACTGTAAATAACTTTACATTCATTATGTAGGTTCAATCTCTTTGATTCAATAAGCTAAATGGTCGTCCATATCAATCATGCAAATTTATCTTGAAACTTTTAGGAATAGAATGCAGAAACCGATAAATATATGACAGTTATAAAAAGCAATATTAGTTCAACGTACTGACCCTCACTAACTGATTAGAATGAGATAGCTTTATCTCAAATTCCGTTGAAGCACAAGAAACTGCCTGAAAATGTGCAGAAAAGTGTACATAGAACCTGGTTGTCTCATCTCATCCATTTCCCTTGGACGTATATTCAGGAAGAATGCCTCTCCGACTAACCTGTAAGTCATCATTTCAATCTTAAATAAGCAAAGCATGAGTTATGCAAACCACATAAAGCTGTCATGCTGATACAAGAACCTATAGTTGTATCTTTTTACTTTCTTGTCTTTATGGATTCGTCATTCACCATCATGAAAATTGTCCATGCCAATCGAGGTCCAAACTTGAAAGGAATCCCTTCCCGTCTCTTCCTACTGAAAGGATAAGATAAATCTTCCCTCTTCCTGTTCCATTACTCAAATACAATATATTCAAATTGAATCTTCTTCAAATGCTATAAGTTACAAATTGACAGTGCCATCCCCGTGGTGAATCACCCGCTGAATTCCAAATAAGAGATATTCAATGGCTGTTTTGTTGTTAACAGTCTACTAATGGTACCCCTGGTCCTCAACTAAACTTTTTGGCTATCAACAGATCTTTTCTAGAACAACTGTAGCTTTAACTTCATCTCTTCCATGTCATTTCTTCCTGCATACCATATATTCCTCTTACATGGAAACTTATAAAAGCATTGATTATTGGAGTTCTAAGTTATGGCAGCAGCTTTCCTATTTGCTAGAGCCCCTCCATTAGCATAATGCTTCAAACAACTTAAGTGTCCAGTCATCAGCTCCAATTTTCCCGGAGGTGCTAAAATATATGTTGAGGCTGGCTTGAGAACATAGAAGTCTTGTGTTAGAAGGAAAGGAGTCCGTACATCCTTAATTTCAGAATAGGAAAGCATTCATGTACTTTCAAACTAATTTCCTGTTTCCTTTAAGATGAAAAGGGGACCATCCAGACCCTTCTGTCTTCCATTAAAGAACCAAAAATTTGACCACATTAAATTTGATTATCACAAGCTAACTGGTGCTTATATTCATTGAGAATTACATAATAAGTGATACATGAACTTATGCTAACGGCAGTGCTGTAATTCAACTCAAATCAATAATTTTAACTTGGCTTCAATGGTACTGCATATATCAGGTTAATTTATAGAGATCGATTCGACTTTTATTGTATATACTGCAATGCGATAATAAAAGGAAATTGTGTAAACCTATTAGGCACTGGATGTAGTGAATTGTACATTATATGTATCCAAGCTTGCTGTAAAAACCTGAAGATAACAATGAGATAAAATTACAATTAAACATAATAGAGTGAGAGGTCAGGAAACAATAACAAGAAGCTAAATAGTGACAGTACATGATACTACATGCCTATTGCTGACACAGAAAAATAATGGCCGAGCACAGGAGCACGCAAAACAAAAATAAATAAATACACTCAAATGGGAGCATTGAATTGTGTCACGAACCATACCTCCTTCCAAAAACTCTGATGACTATTATGAAAAGGAAGATCAACAGTACTGGAGACAGATTCAGGAACGAAAGTGACACCAAACGTTTCAAGAAACATTGTTCAAGTCTTACATAACATGCATCATTAACTTTGAGGCCCAAAACTATAGATGATGAAGATGTTTGAACAAAATCGATCGAGCTTTGACGTCATGGGCCCAACCTGTGATAGCAACATATTTAATTGATAGCTTGTTTACTACCATGTTGGTTAGTCTTAGTTCAATTAGTTCTTACGAATTTCATAGTAATAGCATGAATATCGAAAACGAAATCACAGGAAAAACAGAACGAGGTCATTTTGAGTTAACATACTCGTCTCCCCTCCCTCCAGTTTCACAGCAAGCAAACAGAGAAGCTCATTGAAGCGGAAAATGACAAGCGATCCAACATATTAAGGGGGGAAATGAAGAAAAGAGGAACAAGAGTGTCAGACCTGGAAATGGGTCAACAAACGAGATGGAAGAAGAATCGAGCGGGAAAATTGATTCCGAGAATCTGTTAATATGATCCTGCAAGAATGGAGATTTTGATGTTGGATAAAGCGTAGTAATTCTCGAAATCAACTGATTCTGCATAAATTTCAAACTCCGAATCGGATTCAACTTTCATTATGGAGAAGTTTTGATTCAACCAAGGAAACGACCCGGATTTAATGCCGAAATTTTTCTACATAATTTTTCTTTTTTTAAACATTAAATTTAGTCCTCTGAATTAGCTAAAAACAAATCCCTCAACTTATTAAATTATTTATATATTTTTTCTCATCCGTAGAGTTTTGAATATAAAGAACTTAGTAGCTTCCCAGATCTCATTAAATTCATATATCTATCTACTTCATATATAATTTTTACATTATTGTTGTACTACGAGGCTTTTATATTAGAATTCAAATTATTATAAAGTTTAAACCAGTACCAATCTTCTCAATAAACATAGATCTATGCTCCTACAAATATTCATCTATCCTTTTAATTATATTCTTAATAGAATCATACTTTTTGAAAAAAATGTTAAATAAATTAATAATTTATTAAATACAAAATTGAAAAAGAAAAACTTTGGTAGGTTTCACGGCTTGGTTTAGCGTTGTTTATGATTGATTTTAGGATAGTTAAGTTATTTTAGCTTTAATAGACTCTAAGCTCGATTTTTCTAAATAAATAGAATGTCATAGATAAACTTGAATGTGAGTTGAGCTTAGCCTAAAATTGTAAGTGAATTTACTGTTGGAATCCCGCGGACTAAAATTGAAGAAATTGTTTGATGTATGGATAACATAGTAGCTTGTGATCCTATTTATGTTATGATATCGGGAATGATTTGAATATGACTAGTATGTTAATAAGGTCATGTTTATGTTTATGTTGTGCAAGACAGCATCATGATAAATATGGATGCAATACCATGAGTATGTAAGAAATTTACGTTATAAGTATTGTGTACATCATCTCGTTGAACCATGATTTTTAATACAGAACTTCATAATTATAAATCTAAGTTGCACGACCAAGCATTAAAGTTTAAATAAAGAATAAAAAAGATCTAAAATATATTTCTAATTATAACACACAAATAAGGTATATTTATACTTATATTTTAGTATTTGATTGTTTAGGGGGCATGTTGGGTTGGACTTGGTCCTTGTGTGTATCCTGGCTCCAAGGCAAAAACACGAATACCTTTATTTTGGCTACTTCCATTGTCTCACCGACGAAAAAAAAGGGGAATAATTAATAGTAATAATAATCCACACAACCAAATCTTTTGATCTTTTGATCTTTTGATCTTTTGATCTTTTCCCACTTGGTTCAACAATTTCAGATTTCAGATCTTGTTCTTCATTTTTCGTTTAAGCTTTCTCCTCTTTTTACAGATTCAACCTGAATCTGCTTCACCAATGGCGGTTGCCGTCCGGGGAAACCGAGGAGCCTCTAATTTCGGCGCCTTCAACCTACGGAGTTTCTTCTCTTACCGGATCTTCATTTCGGCTCTCTTTTCGCTTCTCTTCATTGCCACTCTTTCAGTCATCTTCACCACCAATCCCACTACGCCGCACCACGATTCTGTAACTCCCTCAACTTTCCCCCCCCTCGTTTGCTTGATTTTTCTTTCAATCTACTTGAAATTAAGTTTGCGATGTTCGGAGCTGGATTTAGTAGAACATCACTTCATAACCCTTCATTGCCAATGAGACCTATGTCTTGATCGAACCAATTCATGTAGCGTTTTTCTCATTGAGTGGGAAACCCAATCAGTGACTTCTTTTTTTTCT
This sequence comes from Cucurbita ficifolia, assembly GCA_033971965.1. NCBI lineage: Eukaryota > Viridiplantae > Streptophyta > Magnoliopsida > Cucurbitales > Cucurbitaceae > Cucurbita > Cucurbita ficifolia. The sequence continues at coordinate 9,676,618 of CM066975.1, read as the reverse complement.
TCTTCTTCTTCTTCTTCTGTTGGAAATGGTTTGAGTGATTTTTTTTGTCTTCTCTTTTTGGATGCTTGAATGCAGGCCCTTCCTACTACAGGAAATGCGTATGTGCGACGAACGTTTTTGACTCTGAATTCTGATCCATTGAAAACGCGTTTAGATTTGATATATAAGCAAGCGAGTGATCACATCACACTTGTTAATGCTTATGCTGCGTATGCTAGGAAGCTCAAGCTTGAGATGTCCAAGCAGTTGAAGATGTTTGATGATTTAGCTCAACATTTCTCGGATATTCAGATGAAACCGAATTACCGTGAGACGTTGTTTGGTTCGACGGGTCCTCTGGATGAGGATGTGTTGAGGCAATTTGAGAAGGAGGTGAAGGATAGAGTGAAGACTGCAAGGATGATGATTGTTGAGTCGAAGGAGAATTATGATAATCAGTTGAAAATTCAGAAGTTGAAGGACACTATTTTTGCAGTTAATGAGTTGCTTGTTAAGGCAAAGAAGAATGGGGCATTTGCAAGCTCTATTGCTGCAAGATCAATACCAAAAAGCTTGCATTGCTTGTCTATGAGGCTTGTGGAGGAGAAGATTTCACATCCGGAGAAGTATGCTGATGATGAGCCCAAGGCTGAGTTTGAGGATCCAAGTTTGTACCATTATGCAATTTTCTCAGATAATATCATTGCAGTATCTGTTGTGGTGAGATCTGTGGTGAAGAATGCTGAAGAACCATGGAAACATGTTTTTCATATTGTAACAGATAGGATGAATCTTGCAGCGATGAAGGTCTGGTTTAAAATGAGGCCAGTGGAAAGAGGAGCTCATATTGAAATAAAGGCTGTGGGAGATTTTACGTTCTTGAACTCATCATATGTGCCATTGTTAAGGCTACATGAGTCAGTGAACTCACAAAAGCCTTCCTCTGACAACACAATGAAATTTAAGAACCCTAAGGATACGTCCCTGCTGAATCACCTTCGGTTTTATTTGCCTGAAATGTTTCCTAAGTTGTGGAAAATCGTGTTCTTGGAAGATGATGTGGTTGTTCAGAAAGACTTAACTGGGTTGTGGAGAATAGATTTGGACGGGAAGGTAAACGGTGCAGTTGAGACTTGTTTCGGGACCTTTCATCGATTCACCCATTATTTGAATTTCTCAAACCCTCTAATTAAGGAGAAGTTCAATCCCAAAGCATGTGCCTGGTCTTATGGGATCAATATATTTGATCTTGATGCTTGGAGAAGTGAGAAATGTACGGAAGAATACAATTATTGGCAGAACTTGGTTAGTATCTGGTTTTGAATGAATAATTTTAGTTGTCTTTGATACTATTAAGAGCTTATACATTACATGCTATCACATTGAGATTTCATTGCTTGTTTATCTTATCATTTCCCATTGCCTTGTCTTTATCATGTTTCTGAAAGTGATATTTAGTTGGAGAACTCACTAGATTTTCCCCTGATTTTTGTTTAATTAGAACGAGGACGGGTCTTTATGGAGCGGGGGAACTCTTCCACCTGGTCTTGTCATCTTCTACTCAAAAACAAAGTCACTGGACAGATCTTGGCATGTGCTTGGTCTTGGTTACAATCCCAGTATAAGCATGGATGCGATCAACAATGCTGCAGTCATTCATTACAATGGAAACATGAAACCTTGGCTCGATATTGCCATGAACCAGTATAAAGGTTTGTGGACTAAATATGTGGACAGTGATATGGAATTTGTGCAGGTGTGCAATTTTGGACTTTAGATGAGCCTTGTAGCTGCTATGTCACCAATCAGGTACAACAAAAAATTTAGTTTCTTGTAGTTTCTTCACGATTATTGCTTAAAGTTTTGAATTTCTCATCAGCCGTTTGTCCAGAGCAAATCTTTGTAATGTAGTCAATATTTTATTTCTTAAATCATATGAATGTTACTGGCGGCATAGGCTCCAATGTTTCAAGCAAGAATTCTATAACCAGTGAAATTGGATGAATTCTATAACCAGTGAAATTGGATGATTTCTTTTTCCCTTTAACTTCCGCATCTTTTCTGCCCGTGACAATAATTTGCAACTGAGACGAAAGACGATAGACGTTTTTACATAGGTATAATACTCTGTTTTTTCTACTTGTAACTACAACTTTCAACTGAGACAAAGACGGTATGTGATGTTGACGTTCTTACCAAGTATCTATAGTCCAATTTTGTTTTTAAAGATTGGTTCTTAAGTTTTCAACATTGAAAATGAAAACATGGGTATGATTATGAAGCATCTAGCTGAAGAGATGCGCTCGGGAACATCCCTGAAAGCCACATGCTGAATTATGTTTTATTTGTATGATCTGGGGTTCGTTTCCATATTATGCATGGTCTTCACTGTGCATGTTTCTTTGGCTGAAATGAGGGCTGTGTTTGGTTTTAAACTTGACTTATCGTCAGTTGATCTCCATGTTCAAGGCTTTTTTTCAGCATGAGTATATATTTCATATTAGGAGCACTTGACTTTCATAAAATTACACAGGAAAATATGTTCGTATATTTCGTTCTTTTTTGGAACTTGGTCCCTTGAACATTAGTCTCCCATAGCATAAAAAGTATATTTTCATCACAAATTTGTCATTTTTAGACTGCAGAACCATAATTTTACCCTCTATTCTGGTCAGCCGTCAGATTGTGTTTAAACTTGTAATCCAGCAAGAAGTCTTGAATGGTCAGTTTTACAAGCCACACACATGAGCACTCTCTTTAGCTACTGTTGACCAAGAAACTGTATCCGTAAACAGTTGAGAGGCCGGGGTATAGGAAACCACGCAAAAGAACTACAAAAGAAGAGTCGTCAATCGAGTCGTTATCATTCATGGGAGACATGATTACAAATATTTTTGTATGGTTTGTTTGAGAGGTATATAGCCAGTGGTGTGCTTACTAGAACCTGTATCTTGGTCATGCTAACAAGTCCTGAACGAGTGAGAAAAGACTAATAAATCATATGATTAGGAAGTCAGGCTGTTCCATAATTGTTATAAGAGGTCCATCAAGGCCCCATCCTCGTAAGCCTTCAAAATTTAAGTTCGGTACCTTCAAACCAATCTTCTGGTCCCTCTGCCATCTTCCCAAACAACAATGAACTGCTTTTGTTTTTTGTTTGTGATGGCAGTATAAGATGATGCTGTTTTCTCCGTTTTGCTCATTTATTCTTCTCATTGTAAACCAGGCAAGGTGAAGGGCGATGGCGAATAGTGATGAAGAGGGAGGTTATGGCGATGGTGGTGGTTAGATTCGCCAAAGAATGATGAGGGGGAGAGCAATTCTTAAGAAATCTTGAAAATTGTTCTTCATAATTGTTTTCTAACCTTATATATCTTTTTTAATTTCACATGAGCCATCCTTACTTGAAATTTCTTAAACCCCTGATATAAACAAAAACAATTAACCTTTTAAATTATTCCAGTGTCTTGTCCAAAAGTTCAACTTTATGGTTTAAATATATAAAATTATTCTCTAAATGAAAAATGGACATCCCTAGAAAACATAGGGAGTGGGACGTACATGCCTTTTGGAGCATTGAGACCAATATTAACATTGATTTGTGCTTCATATTGTTGAGACTCTCAAATAGTGTTTCAATACAACTCATCTATTAACTCGCTTGCGATAGGAACGTGATAACTTCATGATGTATAGAGAATCTCATATTTACTACACCTTTATGTGTATTTTTCCTTAACATGAGTAACTAATTTGTAAATATCATGTTACGTATCCTGAGATAATGTCACGATTTAATGTAACTCATGCCATGAACAATGTTTGTATTTATACAAAATGTAACACGTTGTTTTGGTGTACTCTGTTTCGCAGGCCTGCAACAGTAAAGAAATTGATATCTCAAGTATTAGAGTGGTCGTTTCGCAGGCTTGCAACAGTAAAGAAATTGATATCTCAAGTATTAGAGTGGTCGTTGCTAGAGCATTCATTTTCACAAAAAGTAAAGTAATATCAAGTATGGAAGTAACGAAGAGACCACAATTCATCAGCTAATGCAAGTTGAATGGATAGAGGAGGATAAAAAGGGAAGGTCAATAAAAGAGACTAATAGTAGAAATGGATAGAAGAGAGGTGATTAGGAGGAGAGGTGATTAGGAGAAGGCGGAAGCATTCTCTACCAGCTAAAGATCATCAAGAAGACATCCTACTCTACATTAGGGAGACAAGTCTTTTATTATTAATTAGCTTTTGTAGTTCTTTCTTATGCAACAAGTTTCCGTTGGTGCTTTGTTGATTTTGTTGAACTTCATGATGTATAGAGGCTAAACCGATAAGGAAGGGAAAAAGTAACGAAGGTTGTTAAACTCTTGTTGAGATTTATTTGAAGTTATTTTCGATGAATATGTGAAGGTTGGGAAGTCTTAGTAGCTCAATAGGGATATTGAGATTAATATAACTCAGATAAGTTGGAAAATTGTCGTGAGAAAGAATCAATTCATTAAAGCTTATTTGCGCATATTTAGGGTGTTAGATGGGAGTTAGCATCCTCGGGTACACATAGTCTTTCTAGTGCAAACAATAAGAATATAATAGTGTAAGATTACTAACTCCGAACCGCAATTCTTATTAGACTCAATCGTACCCATCAACTATTTCCTTCTGCTACATTATACTCGTTAACACTACATTTTATTACTGTTGTTAACAACCAACACTATACGACATATGCTTTCCTAGTAGTAGAAGAGTTAATTCCATGCATAATCAGACATTATCTCGAAGTTCCTAGTTTCTAGTTAATGCCCATAATGTTCCAAATATTGTAGATCATTGGATAATTCTATAGTTTACCATAAGAGGATCCACATTTGTACCTTAAGTCTTTCTTAGGCATAAGTGGCTCATTTAGATTTCCAGAGTGAGAGAAAGATGTTGTAAGGTCAAGTCTAGAAAGATGTAGTAAGATTAAGTCTACTTCCTCAGATGCAACTAAGATATGGTTGAATATCGAATCAATCGATTCATGGAATGCATTAGCAAAAAAGTTCTTAATCAAGTACTTTTTGCCAACCAAAACATTAAATTTAGGAGTAAAATAGTAGTCTTGATGATGAAACTCATAATGAAGCATGAGAGAAATTTAAAAAATTGTTGAGAAATGCCCACATAGAATACCTCATATCTAGATGAATTTTTTTTTTTTTATAACGAATTGAACATTGTCACTAAACAAGTGGTGGATACATAAATGATCAGAGCTATTTTGTCAAAGACCTATAATGAAACTCATGAGATTTTGGAGAGGATTGCCTCTAACAACGGCCGTAGGTACAAAAAATGAATCGAGACCACGTTGGAAACGCTAATGGATGGTATGCATGGAATAAAAGAGAGTGAATAAGGAAACACATAAAGACCACTTCTCTCTACCGATCACATGTTGGACATACTAGTTGAAAAATCCCACTACTATTTTTTTGGATTGGTATTCCAGATATAACCATATAACCATATGATTGTATACAATCTTTGCTTTTAGAAGGAAGCCATTTGGGTCATGTAATACCCCAACAATCTTCCAATGGTGTATGATGGTAATATTCATAATATTGGTAATATTCATAATATTTCAACAAATTATCATGTATCCCCATGTGGAGCTCACTTTAGGGGACACACTACTGTTAATGTGGATTCTACTCACAACTTACTCTGATCTTAACAACACAACTGTCTTGTTCGTACTGACATTCTTGACATACAGGATTATAATACAATTATAAAATGAAATTAAAAAAAACCTCAACATACAAAGACAAACTAATGCTCCAAAACAACTCCTTCTGTAACCACACAGCTCTTGAACTCTCCCCACCTCGACCAACAACCTACGAACACCTCAAAAATAAAGGAAAAGAGGTGAGTATAAAATTTCTCAATAAACAACCTAGTGGTAGGCTCTCATCACATCCTTAACTTAGTAAGTTACCATGGTCTTTTCTCAGAGCTTTAAGAAGTTCGAGCATAGTTAAGGTATCCCTTGACTATTCCAAAGTCGGTCCAAAACTGTAAATCTCACCATTCTTGATGCACTTTGAAACACCAACTTTCGATATGATTCAACTATGACTTCCTTCACAAAACTTGTGCAGAATCTCTCAAAAAAAAAAATTAAAATATCAAAATATAATTTCAAGAAAAATTCTCGAATCTAGAGGAAAATTGAAACTAAAAACCCAAATATTACTTTTCGTTCTTCCTTGATTCCTGACAGATTTGGATGATCCAAAATTCCAGATTAAGTCTCCTCATGATTAGTATTGTTATGCTTATATATAGACTTGTCTAGCATTGTTTCTAGGTGTGGAGTCATTGTTAATTTGTGCCTAGAGGCAATTGGGAGGAATTTTGTAAGAGAGACTTTGTAGTGTAAGAGTGTGAGAGATACACTTGTAAACATTTTAGTTATACTGATTGATTACCACCGTGGATGTAGGGGAATTTCTTTTCTTCGAACCACATAAATCTTTGTGTCTCTTTGTTTAATTTATGTTTGTGGGTGTGTGAGTGCGATCGATCTTGCTTCCGCTTTCGCTACAATAATTGGTATCATAAATTTTTTGGTGTGACATTACGGTGCACAACAAGTGGTATCAGAGCATTGAAGGTTGTGGCATTACGACACAACAAGTGGATATCATAGCATTTTTGGTTGTAGCATTCTACTACAACAATTGAGTATGAGAGAATTTGAAGGTTGTGGCATTACGGCACAACATGTGGTATCAGAGCTTTTTTGGTTGTGGCATCGGCGCACAACAAGTGGTATTAGAGCGCCAAGTTGTGGTATTTGGGATATTGTGAAAGACGTAACCTAATTGACCACTAGATGTGCTCACACTTACCATCAATTATCGAAGATAAGTTTCGCATTGCAAGCTTGCTTATTTGTTCTTGGAAATTATATTTCCAAGATTTGTGATAATCTCCATCCATTCAAATTTTGTTGGCTTTGGTTGCTCAATTTTGAGCTTGCACAACTTGGTATTAAAAACTGTTTTCTTGTTTTGAGATTTGGAAACAGAAATATATATGACATAACCATTTGATTTTCGAGTAGTTGTGCAACAACATTTGACATGTAGATCGAAGAAATCTTTATATGGACGGTTGGTGTTATTTGTTTTTAAAAATTATATTTACAAGATTTGTGATAATCTCCATCCATTCGGATTTTGTTGGCTTTGGTTGCTCAATTTAATTTTGAGGTTGCTCAATCTAATTTTGAGGTTGCACAACATGATATGAAAAACTCTTTTTTTGGTTGGAGATTTGGAAGAAGAAACATATATGACACCGCCATTTAATTTTCGAGTAGTTGTGCAATAACATTTGACATGCAAATTGAAGAAATCTTTGTATCGGCGGTTGGTGTTATTTGTTCTTGGAAATCATATTTCCCGGATTTGTGATAATCTCCATCCATTTGAATTTTGTTGACTTTGGTTGCTCAATTTAATTTTGAGCTTGCACAACTTTGTATGAAAAACTATTTTCTTGTTTGGAGATTTGGAAGAAGAAATATATATGACACCGCCATTTGAGGGTGTGTAAGTGCGATCGATCTTGCTTCTGCTTTTGCTACAACAATTGATATCATAAATTTTTTGTTGTGACATTATGGGGCACAACAAGTGGTATCAGAGCATTGAAGGTTGTGGCATTACGACACAACAAGTGGATATCATAGCATTTTTTGTTGTAGCATTCTACTACAACAATTGGGTATGAGAGCATTTGAAGGTTGTGGCATTACGGCACAACAAGTGGTATCAGATCTTTTTTTGTTGTGGCATCAGCGCACAACAATGCGTTCTTATGAAGGTATTTCTATTCTTCATCTAATGTACATAAATCATAATCTAATCATTCATTCAAACTCAACAGGGTGATAACATCCATCAAACTCTCAAAGTACAGATCACAACATCCTAGGAGCATTTCAGTAAGTTTTCATAACAAACATACCATTCTCATCCAAATCGCTCATTATGAGTCAAATTATGCACATTATAACCACCTAAAGCAAGATATGCTCGCATGATAGCACTTCCTAGCAATCCATATAAGTATTATATAAGAAAAGTTTGAGGGGCTACTTATATGGATGACGCGTGTCATCCCGAGATAGCTTTTCCACATGTTAGGAGCTCCAAATTTTCTGAAATTTCCTAGAAGTTCCTAATTCAAGTTAAAATAAGATCATTATCGGAACAAAAACTTGATAAACAGAGGTCGAACGGGACAAAAATCTACCCTACACTCACCCCATGCGTTCGCACGCGCGAATAAGGATCATCCACACACGATCTTCACGCGCGAGTGCCATGAACCTAAGGGGAGGGATAGTACGCTTCTATAAGGCCACATGTTGCTTTTCGATTGGTTGCATTTACCCCAGTATCTCACATTCGATCTCGATTGCGAGGGGGTTTTCTGCGATTTACGATGTCTCAACATGGCACACGCGGACTGAGCTTTTGAGATAGGTCAAGTAGGCGTTTGGCTCGGGTCTTGGGCATTGAACTGGGTCATGCTTTAGTTCGAATCGAGTCAGTGCTGGTCACGATTCAAGCCTCCCACTATTGGCGAGATGCGTGCCTCCGCATCCTGCCAAAGTGTGCCCACATTGGTGCCAACCATGCTCCACCGTCCTCCATTTGACACATGTTCACACCCTCGCTTGACGCGCTCGCTGATCCAGGTCACTAGCGATATGATCAGTGGCGCCTGTATCGCTGTATCAATTTGGATCAATCTTGTAGGAGGAAGTAGCCGTCAGTGCCGATGAAGGAGGTTCATTTTGATAGGACTCATCGATCCTATACCAGGAGCGCGAATGGCAGTATGCCCCACTTTGCCGCAGATTTGGCAGGAAGGACGAGTAGAAGGGCCATGACAATCACCAGTAGGACGAGAGGGTGCACCACCTCAAGAACGACCACGACCACGATCCCCACGCCCACGATTCTTCTGCTGACCACCACGACCAGCATAATTGGCCGAAAATCCAGGATTTAACTGAAGTTCAGCCTGGTGTTGTAGTTGGCGAGCTTCAAATGCCATTAGATGTGCAAACACATCATCAAGCGTGAGGACTTCACTCTTGGTAGTCATCGAGTTGACGAAGGGATCATAGTCAGGGCCAAGACCAACGAGGAGATACGCGATCACGTCATCATCCCGCAAGGTAGAGCCTACGGCAGCCAGCTCAGTGGCCAGGCCTTTGATCTTGCGAAAATAATCTGCAGCCGACAGATCGCGTTTCTTGAACATGGCGAGCTCAACACACATCTGAACAATGTGAGCACGAGTTGATGACGAAAACATCTGCTGCAGGGTATCCCACGCCTCCTTGGAAATAGTAGTGGCAACCACATCGCGAAGAATCTCCTCAGACATGGAGGATAGAAGGCCGCTAAGGACCTGTTGATCCTGATTATACCACCGATCATAGCCCGGATTAGAGACCATGTTAGCACCAGAAGCGGTTGAGGTAGGGGAGGAGCTGGGCGCGCCATATGATGAAGTTGTTCTTGGTGAGACGGATTGTGACAGCGTGGTGCAAAGGGATTGGGGCAAAGGTCGACACCATGGTAGATGAGATCGTGTTGGAGATGGTGGATGGGGAGGAGGAGGAGGAAGAAGATATGGTAGACATGGTTAATGTATAAACCTTGACTCTAATACCATCTTAGGTTGAATAGCACAATGACCTCTATGGGTCACGGCCTCATATATATATATATATACACGAGATGTGTACAATGAAGATTACATGCGTGGGCCTTGATCCACGACAACAAACTAGGAGACATGTGGGCCTTGATCCACGACAACAAACTAGGAGACACAGCTCCAAGAATAGAGAATTCTCCTACTATGTATAGATATAACCTTCTACGTCACTTATATTTCACTTTACATTTTCTATCTATAGCTTTTCATGTTCTTCATCTAGATGGAGTGTGTGAGTTGAGGAATCCTAACACCATAAACTTTGGCAACAAGCAGACCCACGAACGACGAAAGAGTCCAGCACAGACTAGCATAAACGCAGACCCATAGATGCCCCTTTCCAAGATTTGAAAACCCACATACAGCAGGCCTACACGAACTCGAACCAGTAGTAGACGCGCATATCCAGCGAACCATGAACAAAACTTCGGCGATAGCAACCTCGAAGCTCCAATGAACTCAAACCAACCCCCCAAAATTCCAATGCATATTAAAAGAACACAGACGTCCCAAGTGAAATGAGTTTGAAACAGTCCCAATAGGGTTGAACACTGAAAATACTATATCTGAATTCTGAAACGTAATTACAGAGAGTACAAAATTCATATACATTTAACCCAAATGTTATAATTAAACCGTCAAATTAAAATTCACCTATAATTACTACTTACTAATTTCACCAACAACAACAACATTCCGTACCTATTCTTCCATCTTCTTCATCACCTTCAAAAGAAAGGCACAATCCCATACCCACCATCCGCCGTCAACGGGTTGGAGAATTCCCGGTCCAGTTGGACCTCGACATCGGTTCGTTTCGCGAACCGGCCCTTTATTCTAGGCCGGGTCTCCGCGTACGCCTTTCTGGACGCGTATCTGATGGTCTTCTCGAACTTTCTTGTCTTCTTCTTCTCTCTGTACCGTAGAACTCGGGCCTCTCTGTCCATTGGACTCAATTGGGTCGCCGGCATTTGAACCGCCGCCGCCGCCGTGCCGGAGAAAAGATCTATTGTCCCTCTTGGTGGCCTCATGTTGGAGATTGATATGTCGCTCACGGTGGCTGTTGTTGTTGACTCCGGTACCACCCCCACCTCCATTGATGACACTGATATCTGATATTGTTGCAGAAATACAGAGAGTTTTAATGATTTAATTAAATGGTAAACTAATTACCTTAAGCTTTTAAATTCCCATTTGATACGGTATTAGTTGAAAAAAAAAATAATTAAATCAAAGGAGTTTATTATGGTATTCATTTGTTAAAAAGCAAAATAAATATAATTAATATATTACCAGTAATTATTCCAATAAAATATACTAGTATTTGTTAATAGAATACTAATATTGTGTTATATAACTATTTAGTTTTTTAAAAAATTACGATTATAAATACTATTTTTATCTTATATATATTTATTTGTTATTTTATGCATATTCTACCAATATTTTAAAATTTTCAAGTGAAGTTTTAAAATTTTAAATAAAAATAAAAATTTGTTTAATAAGGAGTTTATTAATTTGATTAAGAATTGAAAGAATTAAATGTTTTTTAAACAGAAAAAAAAGTAAAAATTATTGACAAAAAAAGAAAGAAAACAAATATAAATTACAAAAAAAACAAAAGTAAAAACAAAATTAATATAAAAAGGGTAATTATGAAGGTAAAAGAGAGGTAAAGAGGGTTTTACCGCGTGGGTGAGGAAGGCATTATAGGAGTAGGAAGGTTTGGAAGAAGAGTGAAAGAATTGAGAGCCGTCAACAACGCCTCCATAGCTGTGCTGCAACAATATCTGATCATCCTTATTCCCTTCAAACTCAATCGGCACAACACTGTCTCCCCCTCCGCCGCCGCCGCCGCCGCCATAGTTGTTCTTCAATCCCTCAAACTCATCATCCCCATTGCCGAATCCCTTATTATTCCCATTAAACTCCACAAACTTCAAATACTCCTCCTCCTCCTCCTCCTCCTCCTCCTCATCTTCCCCACCAAACAAAAACAGCCCATTATTCGTATTGTTCTTGTTACTTCCGCCGCTATTGTTCATCAGCAGCCAAGAAGCCGCCTCCTCCTCCTCTTCTTCCGCCGTAGGAAACATGGCGCCCCTGCTGATCGCCACGCGCTGGTGCCGTCGAGCCAGTGGGTTAGCCGAGTGGATCTCCGCGTCGCACGCCGCACACAGGGAGGCTGCGTCGGCTTTGCAGATGAATTGGGCGGGGGCTCTCTCGCATGCCTCGCATATCATAGCCCCCCACCCATTGCCGCCGTAGTTACCTTCTGTTTTCAACATAATTGCTATTTTCTCTGTTTACTACTTCTTTCCCCTTTTTATTTTGTTTATTGTGAATAGGGGAGAACTTGGGGTTTAGAATCCACGTTGGACCACGTGGCTATTAGTTAGTGGCTGAAAAAAAGGCAATGCATTATCTTCTGAATCGATGGTGGGGCCCACGTATGAGTCAGATGTTCGGGTGTAGGACCTACATATTAATATTGGAAGTATTTTCGTAATTAGCTTAGGATTATTTTAATAATTTGAGTTTAATAAAAATAAAATAATTAACTATAGTAAAATAGTTTGATAGTATTTTGTGGACCATCTCCATCCTCTCCTCATTGGCTTTTTGGAAGTATTTGGTGCACTAAAAAGTCACTATTCTGTTTGGGGCTTAGGTGGGCGAGTAGAAATAATATATAATACTCGCTTTGTCTTGGCCACAAGTTAGTGGGCCCCACTCGACTTAGATTCGATCAAATATGTGGCAGTAAAACACCACAATACCGGGGAGATCTGACGTGGGAGGCTTAGACAGAAACATTTTTTATTTATTTATTATTATTATTGTTATTATCAGATTTTTCCAAAAACATTATTTTAATATGTACCCATGAATATTAAAGCTCGTTTAATCAACAACTGTGAGGGTCTGAAATGTGTAGAGTTGATTGAGTTGAAAGATTTGTAAAAGAAAAATTGATGCCCTCTAAACATCGTCAATTAATTGTTTTTATTAAATTATAAATCTATTTAGATTTAAAAAAAATAAAAAAATTAGATTCTCTAGAACTAGATTAAATTAAACTAAACTAACTTAAATTTATAGTTAATTTTTATTTTTTTTTATTATGTATTTCTTAACTACGGTTAAAAATAATTTTAAACCATTTAGAAGACAATTTTTAATATATATATATATAGTAAATTTTAATTAAATGTTTGAAAATAAATAAGTGTTTACAATTTGAATAAACAATTTGAACAACATGAACTAATCTAATCCAAGTAGTGTTCTACAAGTCGCGACTTGAAAAACATAAAAAAGACGGTAATTTCTTTTTGCATTTAAAAGTGTAACGATCTTAGATTTCTACTAACCTAAAGTCGTTATCATTTTCATAACATCCTCTTATGTGGAAATAATCATTTAAAACATTTTCGTAAAACAATGTCATGAACGTACATGTTTAAGAAAAGGTTTTTAAAACAATACAAATGAAATATTAAATAAAACAAAGTAAATATTAAAAATGACAACGTTTTATACTAACCTAAGTTTTAAGAATTTAAATACAACTATCTATGCATGTGTCATGGTCTTTACTTGCGATGTCGTCGTCAGTTGTACATGGGTACCTTGTCTTTACTTGAAAAATAGGGGTAGCACACGACTTGAGTATTTTAAGAAATAATCAGTAAGTGACCTCACTATCAGGGTTAGAGAATGCAAATACATGCAACTCATGATTAGGGACCTATCGTAAAAACCATCATAGAGGTGACCTCCAATCCGGATACATTGGATGTGTTGTACTTCCCTACACATGACCCACATGTGCGAGTGTGAGCCCACCGAGTAGTTTGCACACCCACTAGGCCCATCATAGTCAGGATAGTTGACTGTAGTTGGATGTTTGGAGGTATTACAAACTCTCGAATATCATGCAAGGCATGATCATTATCACCATCATCATAGTGTATGCGTCTGTACTCATCATCGTAGATGCAAAAATAACCCAATGTAAATGAACATACAATATGCATGAGGTCCCTATAATTTTCATCTTAAACCATTTTTATGACACAACCCTATACATCCTTCTCATATTACTGTAGGTAACATGCATCATTTAAGGTTGTGTCAGAAAATTTTTCATCAAAATGCAATATGACATCTATTACATGCACATCATCATAATATGAGATATCATCATATTGTGTCATATCGTCATCATACATCTTATGTCATCATGTCATAATGCATCATCATCATTATGTCATCAAATATCATCATAATACATCATTATATCGTATCAATCCACATTATCACCTCAGCCGAACATCATCATATCATATAAATTCACATCATCATAACATCATAATAATACATCATCATATCATATAAATTCACATCATCATAACATCATCATAATACATCATCATATCATATAATTTCACATCATCATAGTATATAAGCATACATGACACGTGCAAGGGTCACTAGGCAAGTATCATCATACATAAGGCAAGTCTTCCGACCGAGTTGATAGTAAGGCCACTTACATGGTTGGCCTTAGCCAACGTTCTCCATAAACTCGAATGCTTGACTTGGTCCCTTGAAGTTATTTCAAGTATCATCGAGGTGTTTCGACCTATTAGAATATTCGCTCAATAATCTTAGTAACGTTGAGTTCCTAATTTCATTTAAATTAAACTAAGGAAGTAGGCTCATACTGACCTTAATTTTCTTAGATAAGGTCAAAATCAGCTCCGGGAGGGTAAAAAAACATAGGGAACGATGTCCAAAACGTCAAACTGAGTCAGATAAGCTGTATTTGAGCCAAGGAGCCACGCAAAGTCGAGTCGAGCCGAGGGAGCTAGCGGCTACAAACAAGACACATGTCGGTTGGAGAGCTGACGTGCGCGCAGGCCGCTATTCGAGTCGATGCATGGGTCTCAGGTCTCAGGTCACTCTTAAGGGCATCCAGGTTTTGATGCTAGGCTGTGTAATATTGGGCTCGAGTTATGGGCTTCATGGACTGTAATTAGCTCGGGTCGCGTCTTGGATTACCGAACTGAATAGAAAGTTAGACCGTGGGATGGCTGAAAGGATGGGTTACGGAGTCTGAACCAAAATCCGACCCAATCTCTGTTGGATTTTATGTCCTAAAACTCATAGTTTGTAAACAAAAACATATTCTATTTGCAATAAAGTTATTATTGATGTTTATTCAGTAAAGATTGTTATTGAATAAAGTGAATTTTACGATCATTAATCTAAATCCAATAAATTAAGAACACTCTGGCTATAGTATGATTACTTGAACTATATGTGGAGACATAAGAGTGGATCAAGTTCAAGTATATAGTCAAAATGATCTATAGTATAAGTATAAGGCTGAGTATCTTATCCTGGGGACACTATGAATGCGACCCACTTTTGTATATAATATCAACAATGTGATCACTAAATCGTACATGTGGAGACATGTGAGTGGGGGCATCCTATGCAATGAGTATTGCATAAGATCAAACCATGAAGAAAGTCACTCTAACTTTATAATGTCGTTTACTATTGAGACTGATTTTTTTTTTCAATCGATGACCTAGGTAACTCGATCTTAATCCTGAGCTAACTATGAACTCCTGTTTATTCAGAATTATCCTTAGATTTACATGGGTGAGAGTGGTCCGAGTTCGCCGACTCAATAAGCCTCCCATTTCAGGGGTAAGACTGGGTAAATAGCTGGAGACATTGGGTGCAAGATGGATTTCACTCCTACCCGCTTTTAGGGATAATGGAGAGGTTGTTCCTTATGTACTGATTCCAGTCTTGAACAAGGGGCCCCACCCTCTCATTAGCGTGAGAGGGATTCGGTTTAGTGGTTGGACCACAAACCAATTGTTTATTAGAGGATTAGTGAGACATAAGGAACAAGAAGTAACTTCAGGGGTAAAACGGTAAATTGACCCATCTCTAGTTACGAACAACCTGTGAAGGATCGACTTACTAATTATGGTTATATCAAATGGACAGAAATATATCTATAGGGAGGGAAGTGTAACTACTAGGCTATAGTTGAGTGTTCTCGTAGTTAACGAATGTTGGTTAACTAGGTTAATAAGTTTAGCCGGTTAATCTTGGATCGTTCTGTAGGTCCATCAAATCCCCCTGCTAGCTCATATCGGACTAAACATTATAATAGTGTGACGAAAGAGTTCGAAGTGTTCGAATTAGGGAGTATGCGCTAAATATATACGATATATTTAACGCACTTTGTTTTAATTACGTATTAAAACAAAGGGAGAGAATTGAAGATATTTAAATAAGATTTAAATATTGTAATTATGAATATGGATTCATAATCAATATGTGCCCGAATTAATTGGGATTGACGTTTGATTTAATGTTAAATATTAATTAAATTGTTTAATTAATTATTTCATATCATTTTAATTTGAAATTAATTATTGAAATGTTGGCTTCTCTTAATAGAAAAATCCAAGTTTGAGTTAGTGGAATATTGAGTGTCAATATATGGTTAATCCAAACTTGCATGTTTGCCAAATAATCCCCACTCATATGAGTGATATTTTTTAATGTCAAAATTTGGTTAACTCAAAATTGCATGCTTGCCACATAATCCCACAAATTTGAGTGGAATTTTGATTGTCAAAATTTGGTAAACTCAAACTTGCATAGTAATCAAGGTACATGGAAAATATTCTTGGAAAAACTTTGAGAAAATCCCTAAAAAACTCTCTCTTCACATATACTAAATTCCTTCTAAGTTTAGTCACTCACCGGATTTCACAATCCCGTTCTAAGGCCGGAAAATAGTAGGGAAGACACTAGTGGTGGTTCGAAACCGGTTCGTGAGGAAAACGGAATTAAAACAAGAAAGGAATTTGAACTACAAAAGACTTTTGAACATGCTAGCTAATTTACTAAAATTGATATACTTAGAGTGCCTAAGTTCTAAATTGCTTCCACACGTGTGATATTAACACCTAAAATTTGTCCTTCGAACCGGTCGAACCAACCCTAAAAAATGCTGAATCGGACCCCAACCAGCAGAAAAACACTCGAACCGCCTCAAACCGATTGCAAATAAACCACCCGACGGTTCAGTCTGGAAGAGAGAGCGCACGCGAGTCGGGCTGGTCTAGAGCCTACCGCGGGTCGGGTCGGGTCTGGAAGCAAAAATTCTTCCTTCTTCTTCTTTCGTTCAGCTTGCTATCTCTTCCATTTTTAATCAATTACAACCTAAAATGGACTCTAATGTCTCCATAAAGATTACATACCTTTCTTCCCTCATTAAATCTCATATACATTATGCCAATTACAATAATTGTATCAAAGGGAAGCATAAAAAAAATACCAAAACCATAAACATCCACTTTAGCAACCAGAAATTTTCATTCATGAAATGATACCCATCATGCTCAAATTAATGTAAATGAAGTGCCTAAAACTTGCTCCGATACCAATTTCACGTTTTACTCCTGAAGTTACTTATTGTTCCTTAAGTCCCACTGATCCTCTAATGAACAATTGGTTTGTGGTCCAACCACTAAACTGAATCCCTCTCGGGCCAATGAGAGGGTGGGCCCCTTGTTCAAGACTTGGAGTCAGTACTTAAAGGAACAACCTCTCTATTATCCCTAAAACGGGTAGGAGTGAATTCCATCTTGCACCCCATGTCCCCAGCTATTCACCAAGTCTTACCACTGAAATGGGAGGCTTATTGAGTAACTCGGGCCACTCTCACCCATGCAAATCTAAGGATAATTCTTAATAAATAGGAGTTTATAGTTAGCTCAAGATTAAGATCAAGTTACCTAGGTCATCGATTGAAAAAAAATCAGTCTCAATAGTAAACAACATTATAAAGTGAGAGTGACTTTCTTCATGGTTTGATCTTATGCAATACTCATTGCATAGGACGTCCCCACTCACTTGTCTCCACATGTACAATTTAGTGATCACATTTTTATATCATATACAAAAGTGGGCCACATCCATACTGTCTCCGGGATAAGGTACTCAACATTCCCTCTGTATTATAGATAATTTTGACTATATACTTGAACTTGATCCACTCTTATGTCTTCACATATAGTTCAAGTAATCATACTATAGCCAGAGTGTTCTTAGTTTATTAGATTTAGATTAATGATCGTAAAATTCACTTTATTCAATAACAATCTTTACTGAATAAGCATCAATAATAACTTTATTGCAAATAGAATATGTTTTTGTTTACAAACAATGCGTTTTAGGACATAAATCCCAACAATATCTTCGTCTTCTTCGCCCGTTTTATACGTCTCTTCGTCTGATTTTCTCTCTCTTCTGGAAATCAAGCTACGACATCCTTCCTTTCGAGATCCAACCAACGTGACTCTACTGTCACTTCGATCTGTCTTCCACTCCCACATTGTTAAGATAATTCGTATGTACCTACAAATATGAATGTTTTGGCCTTTAGTTTTTTTTTTTTTTTTTTTTTTTTTTCTATACACGTCAGTATACTTGCGGCGAAGCAAGGAGAAAGGTATTGACTTACCATTTATGTGCTTGTTATCACTGGTCGCTTAGCACACTTGTGCATTGTTCGTCGCTTAGTCTTCGATTCCTTCTTTCAGTCGCCAACGTCGCTTTCCTTTACTCTGTTAAATAAACATTAAATGTTGTTTTTCTTCCGTGGGTTTTAAATTCAGAAGTTAATGGTGTTAGGATTTATACCCTAAAGCCTCGTAATTAATTATTGTTTTTAACCATAATTTTTATTATTTTATTTGTAATTGAATTGTTATCCATTGTATGAAAATCCAAGGTTATTAAATGTAATCTTGAACAGTATGTGGTTGACATACAAGAAGATCGTGTTCAAGTAATAACCTAAATAGTCTATAGTATATGGATAAGGTGCTTTATCCTGCTAATACTATTGATACGGCCCACTTTGTAATCGTTACAAATGAGTTGATCCAAATCGTTCATGTGGAGACATGTAAGTGGGGTATCCTATACAGTGAGTTTGTATAAGACTGGACCAAGACATATTTAATCTCTCTTTATAAATCCGTCAATTGAGAAAATTAATATTTCACATGATGATTATATGCGACTTGATCGTAATCTTGAGTGAGTTATGAACTCCTGCCTGTGAGAGCTTGTCCTTTAATTTACATGGGTGAGAATGACTCTGTTAGCCGATTCAGTATGCCTAACATTTTGGGGACTTGACCAAATAGGGAGTTGGGAACATAATATCATGAGATGGAATTCACTCCTTTCCATATAAGGAAAGTAGATGAGTTGTTCTCTTAAGTACTGATTTCGGGACTTGAACAATGGGGCCTCACCCTCCCATTGGCCCGAGAGGGACTTGGTTTATGATTGGATCATAAACAAATTGTTTATTAGAGAATCGGTGGTACTTAAGGTGAAAGATGTAATTACAGGGGTAAAACGGACTTTTGACCCAACTGTAATTATGAACAACTCGTGAAGGATCGACTTGCTTGTAATGATTATATCAATGGACATAACTTGTCCTACAGTGCATAAGAGTGCAACTCTAGGTCTATAGTGGAGTGGCCTATAGTTAATAAATGGAAATTGATTAATTAAAGAGTTTAATTAATTAATTTTATATAATTGGAACTTATAATCCGTAGGTCCATGAGGTCTCCTTGCTAGCTCATAGTAACACTAAAATGTTCAATTTATTTGAAAGAAAATTTGAAGTGTTCAAATTGATATTTAATATAGTAGATATATTAAATATAAAGGAGAAAATAAATTTATTTGAAATGTCAAATTAATATTTAATATATTAGATATATTAAATAAATAGAGAAAATATATTTAATTTGAAGTGTTCAAATTAATATTTAATATATTAAATATGTTAAATATAAATGGAGAAAAATATATTAATTTGAAGGTTCAAATTAATATTTAATATATTTGATATACTAAAAAAGAAAAATATATTTATTATATCTCATACAATTAAATATTAAATCAATTAATGTATTTTAATACACTAAATAAAAATATATTTGAAATTTAAATGAAATTCAAATTAATTAAATATATATTAGGATATCTTATAATATCTAAATATGATTTATATAAGGTATTATATCATAATATATTAAATATGAAAATATATTATTTGCGAAAGATTCTCCAAGAGTCCCAATAAATAGGACCCTCGGGTTGAGCCAAAGAGATATCAATCTCTCCCACTTTCTCTGGATAATGAAATTACATCTCTAGAGAATTCTCGAAACTCTTTCTTCTTCTCCAATCCCTTTGGGATTTTCTTTCAAGAGGCTCCCACAAGCCTTGACCTTGTGTTCGAGTCATAGTAAGGAAGATCTTGTGGAATGTTGAAGAACTTCTGCATGGTTGGAATACTTCGTGGAGTCTTGCAAGCTAGGGTTTCTACAAAGGTAGAGTTCTTACTCTCGTATTTATTGCTTTTGTTTTAATTCATAATAAAATAAAAACGGTTCTCAATGCTTCCGCTACGTGGATGAAGAGTTCATTCCCTTCAAGTGGAAGTGAGTGGAAAAGTGAAAGTCCGAGAGTTAGATGAAAGGCCAAGAGTTGTTATAGGAAATAGTGGAAGTTAGTGGAAAAATGAAAGGCCAACAGTCTTGTAGATTAAATGCCAAGAGTTGTTATAGGAAATAGTGGCTTTTTATTAGCTTTTATTATTTCCGGAAGAGCATGTGAATGCTTAAATAGGTTGTTCTTTCTTTGTGAAAAACAGAGAAAAATGCATAAAACGAAGAGTGTTTTTTAGAAAGATAGAGTGTTTTGTCTCTCCACTCACGAAAGGAAAATAGTGTGACTGAGATTTTTTTTTGCCTTTTACAATTTGGTATCAGAGCCAATGGCGAATGTGACGGGTCAAATTTCGTTACCGCGACTAACGAAGACAAACTACGAGAATTGGAGCATTCCAATGAAAGCGCTTCTCGATTCTCAAGATGCATGGGAGATGGTCGAAGAAGGTTTCGAAGAACTAAAAGATACCATGGGTTATACGGCGGCACAAAACAAGGCGTTGAAAGAGGTGCAATCAAAGGATAAGGCGGCACTATACATGTTGTTCCCAGCCGTTGACGAGTCGGGCTTTGAGAAGATTGTCAGTGCAACTACTTCAAAAGAAGCGTGGGACATTTTAGGAAAAGTGTTCAAAGGAGCCGACCGAGTCAAGCAAGTGCGTCTCGAAACTCTTCGTGGCGAGTTGGAGAGCATGAAGATGAAGGAGTTGAAAAGTGTATCTGACTACATCAAGCGTGTAGAGACTATGGTAAACCAACTCAACCGAAACGGAGAAATGTTAACTGAGACGCAAGTTGTGGAGAAGATTTTGAGATCATTAACTAACAATTTTGAGAACGTTGTATGCGCGATAGAAGAGTCAAAGGACCTAGTGACGTTCACGGTCGACGAGCTCACCGGTTCTCTTGAGGCACACGAGCAACGTAAGAAGAAGAAAGAGGAAATACTCAATCAAGCACTTCAAACCAAGGCGTCAATCAAAGATGAAAAATGTACTCTATTCTCATAATTTTCAAGGTAGAGATCGTTGGCGTGGAAGTCGTGGAAATGGTCATGGTGGTCAAGGCAGCAGTCATGAAGGATACTATAAGGAGAAGGGACAGTCGAGCCAAGCAAATTGGTGTGGAAGAGGACGCGGTTGAGGAAGAGTCGACCGATCAAATTATTCCAACACTGAGTGCTACAAATGTCACAAAGTTGGTCACTATGAGAATGATTGTAGCTCCGACAAATGTTATAATTGTGGTAAAGTGGGGCATTTTGCCAAAGATTGTCGAGCCGATAAAAAGGTAGAAGGAACAACCAACCTAGTCTTGGAAGACGTAACAAATGAAGTTCTTCTCTTGATGACTCAAAATGAAGACAACATCAACAACGACACTCTGTGGTACCTCGACTCAGGGGCAAGCAACCATATGTGTGGTCACGAGTACCTATTCAAAGAGATGCAAAATATTGAAGATGGTCATGTGTCATTTGGAGATGCTTCAAAGGTGGAGGTCAAAGGTCGAGGTACGATACATTACTTGCAAAAGGATGGCTTAATAGGGTCAATCCAAGATGTTTATTACGTACCAGACCTCAAGACCAACATATTGAGTATGGAAAAACTCACAGAGAAAGGTTATTCGATATTCTTAAAAGACCGACTGCTACACTTGAAGGACAAGCAAGGGCGTTTGGTTGCTTGAGTCGAGACAGGAAGAAATCGGATGTACAAACTGAATTTAAGAAGCATACGAGAAAAATGTTTGTGAGTCGACGTAGAAGACAAGACATTACTGTGGCATTCGGCTTTGGTCACCTACATCATGGCGGCCTAAAAGGTTAGCAAAGAAGAATATGGTGCACGGGCTACCCAACATGGACTACGAAGGAAAATTATGTGAAGAATGCGTGCTCAACAAGCATGCGAGAACCTCATTTCAAAAGAAGGCTGAATTTTAGGCTAAACAACCTCTCGAGTTGATTCATACATACATATGTGGACCAATTACCCCCGAGTCTTTCAGCGGTAAAAGGTATTTCATTTCCTTTATCGATGATTACTCACGAAAAACTTGAGTTTATTTTCTGGAAGAAAAATTGGAGGCATTCGAGGTATTCAAAAAGTTCAAAGTGATGGTGGAGAAGGCAACTGGTAGACACATCAAAGCTGTATGATCCGATAGAGGTGGCGAGTATACTTCGACGACTTTCATGGAGTATTACGAGGAGCAAGGAATAAGGCGATTTCTAACCGCACCGTTCACTCCTTAATAAAATGGTGTGGCCGAGAGAAAAAACCGAACCATTCTCGACATGGTTCGATCAATGCTCAAGAGCAAAATGATGCCGAAGGAGTTTTGGGAAGAAATCGTGTAACGCGCCATCTATGTGCAAAATCGATATCCACATGTGAAGTTAGATGATCAAACACCACAAGAGGCATGAAGCGGACAAAAGCCTACAATTTCTCATCTCAAAGTGTTTGGTAGTGTGGCTTATGCTCACATACCGGATCAAGGAAGAACAAAGCTCGAAGACAAAAGCAAAAGGTATATTTTTATTGGGTATGATGTGAAGACAAAAGGATACAAGCTACTTGACTCGATAAGCAAGAAGGTGATGGTGAGTCGTGATGTGCGAGTAAATGAAACAATCAAATGGGACTGGAACAATTCGACGGAAGTTAATATCGAAGTTGGAGAATCATCCGTCGTTGCATCAACAAGTATACCAACAAACTCAGGAATTTTCGATGATGAAGATGAACCACGACAGCCCAAAATGCGAAATTTGCAAGATTTGTATGATTCAACAAATGAGGTACACCTTGTATGTCTTCTGAAAATATCAGCTTTGAAGAGGCGGTGCGAGACTAGAAGTGGCAAACTGCCATGGATGAGGAGATTAAAGCAATTTATCACAACAATACATGGGAGTTAATAGAATTACTGGAAGGAAGTCAGCCCATTGGTGTGAAGTGGGTGTTCAAGAAAAAGATGAATGCTCAAGGCAAGATAGAGTAGTACAAGGTGCGACTTGTTGAAAAGTGATACAAGCAAAAGGCGGGAATCGACTATGACGAAGTGTTTGCTCCTGTTGCAAGAATGGAGATAATCCGATTGCTCATTTTTCAAGCGGCTCAATTCAAATGGCCGATTTTTCAAATGGATGTCAAGTCGGCATTCTTGAATGGTATGCTTGAAGAAGAAGTCTACATCGAACAACCACCCAAGTAAATAAAAATTGGAGAAGAGAAGAAGGTACTAAAATTGAAGAAGGCACTTTACGGGTTTTAGCAAGCACCGCTATTTTAGTAAATGATGCGGAGAAGGCTAGTGACATTGATCCACAAGAAGCTCAGCAAACTCTTGAAATAGCGGAAGCTAACTTGAGGAAAGCTCAGGGCAAGAGACAAACAATCGAGGCAAATTTAGCTCTCAGACGAGCTAGGACACGAGTAGAGGCTATCAATGGCGTACCTAGTTGATCCGTCTAAATAATCAAGTGAAATGAAATTTTCATGGAAAAAAGAATTACAGATCTCGGAGACCCACCAAAGCACGAAAGCCAGAATCTTTCAGAAAATGGATTCCTATTCGAAGAGTGCATAACCGCATGGATAAGCTCACACTAACCCGTCAATTTTGGATCCAATTCGGAATTTTCCTTGGGAGGTATCGGGAAGGAATTGGAATGTAATAATATCGATTCATACAGATACAGAAGAAAAGGTTCTCTATATCTATTTCTTTCGATTTTTTTTTTATTAATTTCCTATTTCGTTTCGAAATAGGCGAGCATGGAATACTCGTATCGATACATATTTCAAGGAGAACGGGTACAAGCAATGTCCCCACGAGCATGCCTTTTACACAAAGAAGAGTGGAAGTAATGTGACATTTGTTGCTCTTTATGTCGATGACCTCATTTTTTGGGTAACAATGATGAGATGATAGAAGAGTTTAGAACACAATGACAGTAGAATTTGAGATGACAGATTTGGGCTTGTTGAAGTTTTTACTTGGTTTGGAGGTTAAGCAAGGAGAGACAAATATTTTTATATCACAGGAGACATGCAAAAGAAATTTTGAAGAAGTACAAGATGAAAAATTGCAACCCGGTATCAATGCCAATGGAACTAGGTGCAAAACTCTCAAAGTACGATGAAGGAGAATGAGTAGATGCAAATAGGTACCGGAGTTTGGTAGGAAACCTTCGCTATCTTACCTGCACAAGGCCAGATCTTTCATTAAGTGTCGGCATTATAAGTCGGTTCATGGAGGAGCCGATTTATTCACATTGGAAGGCGTTGAAGCGAGTCCTACGGTACATCCACGGAACGGTGTCACTTCGGTTATTCTACTTGAAAGCAGAAGATTATAAGTTGGTTGGTTACTCGGACAACAATTGGTGCGGAGACATAGACGATCGAAAAAGTACATCGGGTTATGTATTCTTTATGGGAAACATAAAATTTACTTGGCTTTCAAAGAAACAACTGATCGTGATGCTCTCGACGTGTGAAGCTGAATATGTGGCAGCATCTTGGTGTGTATGTCACGCGATATGGCTTAGAAATTTTTTGAGCAAGATGGAGCTAAAGCAACTAGGTGCAATCGTGATTCAAGTTGACAACAAATCAACAATTGAGTTGGGAAAGAACCTAGTGAACCATGAAAGAAGCAAACACATTGACGTTCGTTTTCACTTTATCCAAGATCATGTGTAGGAAGGAAGCGTGGAATTGCTCCATGTGGCAAGTCAGGATCAAGTTGCTGACATTTTTACAAAACCACTACCGAAAGTACTCTTCAACAAATACAAGAAGAGGATTGGCATGACGGATGGTAGAAGCATTTAAGTTTATATGGGGGAGTTTTGTTAAATAAATATTAAATGTTGTTTTTCTTTAGTGGGTTTTAAATTTAGAAGTTCGTGGAAGTTAGTGGAAAAGTGAAAGGTCGAGAGTTAGATGAAAGGCCAAGAATTGCTATAGGAAATAGTCGAAGTTAGTGGAAAAATGAAAGGCCAACCGTCTGGTAGATGAAAGGCCAACAATCTTGTAGATGCTTAAATAGGTTGTTCTTTCAGTTTTTTAGAAAGATATAATGTTTTGTCTCTCCACTCACGAAAGGAAAATAATGTGACTGAGATTTTTTTCCCCTTTTACATACTCACTGTGTCTCACGTTCTTCGGAGAATGAATGGACAAAGTGGGTGGGGATCGATGGTTTAAAGAGGGGGGAGCATGTATTGGGTCGTGTGTCGGCTACTCATTTACCTTCGCCAAAAATCGCGAGATTTCTAGCCAGGGTTGACTGGATTTTCTTTTTTGTATCCATTATAAAAAGGATATAAAACACAAATATATTTTATTTCCGAATTCAAAGTAAAGTTTATGAGTTTGAATATATTGGACCTAGTAAAAAACAACTAACAACATAAAATAGTTGAAAATTTGATGCGGCTCTCTATGGCACCTGTTTCAGATTTGTTCCCCATCCTTGATCAACTACTTAATAACTTGAAAAACATGGAAAACATAGATGGAGTACAAAAACTAAATAAGTAGCCTACTTGTAGACTATTAATGGTAGGGGTGTACATGGGTCGGGGTGGATTAGATTGAGGGAATATTTTGGACCAACCCAAAAGTTCAGGTAAACCAATCCAACCCGAAATCGTTCACAACCCAACCCAACCCGGGTTGGGTTGGGTTGTCGGGTTGTTAAAGAAAATTTAATTATTTAAAAAAAAATTTATTTATCCACAAATCATAATTATTCAATACAATCTTAGATAAAATATAATAAAAGTTTACAAATAAACATAAATCAATCTAGAATCATTAAAAAAAATAAATTTTTCATCAACCTAGAATTGTAACATCTTAACATAGTTCAACATTGTCATACAACTAAAGACAACTAAATATCGACACTTACTAAACAATTAGTTACTCTAAAAGTAAGGAAAATACAAGAATAAATCCTAAAATTTAAATAATATATTTTACTTACGTTGAGAGAGACTTATTTATACATGACATTTATAAAAAAAAAAAATTCTCCCTCTCGTACGAAAGGTTGATTCAAAAGCTATCTTAGACATTAGAACGATCAAAACATTTTGGACAACTTTTGATAAAATTCGGTATTTAAAATCATTTACTTTCTACCAAGCCTGATGAAAAAAATGATGGATTGAATAAAAAGAATCCTAAAAAATAACTTTCACAATCGCTTTCCAACGGGACAAAAGTTTTCAATTTTTGTCTTCAATTTCAAAAAATGCATTTAAGAATTCGTCAAATAAAAACAATATGCACCATTGATATACAATATGTTTTTGCTTCAAAATAATTTAAATGTATGCCTTAATCATAATTAAGACAATTTATGGAGGATTATTGGTTAGTCCATTCATATTATAAATAATGTGTTTAAAAATAATATAAAATTATATGATAATCACTTATTAATTTATTCATATTACAAATAAGGTATTAAAAAATAGTATAAAATATATAAATATTTGTTTGTTAATTTATTTATATTATAAATAATGCATTTAAAAATAGTATGAAAAAAATAAAAAATAGCATACATAGCTGGATTCGACTACGCATGTAGGAATAAAAATTCCACCTAATTACCACTCTATCAAAGGTACGAAAACAAAATTTATCTTAATATATTTTAAAAGATTTTGTTTAGTTCGGGTGAACTCGAAATTTTGTCCAATAAACCTACAATTCGAATTGAATTTATTCGGTTTTAGAAAATTAACCCAATCCAACTCGAAAGGCTAACTTAACCCAACCTAACTCTTATAATTCATGCTGGGTCGGTTCAGGTTGTCGGGTTGTTAGGTTTCATGTACACCCCTACTTAATCATGTCTATAGTGGATGCTAGGGTACGATAATCATTTCTTGTCATGTTCGTATTCTTATTCTAAAAACTTAGATCATTAGGTTCCTTTCTTGAGTTCATAGTTCCTGTCTCCTGTCATGGTTTTGGCCCAAAACCTTGGTCTTGGGTTTAAGTTCTTATACATGGTTCCCAAGGGCTAGGTTTTGAGGTTCTTGGTCATGGGTATAAGAAGTGGGATCTTAATCTTAACTCATGTTCTTATTCTTGGTATTTGATTCTTGCCCTTAAAAATTTCTCCGGATAATGATTCTAGAGACTTATATCTAGATATGTACCAAGATTTAGATTCTAGATTTAGTCTAGGGTGGCCCCAACATCCTCTTGGATCTAATCAGGTTTCGATCCTTGACTTTCTCAGCATCCAGATTTGGCATAACATAGCCTCCACATCTCCTTGGGTCGAGATTCGGATTCGGCCTATAACTAGTGGCCTCGAAAATTTCTTACATCTCCTATGACGCAGTCATGTGATTATGTTGTACCATAGGAGATCTTCGATAGTTTAGAGTGACTCCTAGCATTCTTCATATCATGGTAGACTTATAACTAGGGATGTGCATTCTTGAATGTCATCCTTCTCAGCTTGGTCCTTGAACTTAAGCATTAGTTTAAATTCATGAGATCTTAAGTTCTTTCTTCAAGGGTTATTTTTGAAACTTAAGGCAAAACCATCGTGTAACAACCCTAGTTTTCTATTAACTAAAGTCGTTACGATATGCATGACGTAATATCTTGGACATAAATAATTATTTAAAACGATTTTATAAAATAATGTCAAATATTAAAATAAACATAAATATAAAATCAGTAATGTCCTATACTAACCTAAGATCTATGAAATTAAATGCAACTATTTTATGCATGTGTCATGGTCTTTAATTGTGATGCCGCTGTCAACTGGACCGGGGTGCATTGCCTTTACCTTAAATATAAAAGTAGCACACGACTTGAGTATTTTAAGAAATACTAAGTAAGTAACGCTACTATTGGGGTCAGGACATGCAAACACATGCAATCATGATTAGGGACTTATCATTTAAAACCATCATAAAGGTGGCCTCCAGTCTGAACAAATTGAATGTGCAGTACTTCCCTACACACGACCCACATGTGCGAGCGTGAGCCCAGTAGGTGGTTCACACACCCCCTAGGCCCATCATAGTCAAGCTAGTTGGCTGTAGCCGAACGTCCGGAGGTACACCAAACCCTCGAATATCATGCAAGCATGATGATGATCATCATCATCATAGTGTATGCGTCCGTACTTATTATCATAAAGGAGAAAGTAACCCGATGTAAATAAACATACAATATGCATGAGGTCCCTATAGTTTTCATCTTAAATCATTCATGTGATTCAACCTCATACATACTTCATATATTACTCTAGGTAACATGCATGCATAAACTCTCATACATTCATTATTCATAACATCATTTATGGGGTGTGTATCAGAAAACTTTTCATCATTATGCAACATGACATCTCATACATGCACATCATCGTAATATGAGATATCATCATATTATGTTATATCATCATCAAACATCTTATGTCATCATGTCATAATGCATCGTCCTCCTAGCGTATCATAGCATCATAGCACATCATATCATCACAACATCCTAACATCATAATATCATATTAACTCACATCACATTAACATCATAGCATCATCATAACACATCATAATATCATGTTGATCACAGCATCATAACACATCATATATCATATAAACATACATGACACGTGCAAGGGCTACTGGTCACGTGTCATCATACATAAGACAAGTGTTCTGACCGAGCTAATAGTAAGGCCACTTACTTAGTTGGCCTTAGCTAAAGTTCTATCTAACTCCAAAGTTGATTGCTTTCGTCCTTTGAATTCGTTCTCACTTATGGAGGCTTCACCTATTTTGAGTATTCACTTGATTGCCTAAAAATCGAATTCCATGTTTTCATTGTTTTTAAATTGTGTTTGGTCGTAAATTTTAAATTAAAAAAATATGTCAATATTATTTCATGCATTTTAATCATACAATCTACCATCTAAATATTGTTTGTTATAATATTATTTTTATAGAAACCATTTAAGGCGGATTTTTCCTTTTTTTTACTTTGTGTTTCCTTTTTTTTTCTCTTCTTTTTTTTAATTATGTTCAGTGTTTTGGCCCATTTTAATGAATTCTTACTTTTTTTTTTCTTTTTTTTTTTAAATGGCTACACATAAAAGTAAAAGTAAAAGTAAAGGAAGATTTAACTAACTTAGTGTGGACAAACTCTTCAAGCGACATCCCTCTCTAGGTAAATATGCATAAATATCTTTCTTTTTCTTTTTTTTTTTTTTTTTTTTTTTTTTTTTTGCGGGAAGGAATTATGATACCGATTGACATATGTATTTTAAAGAAGAAGTTGTGAAAGGTTAAGGAAGAGGTGGGAAATGAATTAACATTTTTTTTATTATTTTTTTTTACAATTGTTACACATAGCATGAGTTATGACATGAGTCATGAGGTTTTTAATCCTTAATATTTCATTTATGGAGCTTTTATGAGTATCATGTCATCATTATACTTCTTGAAGTTCATGGATTCTGGTAAGGATATTCTTGGTTCATGGCTAGGATAATATACTCTCTTCTGCTAACCAGAGACTTACCTTGCTTTTTTAGTTTCTTATATCATGAGTTATGGTATCTAGTCAACATGACAACTATTCTCATCATATCTCATGACTACTCCTCGTGAAGACCTAAAATGTTACATGATCGGTGAACAACATGAATGTGACATCTTGCAAAAAATTGTGCTCGAGACATCCTAACATGGGTAGGACAGACTTGTAAAACATATGACAGGATGAACCTACAAGCAAGATCAGATGTGTCGTAAATATGGTGTAGGGCATCCCATTTAGACGAGAAAAAATGGCATCCTACTAAAATTGGCATAGGGCATCTCATCTAGGTGAGTAAATCATGAAACATATGATCCTATTAAAGCTAGCGTAGGGCATCCCACCTAAATGAGAAAAACATGAAGATCCCGCTAAAGATGATGGTGCATCCTATCTAGATGAAGAAAACATGGATATCTTGATATATCGTGTGGTGGGAGGTTAAGGGTTACCTTGGGCTTGGTTTGAGTATTACCTAACATCCATGTGGGTCACGGTAACTTTAGGGCATGTGGAGTGTAATGTCATTGACTTTACACGTCTTTAGGCTAGCATTCTTGGCATAACTTCATGGATTAACCTTAAGGTAATGCATACTTTGATCGCATCCTAACTTCATGATCCTAAAATAAGCATACATATCTTATTTGTATCAGCATACCATCCTCATGAGCTTTAGTCATTCATAACATCATACTTGTCAGAACATAATTCTTTGAGTTCATGGAATCTTCACGAATTTATATAAGGAGGCCATTAAATGTATTTTTGTCCTTTACTACTTGAGTCATGGTTCATACTCCAAACATGTTCTTATCGTTGTAATATCATGCACGACTTCCTTATAACATTCTATCTTGGTAGTCTTAGATCTTGTGTCGTGTTCTTTACTTATCT
The DNA here is from genome assembly GCA_033971965.1 of Cucurbita ficifolia. Taxonomy (NCBI): domain Eukaryota; kingdom Viridiplantae; phylum Streptophyta; class Magnoliopsida; order Cucurbitales; family Cucurbitaceae; genus Cucurbita; species Cucurbita ficifolia. The sequence continues at coordinate 9,645,759 of CM066975.1, read as the reverse complement.
TTGGAGTGGTTTTTTAGTCTTATGGTTTATTGTGTTCTTGCTCCAAAGTTTATTCTTAGGACAGAACCATGCATAAGTCTTATTAGGTAAACTTGTCATAATTTCTTTGCCTAAGTCTTTATAAGAATCATGTTTCTTGAGGTATTTAGGCAAATCGTGGATCCTTATTAAGGTCTTTTAGAGATAGTTTAGTCATTTTCTTTTAAGTCTTAGGCTTATACTCCAACCATGTTCTAATGCTCTTAAAAACTTTCATATTATTCTTGAGGTCATACATAATTCTCTTATAATGTTTCATAACGTTTGGAATCTTTTAGGTCTTGGAAACATCTTAGAATCTTTGTAGGGCCATTTTAATCATTTACCACCACATTTCTTAATTTGAATTCTTAAAGTATTCTATATTCTTTGAATTCTTGGGTAAACCTTCCTGTTCTTATATATTGACTTTACTTAAAATCTCAAGTCATTTGGAAGGTGTTTGGATGTTGAAATATCTTAAAGAAGTTTTATGAGCATTTTGGTCATTTTACTTTAATTCTTCCTAACGGTACTCTAATAACTTGGAAACATTGCATAGATTCTTATATCCTTGAAAATAGGTCATATTTAATCTTAGATCATTTAAAGTTCATTTGGTCCATGCTCTAACTAAGATAAAAGGTTGGTTAAGAACTATTTACTCGCTAAGGCATTAGAGACTTTTTGGTCATTATGCACTTAGCTCGATTCAGCCCTTAAATGAACTCCAATTACCACTAAAACTTATGCATACTCTTATCATGTCATCTCAAGCATTAAATTAGAACTCTAATTACCACCAAAACTTATGCATACTCTTATCATGTCATTTCAAGCATTAAATTAAAAATTCATGAGTAGCAAAATCTATCTAATGGGTTATTTTGACTTTACTTGATTCTTGAGCAAAAGGCTTAGTTTAAGTCTTTAACAAATAGTTCATGACCTTATTCATCCATAATTTTTTAAATATTACTTAACTTAAGTTTTATATTGAAATCAAAAAGCAATTCCTATAAGTATAACTTGAGAAAAAGTTCAGATTGGCTACTTATTTCTTTGGTGAGGTTCGAAGCCTTGATTCTCAAACTTTTATTATTCAACTTGTTCCAAACTAGATTCCTTAGAGAGTCTAGTTCAAAATAGACCTTTGAAGTTCATATACCAAAATGGAAAAAAAATGTAAAAATTTGAGGACAAAGTTAAAAGTTAATAATATTTAGATATCAAAATAGAATGGTTCTAATTTGTTAAAACAAGCCTTTCAAATCATGTATTTAAATGTAATGAATCAAAAGAATGAAATTGAAGCTTTTATAGCATGAGGTATCGTGTTGAAAAGTCACATTACAATAGGAATTAAAATCCCTAATTTTCTTGTCTAAATATAAAAACATTTTAAATGAAGCATGGTTTATACGTTCAATTTAAAACAAGAAATAAAAATAATATTGTCAAAGTAAAAAAAAAAAATGTTTGAATACGAAAATGAAAAGCTAGCTATAAAACTACTAATTAAAACAATGCATATTATTGTCTTATCTTAGCTTTCATGGTTATTCCAACACCCAACGTCATTCGTGCAGGGGGTTTGGCTTGAGTATTTTAAGAAATACTTAGTAAGTATTTCATTAAGGTTAGGTAATGCAAACACACACATATACGATGTGACATATCCTTTAAAACAACATAGCATAGTCTTGAGCTCTTTCTAGATCCGGGTAAGGTTGGATGTGTGGTACTTCCCCCACATATGGCTCACGCATGCGCACATGGATCCACCAGGCGAGCTCGTATATGTACCCCTAGGTCTGGCTTAGTCGGACTCAACGCGCTAACGCGTCACCAGACAACACCGAAGGAATAGTCCTGCATGATATCATTGCAAACATAAATATCGAAGATACACATTCATACTAACATAACATATGATGCACATGACATACATGAGGTCCTCATGGTTTAAAATCATAGTAGAACATCAAAATTATTTCCTCTTCCTTTCATCCATGAGATAGTACATATATGCGTCATGTATACACAGTAATCATCATGGCTTTCGATTTCATATCATCATATAATTGATCACATAGCTTTCTATGGCAAGACGTAACATGACATACATAATATTTCATTTCATTCATATCATGTCTTAAGGGATATCACATACATACATAACATGGCATCATACATCATTGCATAACATATATAAACATAGCATAATCATTATGGTACATGCAGGGCCACGAGGTATGCGTCATCATACATCATATAACTTTTTCAACTCCAACAGTAAGGTCACTTACTTGGTTGGCCTTGGCCGAAGTCATTAACTATTTTATAACTGCTCCGAGACTATCCTTCAACGTTTAACTTCATCTATACCAACCCATATCACATTCTTAGGATATATTATGAAACTTAGTCTAGACAAACATAGTGATTACTCCCGATATTAATCTTAAGACTATCTATAATTGAGTAAACGGGAGTCTTACTAACCTCAAATACCCTTAATAAGGTCAAAAACAACTTCAAGGAGATCAAAAACATAGGAAACGGTATAAAAATTATATACTAAGCAAAATACGACGTTTTCAAGCGCAGAACTGAGCCGAACCAAACTAATGAAGCCGAACAGAGTGCACATGTAGGTCGCTTGAAGTCAAGCGGGCTAGGTCATGGACAACACAGGGCCAAAACGTGCCTCGGGTTGGTCTCTCAGGCCAAAGTGCACACGTTTGGGTCGTCACAATGTCTTGGGTTGTGCATATGGGCCGGAGTGAAGCAGTCTGTGAGAGTTCCCACCCAAATTCGAATAATGGACGACCCACGAGTCTTTCTTCTTCACCCCTCTCCTCTGACTCTCCTTTGTCTCAGATTCATTTCCGACGTCACCTCTACTATCTCCCTGTAGTTTCCTCTGCCACCAACGTGAGAAGATTCTTTAAACAGATAGTCAGAGTATCATACAATGGTTGAAGAATGTAGTTTTCTCTGCTACCAACGTGAGAAGATTCTGTAAATAGATAGTCAGAGTGTCATACAATTGTTGAAGAATCCAATCTATCATTCAAAGATAAAACACATCAGAAAATAATATCTTTTCACTCACAGGTTAGTGGAAGAATGTGATATATGTTTGGAGAAGATAGGAGGTGCAAAGAATCCAGCAGACATGTTGACAAATTGTGTTGTTGGAAAATTAAGGTTGCGCAAAATCTTAATTGGTCTAGGACAGTGATGATATCGATGGCCGTTTGAGAATTCTTGTTCGATTGTACCAATCTACGTGGGAGAATTGTTAGGATATGGAGTCTGCTATTTATTCATAGCTTAATCAATGGTTATAAATAGTTATATTTATATATGATAAGTAATATATAAATTTCTACCTACTCAGAGTCATTACTAACGTCTCATGCACTGTTAAAATGTAGAATATAACTCTTAAAAGAAAACCTCATATCTACCATAAATGTCGAAAATATTTAAAACATCTTCTATCTCTAGAAAACACAGTCATGGTCTTACGTGTTTAATACGAATATTGAAATTTAGAAAAAAAAATACAAAATAATTTAAAATGATTAAATGCAAAACAACCTATTCTAACCTAAGACTAGGAATTTAAATATGAGTCTATCCTATGCACGTGCCACTATAGATGTGTAATACTTCCCTACATATGACCCACACGTGTAAGTGTGAATCCCTAGGGAGCTCGCACACCCCATGGACCCTCTTTGGTCAAGCTACTTTGTAGTGACGTCTGGAGGTCAGCGGAACCCCTAGTGTCATGCTTCCCATGAACACCCTCATCATCATACTATGCGCATTCACACTCATCATCTCTAGGGGAAGTATCCCTATGCTTATGAACATATACAACATGCATGAGGTCCCTCTGAATTTCATCTTATCATCTCTTCTGACACAACCATCTAGTCTCATCTCTTTGTTGCATTAAGTAACACATGCTCGTTGGATATTTATATTAATATCATTTTCATGCTCTTAAAGATGTGTCTTATGTCGGTCTATCGACACAGCTTGGATGTGTACCATATACTCTACACACATCTCATACATGTGAGTATGGACTCACCAGACGGTTCGCACACCACTGGGCCCTTTCCTTGTCGGGCGAGCATTCTCTAGTAGCTCTCTATGCCGGATACCTGTTAGAAGTAGTAGCCGTCACGACAACATTATGTAAAACATAATGGTCATTCTCCTGCCTAGTGGTGTATGCGTCCATACGCTCGTGATGGAATAGGGGTATCCCCCAGCACACATTAATGCATGAGATCCCAATATTTTTCCGTTTTCGACATTATTAAATATAACCCACGCTATCAGTTTCATTCATATCATATCATTTCTCATATCCTTCATGCTTTTAACGAGGCTATACTCATGCCTTTTATCGTGATTTCATGTCATTCATATCATGTTATATACATGTAATTTGAGAGACATAACATAATGTTTCATACTTTTAACATAACATTTCATAATGTGTAGTTCATACAATAAATACTTCAACAGTCACATAAAGCAATCCAAGCATAACATATCACATCACTTTATATCACACATCAATTCATCCAAGACAGCATAACGTTCACATTGCATAACATTTACGTATTAAATCATAATGGTCTAAACATACAATTTATGACACGTGCGAAACTATGGACACCAACATACAACATACAATAGCTATAACTTACGACTGTAGGCCTTAGCCGACGTTCTCCCCAATAATTTAACGTAAGCTCCTAGCTCCTCGTAACCGTCCTACGCTATCGTCGGTGGGTGATTCCTTAAACGAGGTCAAAATCAGGTCTGGGAGGGTCGGAACGGTGCCGAACAGGTCAAAAATGGATTTCTCAAGCTGAGACACGCACGGGAGCCGAGAAGCTGCCCCCGAGCTGTCTAAGCCGTTAAAGCCGAGGGAGTTTTTGCTTTAGGTAGTGACACATGGCGCAATACGAGGCTGTCGCGTTTGCGGGCTAGACTTGGGTCGAGGCGGGGGTCGCCAACGGGTCGGGTTCGGTCACTCTGGTCACGGTTCGGGCAGCGACGTTAGGTTGGAGCGGATCTGGGCTGGGCCGAGGCGTTGGGCTGCGAGGGATTTGGCTGCAAGTAGATTGGGTTAAAGTATGGGCCGCGGTGTTGGGTTGCAGAAGTCGGACGGGGTCGCGGGTCAAACTTTCGGTTCGTGGGTTGGACACGGGTTTCTTGGGTTTTGATTCGCAGTTTGGTTTTGGGCCGAGGGATAGGTTGGGCCGTGGGCTGTGGGTCGTTGGAGTCTGACGATTGTAGGGATTGGACTGGGGCGAGTGGGTTTGGGCTGTGGCTGCAGGTGGATTGAAGAAGAGCGAGTCGGGTCACGAATCCGGTGTCCGTTTTCTTCCATTTCCTTTTGGTTTCACGTCTCCTCTCCTCCCTCTTCCCCTTTCTGGCGTCGATTTGGTTCGTAGAGGTACAGCTCCGGATCTGAGAAGGCCCCAAAAATCCGAAATCTATCTTCCTCTCCCGAGGGTGCTTGTGGTGTATGGGGTGTCGAAACTCGTTTCTTGTATGCGTACAGGTCTTGAGGATGCTTTTCGTTGTGTGAATCGAAGGTTTCGACATTGGTTTCGTATGGTTTTATCCCGTCGGAGTTTCGTCGCTTTTCTCTCTTTCTCACCTTTCACTCTCTTTTTTTTTCTCTCTTTTGCAGGTTATTAGCATCCGTTCGAGGGTGGCTGATGTCTGGGGCGCGTTGTGGTGCTCTAAAGGGCTT
>CM066975.1:9009530-9039844 GCA_033971965.1 Cucurbita ficifolia | reverse complement strand
TCAATTTATTCCAACATTCAGTGCTACAATGTCACAAATTTGGTCACTATGCGAATGATTGCAACTCCGACAAATGTTATAATTGTGGTCACTATGCCAATCATAAACCAAGTCCCTCTCGGGCCAATGAGAGGGTGGGGCCTCATTGTTCAAGTCCCTAAATCAATACTTAAGAGAACAACTCATCTACTTTCCTTATATGGAAAGAAGTGAATTCCATCTCATGATATTATGTTCCCAACTCCCTATTTGGTCAAGTCCCCAAAATGGTAGGCATATTGAATCGGCTAACAGAGCCATTCTCACCCATGTAAATTAAAGGACATGCCCTCACAGGCAGGAGTTCATAACTCACTCAAGATTAAGATTGAGTCGCATATGATCATCATGTGAAATATTAATCTTCTCAATTAACGGATTTATAAAGAGGAGGTTAAATATTTCTTGGTCCAGTCTTATACAAACTCATTGTATTGGATACCCCCACTTGCATGTCTACACATGAACGATTTGGATCAAATCATTTGTAACGATTACAAAGTGGGCCATATCAATAGTGTTACCAGGATAAGACACACAACCTTATCCATATACTATAGACTCTTTATGTTATTACTTGAACACGATCCTCTTGTATGTCAACCACATACTGTTCAAGATTACATTAATAACCTTGGATTTTCAAACAATGAATAACAATTAAATTACCAATAAAATAATAAAAATTATTGTTAAAAACTAAATAATTAATTACGAAGCTTTAGGGCATAAATCCTAACAGCAACTCACAGAGAGAGGTTACTCGATATTCTTAAAAGACCGCCTGTTACACCTGACAGACAAGCAAGGGCATTTGGTTGCTCGAGTCGAGATAGGAAGAAATCGGATGTACAAACTGAATTTAAGAAGCATAGGAGAAAAGTGTTTGCGAGTCGACGTAGAAGACAAGACATCACTATGGCATCTGGTAGGGACAGGTTTTCATACCCTTATTATTTCATTCTCCACCCCAACCAACGTGGGATCTCACAATCCATCAAGGGAGAGGTTTCTCCACCCTTATAAAGGGTATTTCATCATCCACCCCAACCGATGTGGGATCTCACAATCCACCCTCTACGGGGTCTAGCGTCCTCGCTGACACTTGTTTCTTTCTCCAATCAATGTGGGACCTCTACTAAACCAGCCCCTTCGAGGTCCAGCATCCTCGCTGACACTTGTTCCTTTCGCCAATCGATATGGGACCCTACCAAACCACCTCCCTTCGAGGCCTAGCGTCCTTACTGGCACATCGCCTCGTGTCTACCCCCTTCGGGGAACAACCTCCTCGCTGGCACATCGCCCAGTGTCTGGCTCTGATACTGTTTATGTTTGCTGAAACCACCACACCTAAATGGTGGTGAGAGTTCTCTTATTTATAATCATTTACAGAATAGAGAAATATGGTAAATTACAAATAATATGGAAAGAACGATAAAAAGAAAAAATAATAAATGAATACAATATATTTGTCTTTAATAAAATGGCAAATATGGTAAGCCGTAATATAAGGCAAACATCTAGATATTTGTCTTATAATAAACGGTCAACTATCCTTAACACCCCCCGCAAGCTAAGCGTCGGATTTGAATGAACGTGAAGCTTGGATTTGAAAAATTCCAAGAGACTTCGAGAAATACTTTTTGTGAAGATGTCAGCAACTTGGAGATGAGAAGGTACATATTGTGTGCGAAGTTTGCCAGCGATAACAAGTTCTCGAAGGAAATGATAATCTAGTTCAACATGTTTGGCCCGCTGGTGAGAAAGGAGATTAGAGCTAAAAAAAATAGCACTTTTGTTGTCACATAAGAGTAAGGGCTGCTGTGAAATAGGGATCTTGAGGTCATCCAAAAGATGCGTAACCAAAAGAAGTTCAGCAGCAGTCGTGGCAAGAGCATGATACTCAGATTCACAATTGGAGCGTGAGACAGTTTGTTGCTTTTTGGCACTCCAAGAAACGAGATTGTTACCAAGATAAATAGAATAGCCAGATGTAGAACGACGAGTATCGGGAAAACAAGCCCAGTCAGCATCCGAATAAGCGACTAGCGTACTAGGAACAGTGGATGGACGAAAAGTAAGACCAAAGTGGAGTGTTCCTTTGACATAGCGAAGAATACGTTTGACAGCAAGAAAATGATCTGCAGTAGGGGCATGCAAGAATTGGCTGACAAAGTTGACAACATAGGCAATATCTGGACGCGTAATAGTCAAGTACTTAAGGGCGGCGACAAAAGATCGATAGAGAGTAGGATCATAGAAAGGAGAACCATCAACAGTCAGATGTTGAGAAACAACCATGGGAATGTGGACTAGTTTGCTATCGAGCAACTGAGCACGAGTAAGAATATCTCGAGCATATTTTAACTGACTAATAAAGAGACCATCAGGAGTGGGTGTAGCTTCAAGACAAAGAAAGTAACTAAGAGAACCCAAATCTTTGGTAGCAAACTCATAATGAAGCTTGCGAGTAAAGCTGTCAATAAGAGATGAGTTGTTGCCGGTAACAATAATGTCATCAACATAAAGAAGCAAATAGATAAGATTAGATTACTGATGAAAGACAAAAAGGGACGTGTCAGCGCGACTGCAAGAAAAACCAAGTGTGAGAAGAAAAGAGCTAAAACGCTAAAACTAGGCGCGAGGAGCTTGCTTTAAGCAACAGAAGGCTTTCTTTAATAGACAAACATGAGTGGAAAATTGAGGATCAATATACCAAGGAGGTTGTTCCATATGAACACGTTCAATAAGAGTTCCATTGAGAAAAACATTCTTGAAATGAAGTTCTCGAAGAGGCCATTTATTTGTGACTCAATAGAAAGCACAACACGGACAGTGGTAGCTTTGACAACCGGACTGAAAGTGTCAGTGTAGTCAAGACTAGGAACCTGAGTATAACTTTTGGCAACAAGACGAGCCTTGAAACGCTCGACGGATCCATCAGGCAAATATTTAATACGAAACACCCATTTAGAGCCTACGATATTGGTGTTGGCAGGGCGAGGAACCAAAGTCCAAGTATCCTTTTGTTGTAAAGCTCGAATTTCTTCATCCATGACAGCAACCCAAGCAGGATTCTTAGCCGCAGATTTGAATCCTTTTGGCTCAGTGGATGCAAGAAGAGCAGAAAGAAGTCCAGATGAGCCCAAAATACCAAGAATTGCTGGATGACGAGTCTTGAATATACCAGCTTTGGCTCGTGTGATCATAGGATGATAGCCCAAAGAAGAGGAATCAACCGTAGGTTCAATAGAGGTCGAATTAGAAGTCGAAGGTGGCAAAGTGGAACCTGCAAGAGAAGTATCAACCTGCACAGACTCATCCACAAGGTCAGAACAAATATCACACGGGGATGAACTGGATCGAGGAATGTGCGATGATGAAGTAGTAGGGGGGATGAATCAATATGATAAAGATGTGGTTCCAAGAAATTTGAAATAGGAAGAGAGGAAAGAGGTTGCTCCTGGGAGCTAGGGATAGTAGGAGAGTGAGTTTCATCAAATTGAGCATGGCGAGTGATATATAGCTTAGTGGTGGCGGGATCAAGGCAACGGAACCCTTTGTGAGCAGGACTATAACAAAAAAAAAATACAAGGAATGCTGCGGGGAGAAAGCTTGTTAGGCATATAATCACGCAAGTAAGGATAAACACGACAACCAAAGAGATGAAAATTGTTATAATGTGGAGAGTAGCCATAAAGAAGTTCAAAGGGTGACTTACCTCCAAGAAGTATAGGGAACCGGTTGATAATATAAGCTGCAATACTGAAGGCGTCAACCATAAAACGAGGAGAAAGATGAGAGTGAAAGAGAAGGGTCAAGCCAGTCTCAGTCACATGACGATGTTTTCTCTCAGCACAACCATTTTGAGTAGGTGTATATGGACAAGAGAGTTAATGGTGGATGCCAGAATTACGTAAATGAGTTTGAAATAGGTGCTAGTAAATTCGGTACCTCCATCGCTTTGAAATACCTTGATACGAGAAGAATATTGATTTTCCACAAATTTTTGAAATTGAAGAAAAATATCAAAGAAATCAAATCTAAATTTTAAAGGGCAAAGCAAAGTGAATCGAGAATAATCATCAATAAAAATAACATAGTAAAGAAAACCCGAATTTGATTTGATGGGGGAAGGACCCCAAAGATCACAATGAATAAGATCTAACCCATGAGACGACCTACGTTCATTGCGGGAATAAGGCAATTGATGACTTTTCGCAAGCTGACAAGTATTACATAGTGATGGAGAAGACAATAAAGACGTAAGAGAAAGATTACCTTTTCTATTTAAAAAAGAAAAAACAGAATGATTCCATGACCCAGGCGAGCATGCCATAAATCATATGAAGCACGTAAAGATTTGTTTCTAAGGACTGAAATAAATGCAGAGTTGCCGCGCTCTAGCACATATAGCTCTCTATCTCTTTTACCGGTTGCCACCACCCTTCCTATTTGACGATTCTGGATAGTAATAAGATTATTACTAAATGTGACGGAGAGAGGAAAATCAGACGTTAATTTACTGATTGAAAGAAGATTTTTAGTGAGATGAGGGACCACCAAGACATCTAATAAGTGAATATTTGGAACAGGAGAAAGAGTACCGATGTGGGTAATGGGTAGGGATGCACCGTTTCCTACGATCACATAGTTCTTACCCGTGTAATTTTTAGACTGATCCAAAAAAGATGGGTCGACAGTCATATGGGCTGAAACCCTAGTGTCCAGAAACCAATCAGCAGCATCAGGTCTAGCAATAGAACATGACCTGTTGAAGGCTTCAGCAAGGTGAGCATGAGAAGAATCAGGTCGAACATATCGTTGGTTGCAGCGGTCAGCATAATGGCCCTCTTTGCGGCATATTTGGCAGTAAGGTGGTCAACGACTCTAACCTGAGTGGGTTTGTCCTCGATTGGAAGAGTTTTTTTGTGGGAATAAGAACGACCTCGCTGGTTGCTAGAGTAAGCAGGGGGGTTTCCATGGGTGCGACCACGATTAGTGGTTGTGAATGCTGTAGGAGTGGAGTCAGAGGACTCAAGGGAGCGTTGGAACAACTCAAAACTTTCAGCTTTAGAGACTAAATCTGCAAAACAGAAGATAGGGGTGACAGCCATTTGAGCAGTAGAAAAAGCTGAAAAATTCGGTGCAGTGTCCACGAAGGAACCAATGCACTTCATTAATGTTCTCGACAGATCTGCCAATGACATGAAATTGGTCACAAATTGTTTTGAAGGCACGGGCAGACTTAGCAAAAGGTTTGGTGCCACGTTTCATCAGCTGCAAGTCATCCTTGAGTCTCAGTTCACGAGCTTTTGAATGATGGCTAAACGTAGTTTCCAACGCAAGCCAAACATCACGTGCAGTGGAGAGACCAACGACAACAGCAATGGCTTCCTCAGTGAGAGAGGAGAGCAGGAGACAGAGAAGTCGTTGATCAGCTGCTCTCCACGCCAAATATTTGGGGTTGAGTGTTGAGGAGGTTTCTGGTTCAAAGCGAGGGGGTGGAACCATAGTTCCATCAACATAGGCCAGCATGTCTTGACTCTCAAGAAGAGGGAGAAGTTGGTTTTTCCAAAGAAGATAATTGGAGGAAGAAAGTTTGATGGTGATCATATGGATTAGAGTGTTGAAAGGAATAAGATGATAAGAGGATTCGGAAGCCATAGAGAAGAAAGGATCAGGGTTGTTAAATCGAAAGGGTTCTAATACCATGTGAATGTTTGCTGAAATCACCCCACCTAAATGGTGGTTAGAGTTCTCTTATTTATAATCATTTACATAATAGAGAAATATGGCAAATTACAAATAATATGGAAAGAACGATAAAAGGAAAGAATAATAAATGAATACAATATATTTTTCTTTAATAAAATGGCAAATATGGTAAGCCGTAATATAAGGCAAACATCTAGATATTTGTCTTATAATAAACGGTCAACTATCCTTAACAGATATCATTTGTAACGGCTCAAGCCCACCGCTAGCATATATTATCCTCTTTTGCTTTTCCCTTTCGATCTTTCCCTCAAGGTTTTTAAAACGCATCTATTAGGGAGAGGTTTTCACACGTTCTCTTTGGGCTTTCCCTTTCGATCTTTCCCTTAAGGTTTTTAAAACGAGTCTATTAGAGAGAGGTTTTCACGAGTCCTTTTTGGGCTTTCCCTTTCGATTTTTCTCTCAAGGTTTTTAAAATGCTTCTGTTGGGGAGAGGTTTCTACACCCTTATCAAGGGTGTTTCGTTCTCCACTCCAACTAATGTGGGGACTCACACTATTCATATATAGCATGACCAGTCTCTTAAATTCTTATTTTTTTTATGTTTAAGTCACACAATTTGTATACGTTCCGTGTAAGAGGTGACGTTTCTTATTTCGCGTAATTGATGGTTCGTTAAATTTTTACTTCTTTTTAGGAATAATTATTTTTCAATTTTTCAATTTTGTTTAAAAGATATATTTTAATATTTATGGTAAATTTATCTTTTTTGGACATAATTTTATACATGAATTTATGAGGCTATAATAGAACCAATTCCAATCCAATAATAAGGATTGCACTGCATTCTTCATTCATGACTAGACTATGAATTCCTCAAATTTCTTTCTTTTATTCAGATGCCCTTCAAAAACTTGACGTAATTGGTAGAATATTGAGTGTGTTTGAGTTCTTCCATGAAAAATTTGGATAATTTCTCCGTTATATATTTGAGAAGGGAGTATTTTTCAAATTACTTTGGTTCCCCACATGAAAGATGGAAGCTAGGTTGTTTGGGTACTGATCAAATCTGTGCTCCTCACCACAATATACACGATTCTATTATTTTGGTTACCATTGCAGTAGTATTTTTGTTGCTAATCCTTGACCCAGTTCTAAGTTTTGCATAGTATTAGTTAATGCGGCTAATTTAGCATTGATTATGTTAGTGTGTCTAGTCCCATTATTCCTTTAGGTTTTTTTTTACTAGGATTGCTTTTCAACTTTGTCCATGGATAATTATTAGAGGCTATTCTCACCCATATCTCATAAGCCTCGTTATAAGTTTTTAATAGAATGACTTTGTTTGGAGAGGCATCTACCACTTGCTTTATGTTTTGTTTAGACCATTGTAGAAAGTTTTCATTTGTCTGCAACGAGGTATTTTGTTATTGAGAAATTTTCTCTATATTCCTTGAACCTTTCTCATGCCTCAATCAACGTCTGATCATCAAATTGTTGAAAAGCTACTACTTAATTTATGAATTTGACATTTCTTGTGAGTGGAAAATACTTGATTAAAAACTTCTAAGCCAAAGTGTTCCATGAGTTAATTGTTTCCAGAAACCAAGATTTTGCGGCATCCCTTCATGAGTAGGAAAATAGACTTAATGTGAGCCATTCCTTGTTAACTCCATGAGATCTGAAGGAGTCACTCACCCCTATAAATGATTTTAAGTGTAAATGAGGATTCTCAGAAGGCAACCCATGAAATTTCCCAAATGTTTGAAACATTTGGAGCATCAACTAACCGTTAACAGTTTAGTATTAGTTTCAATATCTCTCTTAGACTATCAAGACTTCTCAACTTTAAAGTTGACTATCAAGACTTCTCAGCCTTAAAGTGTTAAGCATGAGTAATCTTAAACAACCCCACTATCATTGATAAGATAAAAGTAGCCAAGAATTACACCCCTTTCCTCACATTTAGTTACAAAACATTGAAATATTAAATAGTTAAAGCTTATCTTCCTCGACTATACTAAGGTTCCCCCTTCGTGTAGATCCAAAAGTTGATGGAGGTTGCTCTCGCTCACTTTTGTGTTCTTCTCCTCTACTTCTGTTGAGATCGCCCTCGAATATATGTTAGCATTTTTTCTACAAATCATCTCGAGGCTTTTAAAGGCATCCAAGCAATTGGTATCCCATTGACAGATAGAAACCATAGATTCGTGTCGCCTACTATCTTCAAGCACAAATGGAATGATTTATCATTCATTTCATTCTATGAAGTTTTTAAGACCTCACTAATCAGGCTTACACTTTTGAGTGAATAATGAATGAAATTCATCTTCGGATTTAGAGCAAATCGAGCCCTCTTAGGCATACTTTCCTTTTCCTTTTAGGGTATCGACCCATCATTTTGAGCAGATCGAGCTTACCATTTGTTTGAAACAATGTATTAATCTATTTTGTGCTAAAACAATCGCACATTGATTAAAAATTGGATGTAGTCTTCATAAAGTATATATTGTCTTTAGGAAATCGCCGAGCTTGGTAATGTGAGCTTGTAACCCATATGGGGGCAACAAAGTGGTTAGAGGTTGGCTCAGCCTATTGGTTAGGGTTGTTGGAGTTGTTTTATGGGCTTTGGGCGAAGGCCTAATATCCATGGCCCTTAGAGTTGAAGGAAACCGCGTGAGGCTGGTTTATCAGAGCAACGTAACCTTCCGTTCTTTTTGGTTGAAGGATAGCGGGTCAATTCTCCTAGGCCCAGTATAAACCTCTGAGTAGTCCTACAACAATCCCACATTGATAGATTTAAAATTGGATGTAGTCTTCATAAAGTAGATATTGTCTTAAACAAATCGCTGAGCTTGGTATTGTGAGCTTGTAACCCATATGGGGGCAACAAAGTGGTTGGAGGTTGGCTCAGCCCATTGGTTAGGGATGTTGGAGTTGTTCTTTGGCTTGTCCATTTCAAGTATGGAGTTGGGCTATGGGCTTTGGGCGAAGGCCTTAGAGACCATGGTCCTTAGAGTTGAAAGGAAACCGCGTAAGGCTGGTTTCACAGAGCAGCGTAACCTTTCGCTCTTGTCGGTGGAAGGATCGCGGGTCAGCCTGACATCCAATTTTTTTTTTTACATATATTTTTGGTGGCTTGAACTATAGACATCGAGCTTGCCATTTGTTTTGAATCAATGTATTAATCTATTTTCCATGTAAATATGATAGGTTTCTCCGCTACAACAATGCCACAATAATAGATTTAAAGTTGGATGTAGTCTTCATAAAGTAGGCATTGTCTTAAGGAAATCGCCGAGCTTGGTAGTGTAAGCTTGTAACCTATAACGAGGCAACAAAGTGGTTGGAGGCTTGCTTAGCCCATTGGTTAGGGTTGCTAGAGTTGTTCTTTGGCCTGTCCATTCCAAGTTGAGAGTTGGGCTATCGGCTTTGGGCGAAGGCCTAGTGTCCATGGCCCATAGAGTTGAAGGAAACTGCGCGAGGTTGGTTTCACGGAGCAGCGTAACCTTTTGCTCTTGTCAGTGGAAGGATAGTAGTCCTCAGCATTTCAATTTATTTTGAATCAATGTATTAATCTATTTTACATGTAAATATGATAGGTTTCCCGCTACAACAATCCCACATTGCTAGATTTAAAATTGTTTGTAGTCTTCATAAAGTTGTCATTGTCTTAAGGAAATCGCGGAGCTTTGTAATGTGAGCTTGGAACCAATATAGGGCAACAAAGTGGTTGGAGGTTGGCTCAGCCTATTGGTTAGGGTTGTTGGAGTTGTTCTATGGGCTTTGGGCGAAGGCCTAGTGTCCATGGCCCTTAGAGTTAAAGGAAACCACGTGAGGCTGGTTTCACAGAGCAGCCTGACATCCATATTTTTTTTACATATATTTTTGGAGGCTTGGACTATAAACATCGAGCTTGCCATTTGTTTTGAATAAATGTATTAATCTTTTTTACAGGTAAACATGATAGGTTTCTCCGCTACAACAATCCTACATTGATAGATTTAAAGTTGGATGTAGTCTTCATAAAGTAGTGATTGTTTTAAGAAAATCGTTGAACTTTGTAATGTGAGCTATTTACCTATATGGGGCAACAAAGTGGTTGGAGGTTGGCTCAGCCCATTGGTTACGGTTGTTGGAGTTGTTCTTTGGCCTGTCCATTCCAAATAGGGAGTTGGGCTATGGGCTTTGGGCGAAGGTCTAGTGTCCATGGCCCATAGAGTTGAAGGAAACCGCGTGAGGTTGGTTTCCCAGAGCAGCGTAACCTTTTGCTTTTGTCAGTGGGAGGATAGCGGGTCGATTCTCTTGGGTCCAATATAAACCTCTGGGTAGTCCTCTGTCTGACATCCACTTTTTTCTTTACATATATTTTTGGTGGCTTGGACTATAAACTTCGAGCTTTCCATTTGTTTTCAATCAATGAATTAATCTATTTTACATGTAAATATGATAAGTTTCTCCGCTACAACAATGCCACATTGATAGATTTAAAGTTGGATGTAGTCTTCATAAATTAGTCATTGTCTTAAGGAATTGCCGAGCTTGGAAATGTGAGCTTATAACCTAGATGGGGGCAACAAAGTGGTTGTTGGTTGGCTCAGCCCATTAGTTAGGGTTGTTGGAGTTGTTCTTTCGCCTGTCCATTCCAAGTAGGGAGTTGGGCTTTGGGCTTTGGGTGAAGGTCTAGTGTCCATGGCCCTTAGGAAACAGCGTGAGGCTGGTTTCACAGAGCACTATGAGATTTTGCTAAGATAGCTTCAACGCTCACGTAGTTAAAGCAATAATATATTAGATATTTTAAAAGTTCAAACTATAAGATATAACATTTTTAAGTATAAAAAGTTCCCAAAAAATAACAAGATCATTCAATATACCTCAATGTAAGACCTTGCTAAAGTGATGCGAAAAAATGTGTAAAACATATGAAATGAAACTATGAGGTCTAACCTCCAAAGCAGTTGCGTTACTAGATGCTACTTTACGAGCTTCGAGCGTTTTCCTTTAAAAAATGTATTTGAAAAGTTTCATTCAATGACACTACCAAATGGCATAGGTGCGCCAGTATTGCACCCCAACTCGTGTCGGAGGTTTGTTTAGCACCCGCTATTTGGAACAGATGCCACAAATTGTTTAGCATGGACACAAAAAACTCAAATGTCCGAAGAGAACCCATATGGATAGATGTTTGGGACGTCCTAGTGAGATGGTAAATACATGGGTCAGTTCTCAACGGATGTGTTAGAACAAGCCAAGATGGTCGAATTTTATCGAGACATGGAATGATGTCACAATGCATGGGTTATGTTGTTTGTAACCAAGATGACTATGAGATTAAGCATTGCTTAAGAGCGATCTTGGCCTAGAGTAGAGGGAAAGACGAGTCAGATGACTTGACCTAGTCTAAAGGCATGTTGGATAGAGTCGCAGACGATTGAACATGCACACACGAGAGGCATGTGTGACAAAACAAGTTTGGATTCCACACAAGTTGTGTTCAGTTGGTTAAGGAAAACCTTGCCTAAGGTTTAACAAAGCTACAAAATCATAGGGCTTGAACTCCCTCTCAAACCTTGTCGTGAGTGTGTCAAAATCACAATGCAGCACGGTTGAAAAAGTATGACGTGACATTAGACATCTAATAAAATAAATAAAATAATAATGATGCTCTTACAAAAAGTAAATTTCCAAGGATAAAAAGATAAAATTAAGGCCTTCATGGAAATAGTGATGCCCCTACTTTTTCTTTATTTAACGTCCTTCTCTCTTATCCACAAAATATGGGGAAAATACTTTTTTATCCATATTTATGATTAAGTCTTTATAAAAGGGATGAAAAAGAATGGTAGAATAATTGTAACCGTGATCTAATGATATATTAATTGATTTTAATGTGTTAGAAACTCTATCAAATACAAAACTAAAAAAGCAAGGATACATTGGTCACTTCTTTGAAAGTATTTGAAATACTATTTATTTTTTGAAGTTCAAATATTTATTACACACAAATCTTATAAATATTTGTGGTCTTATAGTCTAGTGGTTAAGATTTTGGATTTTGAACTCAGTAACCAGAGTTCAAATCTCGGTATGACCTATTTTATATTTGTGAGTGGTAACTTTTAATACAAAAATTAAATAACATATTAGATATTTTAAAAGTTCAAATATCTAATAAGATATAACTTTGAAAGTTTATGAAAGTATTATCTATTTGTTAAACTTGAGAGGTTTATATCACATTAAAGGGGCAAAATAAGTAAGAAATCAAACATTAAATAGTTACAAATTACACACAGAACATCCTATCCTATTAGTTAAAAGACAAAGAAACAGAACATCCTATCCTATTAGTTAAAAGACAAAGAAATTGACAATTTATTCGACAATTCAGCCGCTGATAAAGTATTAAAACTCAATTAACACGCCTCATGGTGAAGATCTCAAATATAAGGGACGACTACCACTTGATGCTACAAAATATAGATTTTGATCAATTCACGGTCGTCTATCCAAATTTTAACATTCTATAATTATTTTGTTTGTGTGTTAATGATGGATGACGGAAGTGAAACTATCAAACTAAAACTTATATTATGGAATAACTTCAAAGGTTTTTTTTCTCTTCTCTATGGTTACTTACATCCTTTACCCTAATTTTAAATTAATCAAATTTTGCATCGGTTTAGAACTAAAAGATAGGATAATAATACTTCCACTCGATTTACACATTCGTTGGAGATGGAAACAAAACATTCTTAATAAGGGTGTGTAAACCTTTTCCTAGCAGACCGGTTTTAAAAACGGGGAAGGCCGAAAGGAAAAGCCTTAAAGGACAATATTTGCTAGCAGTGAATTTGGGATGTTACATATACTAAGTTAACAAAAAGGTTAGTCGTGGCCTTGTGATAAGTATCATAATGTTCTACATGTTTCAATTAGACCTATTACACAACCTATGGTCAAGAATATTCAACAAACATTCATTCTTCATGTACAAAATTTGATAGACTCGATTCAACCTCCATTTCATGTGTTACAAGCTGATTCGATTGAGTAAGGATCATTTGGAGGTTCGGAGTGAATATTTACACGGTTGAAGTGGAAAATGGAGTTGCTATAAATAGCAATTGTTGATTTTTGATTATTTATTTGCAAACTTTATTTATTATTATAATTCCATAAGTTCTTGTATCAGGCAGGAGTGGGAAGTTAATTGTAAAAGTGATCATAATTTTTTTTTTTTTGTTGAGATTTAAAGGGTAGTGGGAGTAACTTACCAATCATGGTCATTCAATCCTTTAGTGAGCATGTGAAGAGTTGGAAGTTTCTCCAGTTGAGAGACTATAAATACCAACAAATTATTAGGTAAAAGAGATATTTTTTATGAATAAACTTAAGCTCTGAAGTTGAGACTTTACCTAATAAATTTGAGAATCATCTTTGTCATTCCTAAGTTTCATGTAATTCTTATGCTAGATTAAATCTGAGTCATTCAATCAAGTTTTGATCAAGTTCAATTGATGTTCTACAGCTTTGGCACATAGAACACTCCTGTCATTATCAAGATGATTCCATTCACTTGCAGCCGTACATTACCCTTTCCCGTTACATCCATGATTGAGTTGTTGCCCAGCTTCACTGAATCTCTAAAACTTCCATCAAAATGTGAAAAAATATTCCTTCTTCCCACACATATGATTGCTACATCCCAAGTCAAGGAACCACATATCTTCTCTATTGGCCTTATTCATATTCACGTAAGCCATCAGCAACATCTCTTCTTGAGTCTCTGCATAGTTTGCCTCCTTCTCCTTACTTTGACATTCCCATTGAAAATGTCCTAACTTGTGACAATTATAGCACTCCACTGTGGCCTTGTTGAAGGTTTGTCTGCCTCGTCCCCTTCCTCTGCCTCTAATGCTTCCACGACCTTGACTCCTTCCTCCAGATTATTCACCATGAGTAATCTTCAAAGCATGTTCTTCTTCAACATGAAAACCATGTGTTATTCATGCATAAGCAGACTGCTTTGCAACTCATCAATGATTAAGATGGTTGTATCCTTGGACTCCTCAATGGAATTCACAATATAATCAAACTCGGGAGTCATAGATCTCAGAATCTTTTCAACTACTTCAACATCTCCTTTGTTCTCACCGTTTATTTTCATCTTGTTGGCTATGCTAAGGGTCCGAGCAAAATACTCATTTACAGATTCTCCTGCCTTCATGTGAAGAATTTCAAACTCCTTCCGAAGAGCTTGCAAATGTGCACGCTTTACCCGTGTCGAACCTTAATATTTCTGCTTCATAGAATCTCATATGTTCTTTGTTGTATCCATGTTGAGGATTGTCTCCAAGATCGAATGATCTAATGCTTGGAATAGATAATTCTTTGCTTTCAAATCTTTCAACTTCTAATCTTCAATGTGCTTCTTCTGGGCATCTGTGGAAACGATGTCTTATGTTGCTGCAGAAATCCCATTCTCCACCAAATCTCAGTACTTCTTTGAATGCAAAAAGTTTTCCATGAGCATCGCTCAATGATCATAGTACCCATCAAATTTTGGAATTGCAGGCTGCACAAATGAACTCTCCATCGACATACTTTTATTATGACACACGTACAAGACTGCTGCTTCTAGTTTTAACTTGGCTAGTTTAGGGCAGACTCTGATACCAAATGTTAGTAACAGACATAAACTAAAAAATTAGAAGAATTGGGAGAAATCTCACATTCTATTGAACAATGAAATTGGCTATTATATAGCGTTACCGAATCAAATCCGGTAGGACTAAATCTGGTATGACTAAATCAAATCTTATTCAAATAACTAAATCAAATCTAATCCAAATAACTAAACCTAATAGTTGGTAACCGAGATGACTATGAAATGTGTCATTGTGTAAGAGAGACCTTGGCCTAGAGTAGCGGAAAAGTCGAGTCGGATGACTTGACCTAGTGTAGAGACATGTCGGATGGAGTTGTAGATGATTGAACATGCACATACGAGCGGCGTGTGTTGCCGAACAAGTTTGAATTTCACACAAGCTGTGTTCCGTTTGTGAAGGAAAACCTCGCCTAATGTTCAATGAAACTTCAAAATTGGGCAAAAAATGTGAATGAGGATTGAGCTCCCCCTCAAAGCTTGTCGGGAGCATGTCAAAATCATGATGCAGCACGATTGAAAAAGTACGATGTGACATTAGACATATAAAATTAAATTAATAAAATAATAGTGATTCTCCTATGAAAAGTAAATTTTGAAGGATAAAATGATAAAATTAGAACCTTCATGGAAATAGTGATGCCCCTGCTTTTTCTTTATTTCAGGTCCTTTCTTATCCACATATCCACATAATATGGGGAAAACACTTCTTTCATAACTTGTTAACCTTATTTATAATCGCAGAGCTGAAAATAATACATAAGAATACATATGGCGCTGAAAAAATTAAATTCTAACTTGAGCTATAGCCACCACTTCGGATACTAAAAAAAATATAGATTTTGATCCATTCATATCGTCTATCAAAATTTTAACATTCTATAATTGTTTTGTTTGTGTGGTCATGATTGATGACTAAAGTGAAACTATCATACTAAAACTTATGTTATGGAATAACTTCAAAGATTTTTTTTCTCTTTTTTATGGTTACTTCCCGTAAACATAATTTTAAATTAATCAAATTTTGCGTTGGTTTAGAACTAAAAAATAGGATAATAACATTTACACGTGGATTTCATTAATATTTTCTTTCTTTATTAGTAAAATAATGATTATACATTCAATTAAACATAAAAAATAATGTGAACATATGAGCATTTCCCTCTTCATACCAACTGAATTAAACAGGAACCCACATCACAATCATATAAAATTGATAGAATAAGATACAAATGAGTAAAGAGAATAAGGAAAGTAAGGAAATAGAGAGTTAAAGGAAATAGAACCCACATCACAATCATATAAAATTGATAGAATAAGAAAAGAGGGTAAGGAGAGTAAGGAAATAGTCCAGCTTTGTTGTTGTTCTTCAATGGAAGTTCCCTCCCCTTGAGCTCTCACGTCCACCTCTTTGCCTTAACCTTTTTTCTTCTTCTCTTGTTTCGCAGCAGAGGCTCTACTGCCTAATGTTTCTAATTTGGTTGCCAATGATCCAGGTGGACTGCTGATGTGGATTAAAATTTTTAGGTCATCCTCGAAAAGTTTGCTTTCCGGATTCCTTCAGCATCAGGGTCAGCAATTTATTTCCAAATTTTCAAGCAGTATTGTTTCCAAATTTGCTACAGCATCCTGATTCAGCATAAATGTTCTGGAATTTTACTAAATAACTCAATTAAGTGTACAACTAAACTTCATTTATGCAAATTGATCTTCTTTTCATATTAAACTACACTTGTCTGTTCCATGTATACTAATTAAAATAAATGGAGCCATTAATGAAAAAAATGGTGAGTATAAGTACAAAATTAATTGTAAAAAAATTTGATATAACTCTACATTTAAAGAGTTAACAAACTATCATATGATTCTTTATGAAACGTTGTGTTGAAACTGAGACAACTCAATAATAAATTGCTTGCTAGCTCATGTGATATGTAATTATCCATTACAAAATATGATTACATACAAATATGGTGATTCAGGATTTGCATATAAATGTATATGGCCATAGACAAATTTCTTCACACTTTTTAGTATTAATTTCCTAGAAGTAGAAGCAAAAGTTTCCCACCTTAACAAAGTGACATGGAAACATATATATTGGATTGTGAGATTCCATATTAATTGGAGAGAGGAACGAGTGCCAGTGAGGATGCTGGTCCCCGAGTGAGGGTAGATTGTGAGATCACACATCGATTGAAGAGAGGAGCGAGTGCCAGCGAGGACGCTGATTGTGAGATCTCACATCGATTGAAGAGAGGAGCGAGTGCCAGCGAGGACGCTGATTGAGAGATCCCGAAAGAGGGTGGATTGTGAGATCCCACATTCGTTTGATATGGAAACCTTAAAGTGAAAGCCTAAAGAGGACAATATCTGCTAGCGTTGAGTCTATGACCCTCTGATAAGTCTACTATGCTAAAGACTAAAGTTAGTCTTGGGGCTTGATTCAACCTTCATTTCACGTGTTAAAAGCTGATTCAATTGAGGAAGGACAATTTGGAGCCTCGAAATTGAATATTTGCACGGTCGAAATAGCACTTGATTGATAATTTATTTTCAAACTTTATTTATTATTATAATTTCACAACTTCTTGTAGCGTGGTTTATATTTTCAAGCCTCTTAAGATACATAAAAGAGATTTGTACCATGATTCGCACTCATCATCATCATACATCGTCATCAAAACACAATCAAATACATCATAATCATCATAACATGTCATCAAACATCATCATACATCATCATATAGCTCATACATCGTAAATCATACATCGTAAGTCATAATTATAGCGCATAAAAAATACGTGTCGATGCCACTAGGCACGTATCGTCATACAACAAGTAAGTATCTAGCCAATCCTATAGTAAGGCAACTTACTTGGTGGGTCTTAACTGGCGTTCTAAGTAATTTAATGGACATTAGCTCCGGTTCCTCAAAAGTTGCTCCTTGAGTCGTTTCCTATCAGGTGATCTCGCTCCTTTCGTTAGTATTTTACAATTCAAAATTTAATTCAACTTGAAATTGTGAAATAGGACATCGTAATGATCTTATTTACCTTAATTAGGGTTAAAATCACCCTCAGAATAGTAAAAAACGTAGGAGTCGGTGTCAAATTTGTGGAATCGAGCCATGTCAAACAAAACTGCGACTGAACTTCAGTTTTGACACAAGGACTGTATGCTCAATAAGGACTACGGAAATTGCTATAAAAGAAATCAAACGGAATAAGTTTATGAAGCAAATTAAAAATAAAGTTGTTAAAAGTTAGCAAAATGCCCGTCCAGCTCAGTTGGTAGAGCGCAAGGCTCTTAACCTTGTGGTCATGGGTTTAAACCCCATGGTGGGCGTATTTATTTTGTTTTTCACATTTTATTAAAAATATTATTAGTTATTTATTAATTTTGTCAATCAACCTGACCATGTTTTAGTCCTCATTGTTTAAAAACAATTTATTTAACCATTTATGTTTTAATATTTCCAAAAATTACTTTGAAATTGTTTAAAAACAATTTATTTAACCATTTATGTTTTAATATTTCCAAAAATTACTTTGAAATGGTAAGCATATATGTCCTTTAAACATGTTTCTTCAATTTAATTAGTTATTTATTAATTTTGTCATCAACCTGACCATGTTTTAGTCCTCATTGTTTAAAAACAATTTATTTAACCATTTATGTTTTAATATTTCCAAAAATTACTTTGAAATGGTAAGCATATATGTCCTTTAAACATGTTTCTTCAATTTAATCCTCATTATTAGTTATTTATTAATTTTGTCATCAACAAGACCATGTTTCATGTTTTAGTCCTCATTATTTAAAAACAATTTATTTAACCATTTATGTTTTAATATTTTCCAAAAATAATTTGAAATGGTAAGCATATATGTCCTTAAACATGTTTCTTCAATTTAATCCTCAATAAGAACCTCATGTATTTTGTGTGTATATGTACATTGTACTTCTCCAATGATCAGTACAGACGCGTACTTGACTATGGTAAGTCCAGGGAAGTTTGGTAAGTCCAGAGAAGTTTGGTAAATCCAGGGAGGTGCAAACTGGAATCTATTACACACAAATCTAATAAATATTTGTGGTCTCATGGTCTAGTGGTTAGGATATTGGACTTTGAATCCAATAACCTTAGTTCAAATCCGAAATTGTTTGCAAACTAGTAAATATTTAGTATAGCTCCTAGTTACCTAAATAAATAGTTACATAAATAAAAATGTAACCACGATCCACTCTTAGTTACATGAAAAAAAATGTAAACATGAAGTGAATAAGAATTCAGCTCTTTAATTACAAAACCTTAAGCTAAGCTCGGAACGTAACCACGACCCACTCCTAGTTACCTAAAAAAAATGTAAACATGAAGTGTTTAAGAACTCAATAAATTGCCTACTTGTATGTAGGCTTTTAATTACAACCTTAAGGTAAGCTAGGAACGTAACCACCATTAGGTCAACTGAACCGGCCACGTCATCGTCTTCTTTCTCTGGACAGGAAGAAGACGCACGCATCCTTTGCGCCACCGTCTGAAACTCAAGCTCCACAACACCATTCACAACTCTCCCCTCAATTTCTTCATGAAACTAAAAGATTTTGTTACAAGGAAGAGCTAGGGATTGATTTCATACATCTCGTGCATTGTAGCCCAAGATATTCACTTCCAAAGTTTGTCCAAAAATTGATTTCTCGTCAGAGCAAAAATAGAGGTTTTTTTATTTGGTAGCCAATTCTAGGGATTTTCAAGGCCCCATTTCTTCATGGGACCTCTTCCACGTCCTTTCCTCAAGCTAAAGGAATTTGTTTGGAGGAACGTGTTTGAGTGTTGGACCTCAATTTCCAGAAATCGTTATTGGTCTGCAACTCACTCAAAACACTAGATTTTCGTTCTCTTGGGTAGTTTGTTCTACAACGTTTCAGCTCTAAATTCCTTCATCAAAGTTACTCAAATTCATCCTCTGAAGCTAAAGGAATCCTTAAATTGAAGGAAAACTGACTGTAGACAGGAATCCGACACTTACCCAAATTTGAGCTTGAAACATCTAAGAGTAGGAGACCCAAAATATAAACGCTAGCTTACGATTGGGAGCTCGACCTTGCTCGATTCTTGTTCCATATTGTTGCCCGAACATCAGACTTTTTAGGGGAAGCTTCCACCGACGTTGAAACCTCTAGATTCGTCGTGATTTGGAGATTGAATTTTCTTGAAAATCCGTCGAAAATATCATCTTCGATCAGTGAGCTACCGTCATCCAATTTAAATTTTGATCGTTGGATTTGATGACTTGTGAATGTTCTAGATCGTGTCCAATTTTGGAGGAGATCCAATGGCTGGATTTTGAGATTCCATGATTTTCTGCAGGAGGTGGTTCTGATTTTTAGCACAATGGCATATCCGTAATTATCCATAATTTTAGGAGTATTTTGGTGTTTTGCCACTTTTCTAAATATTTTATTATTATTTTTGTCCAAAAATCCATAATTTTTCTAAAATTTCTTATCCCTCGTTGGTCATTCCCTTGAGCATGTTGAAATTCCTTAAGATAAGGAATTAAAAATTTGGAAAATTCCTTAAAAATTGGAAAAATGACCTTTTCGTCATTTTCTAAAGAGCGAACGTTACTCGTACAGTATAGAAATGACTTGCTTAAGACCTTTGTGTCCTTGCTTAATCCTCTTATTTTCTTTCCTTGGATTCTTTCGGTCTTACATTGGCGGCTTATTCTTGTTGGAGCTAATTTTCTTCATTTTTAGAGTGTTACAATAATAATGGTAAGAATATTGTTCGTCTAGTGGTATGATTCAAGCGTTTGGTGCGAGAGGTCTTTGAATCTTATTCTTAATCCTTTTGTTCATAAGTAGAATCATAAGTCAATAGCGAGGAAAATATCAAGCAATAACTAATAATTGTACCTCCATTAAGCTGACATTTTAAAAGTTTAAAATTTCATTTTAATGGGTAAAAGACCATAAATTCAATTCTTGAAATGTCCCGCAGTGCAGAAGTATGACTAAAATAGAAAAGTTCTCTGAAATGAAAGTAAAAGATCTAGGGTATGATTCTTGCATACGGAGCAAGAGGTCTAAAATCCAATACTCGGAATGCCTCTAGTTTTTTCTTATCCACATTATATGGATAAAATACTTATTTCACAACTTTTTTAACCATATATATGTTCGGAGGGTTGAAAAAGAATGGTAGAATGATTGTACACGTGATCTAATAAATTAATTTATTTTAATCTGTTGAAACCTATCAAATACAAAACTAAAAAAATGAGGACACATTAATCATTTTCAAAGTTAGTTATTTTCAAAGTTAAGTATATGACTACTATTTATTTTTTAAAGTTCAAACATTTATTATACACAAATTTTATATAATTTGTGGTCTCATGGTCTAGTGGTTAGATATTGGACTTTGAACCTAG
This sequence comes from Cucurbita ficifolia, assembly GCA_033971965.1. Lineage (NCBI taxonomy): Eukaryota > Viridiplantae > Streptophyta > Magnoliopsida > Cucurbitales > Cucurbitaceae > Cucurbita > Cucurbita ficifolia. Next base: position 9,018,975 of record CM066975.1, on the reverse strand, counting down.
TAACTCAAGTTCAAATCCGGTGGGATCTTATTTTCTATTTGTGAGTAGCAACTTTAACACAAATAAATTAATTGATTTTAAAGTGTTGATTTAAGAATTTTATCGGGACTGCAACAAAATTGGGGAGGATCTAGCACACTCACAGCGCTTAGCATATCCAATCTAGCACACTCACAGCTTAGCATATCCAACGGCTTGAATTCAAATTAAGGTAAGAAATTGCAATGGCGGTAGGAGCAACTAATAGGAACAAGAATCGGTCTTAATCGAGACCTTTATTAAGATCGTTGAGATTTTGGGTATTGTATCCTCGGATATTCTCAAAATTCGAAAGCTATAGTCCATCTTTTTCAAACAAACATGTTCCTACACGTTTTAAAGAGGATTACCTAGAGGTTTGGTGAAGGAAGGAAGCTTCAAAAGTTCCCTTATCGTATCCCCCAACTCTGTCCGCCATTAAATAAACTCCAAGGAAAGCTTGAAATCTAATCCGAAGCTATAGACATTGTCGACGGACAAATCCTATCCGAATCAATTTCTACACACCTAAGGATCATTTTCGAAGAAGGCCTCGAAGGGAGACAACCTTAAGAACAAGCGTAATCGAAGAAATTCGATATCGGTACGTTTTGGGGAAGAAATTTGAATTCTTGCTTACAACTCTTAAAATGTGAAATTGATGTTTCCAATAGCTTGAGGGGACTAAATGGAACATGCTTGATGAGGGAATCCAGGGCTAAGACGGCCTAGTTTGAGCTGACCAATAGACGAAAAAATCGTGTTCTAGGTTAAGTTGCAGACCGAGGGAAGGAACTCAAAATTTGCCTCAACCACGCCAAAACAACCTCTAAGAATTATGCCTTTAGTTTAAGAAAGGTGTAAGGAGGATCTTTGGTGAAGGAGGCGTGGCCTGAGAGTGCCTTCATCGTCGTAACCAATAACAACACCTCCTGGGTTTACTCCAGCGAGAAAATGAGTTTTTCCTCGACTTTGAACGTCTATAACTTACGCTGTAGTTCACGAGCAGGTGAGATATTTATCCCAAACTCTTCCTTGACAGTTCATCTTTATGTTTTATGGAGGAATCGAGGGGAAAAATGCTCTAGAATGAGCTGGCAGACTCCGTTTTTCAGACGGAGGAGCAACGCCACGAGTCGTGTCCTTCCCCTATGGGAGGAGGAAGACGATGACGTGGCCGGTTCAACTGAACCAGCCACATCAACCCTAAAACCGAACCTCTTTAGTTTTTCATCAAATTGAACTACTTTTCGAGTGGTTCTCATGAAATTCTCAATGGTCATAGAGGAGCGTAACCTTCCGCTCTTGTCGGTGGAAGGATAGCGGGTCGATTCTCCTAGGCCCAATATAAACCTCTCTAGATAGTCCTCAGCCTGTTATCCACTTTTTTTACATATATTTTTGGTGACTTGGACTAAGGACATCGAGCTCGCCAACTACTTTTTTTCCAATTTCATAAATGTAAATTTAAAACTCTCCAAATTTTTTTTGTAATTTTTGTATGAATATTTTGATGTTGAATATTTTGATGTCTATAATTGTCAACGGATTTGTTTTGAATCAACGTATTCATCTATTTTATAAGTAAATATGGAATTATTAAAAAAAAAACTTCAAAATTACATAAATTAAACTTATAATATGTTGTAACTGAATATAAAATATTAATATCTGAGACCTTAAAACTTTTTGAAGAGGTGAGAATGATAGGTTTCTCAACTACAAAAATCCCACATTGATAGATTTAAGATTGGATGTAGTCTTCATAAAGTAGTCATTGTCTTAAGAAAATTATCGAGCTTGGTAATGTGAGCTTGTAACCCATATGGGGGCAACAAAGTGGTTGGAGATTGGCTTAGCCTATTCGTTGTTAGGGTTGTTCGAGTTGTTCTTTGACCTGTCCATTTCAAGTAGGGAGTTGGGCTATGGGTTTTGGTGAGCGAAAGCCTAGGTGTGTCCATGATCCTTAGTGTTGAAGGAAACCGCGTGAGGCTCGTTTCACAGAGCAGCGTAATCTTTCGCTCTTGTCGGTGGAAGGATAGCGGAGTTGGGCTATGGGTTTTGGTGAGCGAAAGCCTAGGTGTGTCCATGATCCTTAGTGTTGAAGGAAACCGCGTGAGGCTCGTTTCACAGAGCAGCGTAATCTTTCGCTCTTGTCGGTGGAAGGATAGCGGGTCGTCTTTCGCTCTTGTCGGTGGAAGGATAGCGGGTCGTCTTTCGCTCTTGTCGGTGGAAGGATAGCGGGTCGTCTTTCGCTCTTGTCGGTGGAAGGATAGCGGGTCGATTCTCCTAGGCCCAATATAAACCTCTAGGTAGTCCTCAGGACATCAACTTTTTTCTTTACATATATTTTTTGGTGGCTTGGACTATAGATTTAAAGTTGGATGTAGTCTTAATAAAGTAGGCATTGTCTTAAGGAAATCGCCGAGCTTGGTTATGTGAGCTTGTAACCAATAAGGGGGCCACAAAGTTGTTGGAGGTTGGCATAGCCCATTGGTTAGGGTTGTTGGAGTTGTTCTTTGGCCTGGTTTCTCCGCTACAACAATCCCACATTAATAGATTTAAAGTTGGATGTAGTCTTCATAAAGTAGGCATTGTCTTATGGAAATCGTCGAGCTTGGTAATGTAAGCTTGTAACCTATAAGGAAGCAACAAAGTGGTTGGAGGCTGGCTTAGCCCATTGGTTAGGGTTGCTGGAGTTGTTCTTTGGCTTGTCCATTCCAAGTAGGGAGTTGGGTTATGGGCTTTGGGCGAAGGCCTAGTGTCCATGGCCCTTAGAGTTAAGGAAAACCTCGTGAGGCTGGTTTCACAGAGCAGCGTAACCTTCCCTTCTTGTCGGTTGAAGGATAACGGGTCGATTCTCCTAGGCTTAGTATAAGCCTCTGAGTAGTCCTTAGGCTGACATCAACTTTTTTTTTTTTACATATATTTTTGGTGGCTTGGACTATGGACATCAAGCTTACCATTTGTTTGAATCAATGTATTAATCTATTTTACATGTAAATATGATACATTTTTCAGCTACAACAATCGCACATTGAAGAATTAAAATTGGATGTAGTCTTCATAAAGTAGATATTGTCTTTAGGAAATCGCCGAGCTTGGTAATGTGAGCTTGTAACCCATATGGGGGAACCAAAGTGGTTAGAGGTTGGCTCAGCCTATTGGTTAGGGTTGTTGGAGTTGTTCTTTGGCCTGTCCATTCAAAATAGGGAGTTGGGTTATGGGCTTTGGGCGAAGGCCTAGTGTCCATGGCCCTTAGAGTTGAAGGAAACCGCGCGTGAGGCAAGTTAAACAGAGCAGCGTAACCTTCGGTTCTTGTCGGTTGAAGGATAGCGGGTCGATTCTCCTAGGCCCAGTATAAACCTCTGAGTAGTCCTGACATCAACTTTTTTTTTTTATACATATATTTTTGGTGGTGGACTTGGACTATGGACATCGAGCTTGCCATTTGTTTGAATCAATGTATTAATCTATTTTACATGTAAATATGATTGATTTCTCTACTACAACAATCCCATATTGATAGATTTAAAATTGGATGTAGTCTTCATAAAGTAGATATTGTCTTAAACAAATCGTTGAGCTTGGTAATGTGAGTTTGTAACCCATTTGGCTCAGCCCATTGTTAGGTTTGTTGGAGCCCATTTGTTTGGGTTGGTTGGAGTTGTTCTTTGGCCAGTCTATTTCAAGTAGAGAGTTGGGCTATGGGCTTTGGGCAAAGGCCTAGGTGTGTCCATGGTCCTTAGAGTTGAAGGAAGCCGCACGAGGCTGGTTTCACAGAGCAACGTAACCTTTCGCTCTTCTCGGTGGAACGATAGCGGGTCGATTCTCCTAGGCCCAATATGAACCTCTGGGTAGTCCTCAGCCTGACATCTACTTTTTTTTTTACATATATTTTTGGTGGCTTGAACTATAGACATCGAGCTTGCCATTTTTTTTGAATCAATATGTTAATCTATTTTACGTGTAAATATGATAGGTTTCTCCACTACCACAATCCCACATTAATAGATTTAAAGTTGGATGTAGTCTTCATAAAGTAGGCATTGTCTTAAGGAAATCGCCGAGCTTGGTAATGTAAGCTTGTAACCTATAAGGAAGCAACAAATTGGTTGGAGGCTGGCTTAGCCCATTGGTTAGGGTTGCTGGAGTTGTTCTTTGGCCTGTCCATTCCAAGTTGAGAGTTGGGCTATGGACTTTGGGCGAAGGCCTAGTGTCCATGGCCCTTAGAGTTGAAGAAAACTGCGTGAGGTTGGTTTCACAGAGCAGCGTAACCTTTTGCTCTTGTCAGTTGAAGGATAGCGGGTCGATTCTCCTAGGCCCAATATAAACCTCTGAATAGTCCTCAGCATTACCATTTATTTTAAATCAATGTATTAATCTATTTTACATGTAAATATGATAGGTTTCTTCACTACAACAATCCCACATTGATAGATTTAAAGTTGAATGAAGTCTTTATAAAGTAGTGATTGTTTTAAGAAAATTGCTGAGCATGGTAATGTGAGCTATTTACCTATATGGGGGCAACAAAGTGGTTGGAGGTTGGCTTAGCCCATTCGTTAGGGTTGTTGGAGTTGTTCTTTGGCCTGTCCATTCCAAGTAGAGAGTTTGGCTATGGGCTTTGGGCGAAGGTCTAGTGTCCATGGCCCATATAGTTGATGGAAACCGCGTGAGGTTGGTTTCATAGAGCAGCGTAACCTTTTTCACTTTTGTTAGTGGAAGGATAGCGGGTCGATTCTCCTGGGCCCATTTAAAGTTGGATTTAGTCTTCATAAATTAGTCATTGTCTTAAGGAAATCGCCGAGCTTGGTAATGTGAGCTTGTAACCTTGATGGGGGCAACAAAGTGGTTGGAGGTTGGCTTAGCCCATTCGTTAGGGTTGTTGGAGTTGTTCTTTGGCCTGTCCATTCCAAGTAGGGAGTTGGGCTTTGGGCTTTGGGTGAAGGTCTAGTGTCCATGGCCTTCAGGGAAACAGCGTGAGGCTAGTTTCACCTAGCACTATGAGATTTTGCTAAGAAAGCTTCAACGCTCACGTAGTTAAAGCAATAATATATTAGATATTTTAAGAGTTCAAACTATAAGATATAAATTTGAAAGTTTATAAAAATATTATCTATTTCTTAGAGGTTAATCCACATGGAAAAAAAAATATATCAAACATTAATCCCTCATGTTCTTTAATAGTTTTGCATCTTAACAAAGTGACATGAAAACAAATAACATTTTTAAGTATAAAAAGTTCCCAACAACAAGATCATTCAATATACCTCAATGTAAGGCCTTGCTAAAGTGATGCAAAAAAATGTGTAAAACATATGAAGTGAAACTATGAGGTCTAACCTTCAACACAGTTGCTTTACTAGATGCTATTTTACGAGCTTCAAGTTTGTTTAGCACCCGCTATTTGGAATAGATGCCACAAATTGTTTAGCATGGACACAAAAAACTCAAGTGTCCAATGAGAACCCATATGGATAAATGTTTTGGATGTCCTGGTGAGATGGTAAATACATGGGTCAGTTCTCAACGGATGTGTTAGAACAAGCCAAGATGGTCGAATTTTATCGAGACATGGAATGATGTCACAATGCATGGGTTATGTTGTTTGTAACCAAGATGACTATGAGATTCAACGTTGCTTAAGAGAGATCTTGGCCTAGAGTAGAGGAAAAGACGAGTCAGATGACTTGACCTAGTCTAAAGGCATGTTGGATAGAGTCGCAGACGATTGAACATACACACACGAGAGGCATGTGTGACAAAACAAGTTTGGATTCCACACAAGTTGTGTTCAGTTGGTTAAGGAAAACCTTGCCTAAGATTTAACAAAGCTACAAAATCGGACAAAAAATGTGAATAGGGCTTGAACTCCCTCTCAAACCTTGTCGTGAGTGTGTCAAGATCACGATGCAGCACGGTTGAAAAAGTATGACGTGACATTAGACTTCAAATTAAATAAATAAAATAATAATGATGCCTCTTACAAAAAGTAAATTTTCAAGGATAAAAAGATAAAATTAAGGCCTTCATGGAAATAGTGATGCCCCTACTTTTTTTTTATTTAACGTTATTCTCTCTTATCCACAAAATATGGGGAAAATACTTCTTTGAGTGCTTCTTTTAGTGCCTTCATGAAAATAGTGTTATCTATTTGTTAAACTTTAGATGTTTAAATCAAATTAAAGGGGCAGAATAAGTAAGAAATCAAACATTAATTAGTTACAAGTTACATACAGAACATCCTATTCTATTAGTTAAAAGACAAAGAAATTGACAATTCATCAGACAATTCAGCCGCTGATAAAGTATTAGAACTCAATTAACATGCCTCACGGTGAAGATCTCAAATATAAGGGACGACTGCCACTTGATGCTAAAAAATATAGATTTTGATCAATTCACCGTCGTCTATCCAAATTTTAACATTCTATAATTGTTTTGTTTGTGTGTTAATGATGGATGACGGAAGTGAAACTATCAGACTAAAACTTATATTATGGAATAACTTCAAAGATTTTTTTTCTCTTCTCTATGGTTACTTACTTCCTTTAACCCTAATTTTAAATTAATCAAATTTTGCATCGGTTTAGAACTAAAAGATAGGATAATAATACTTCCACTCGATTTACACATTCGTTGGAGATGGAAACAAAACATTCTTAATAAGGGTGTGTAAACCTCTTCCTACCAGACCGGTTTTAAAAATGGGGAAGCCCGAAAGGAAAAGCCTAAAAGGACAATATTTGCTAGCAATGAATTTGGGCTGTTACATATACTAAGTTAAAAAAAAGGTTAGTCATGACCTTCTAATAAGTATCATGATGTTCCAAATGTTTCAATTAGATCTATTACACAACCTAAGACCAAGAATATTCAACAAACATTCATTCTTCATGTACAAAATTTGATAGACTCGATTCAACCTCCATTTCATGTGTTACAAGCTGATTCGATTGAATAAGAATCATTTAGAGGTTCGGAGCGAATATTTACACGGTTGAAGTGGAAAATGGTGTTGCTATAAATAGCACTTGTTGATTATTAATTATTTATTTGCAAACTTTATTTATTATTATAATTCCACAAGTTCTTGTATTGGGCAGGAGTGGGAAGTTACTTGTAAAAGTGATCATAACTTTTTTTTTTTTTTTGTGGAGATTTAAAGGGCAGTGGGAGTAATTTACCAATTATGGTCATTCAATCCTTTAGTGAGCATGTGACTTGTTGATTATTGATTATTTATTTGTAAATTTTATTTATTATTATAATTCCATAAGTTCTTGTATTCGGCACAAGTGGGAAGTTACTTGTAAAAGTGATCATAACTTTTTTTTTTTTTGTGGAGATTTAAAGGGTATTGGGAGTAACTTACCAATTATGGTCATTCAATCCTTTAGTGAACATGTGAAGAGTTGAAGTTTCTCTAGTTGAGAGACTATAAATACCAACAAATTATTAGGTAAAAGAGATATTTTTTTATGAATAAACTTAAACTCTCGAGTTGAGACTTTACCTAATAAATTTGAGAATCATCTTTTGTCATTCCTAAGTTTCATGCAATTCTTATGCTAGATTTAATCTGAGTCATTCAATCAAGTCTTGATCAAGTTCAATTGTGGAGTTCAATTGTGGAGTGACTCAAAATGTTATCTATGTTGCGGGTAGATCTTTGATCTTAAGAAGTAATTTACTTTTAGCCTTATCTCTTGGTTGATCTGAATTTTGTATACGAAAGTGTTAATTTTTTTGATTCAAACAAAACTTGGATCGTTGGGCTGAGGATGAGGATTAGGATTGTTATCACCCACTCTCTAAAAGTTGCTTCCATCCATGATGAACTCCTATTACCGGAAAAAAAAAATGTAAACCAGATGAAGTTGCAAGCATCATTTCATGAGTTGTTGGAAAAACTTTATTTATTGCTTTTAATTTCATAATTATTGTAATGGGTCAAAGGGTGGAAGTTAATAGTCAAATTGACTTCATCTTGTATTTGTGACGTCGTGGAACCAGCGTCCCAGATGTCTTCTTTTGAAATGTTTCATTTAATGACAGTACCAAATGGTACAAATGTACTAGTATTGCACCTAGACCCATGTGTCGGAGATTTTGTTAGCATCCGCTATTTGGAATAGATGCCATAAATTGTTTAGCATGGACACAAAAAACTCAAATGTCCGATGAGAACCCATATGGATAAATGTTTGGGATGTCTCAATGAGATGGTCAACACATGGATCAGTACTCAACAGATGTGTTCGAGCAAGTCAAGATGGGCGAGCTTTCTCGAGACATGATATTACGATGCATGAGTTATGTTGTTGGTGTTAGGAACAGAGAGAGAAAACGACCCCGGCCGAATTGGGAGAAATCTCACCTTCTATTGGAGAAAAAAAATTGGCTATTATAGCGTTACAAAATCAAATCCGTTATGACTAAATCTGGTAGGACTAAATCAAATCTAATTAAATCTAATCCAAATAACTAAATCAAATCTAACAAATAGTAATCCGTTTATATCTACGAGCTCATAACAGATTTCCACCCTCAGATAACTTCATCAATTCTCATGTGTCATTTCTGTTTATTGCTTCCATGTCGAGATCCATGGCTTGCCTCCATTTCTCACTCTTCAATTCGTCTTTAAATCAATCCGTCTTTAAAGTTTACAGGATCAGTAGTGGTAAAAAAGGCCAAGGCCGGAGTGAGCTTCATGATCTTCTTTACAAAAATCTCTCTCCTATTGCATAGCCTCTCATCTAGACTGCTTCATGATCTTCTTCACAAAAATCTTCTCCTATTGCATAGTCTCTCATCCAGACTGGTGGTCTCCTATTCCTCGCCTTATTCGAGCTAGGAGAGCTTGCTTCAGCCCAAAGAGCAAATCTTCTCCTATTGCATAGTCTCTCATCCAGACTGGTGGTCTCCTATTCCTCGCCTTATTCGAGCTAGGAGAGCTTGCTTCAGCCAAAGAGCCAGAGGAAATATTTTCCTCGGTAGTATTTTCATCTGCCGCTTCTATATCATAGAGTCTGTAAGCTTTTGACTCTTCACTCACTCCAAAAAAAAATACAACTCAAATTCTTATCACATAGCTTAGTTCTTCAAGCTGCCTCCTCTTTTTGTCTCTAAATCAACTCAAGCTCACGATATCGTTCTTCTTCCTTCCGCTGCAACTCCAGAACTAATCGTCGCTGAGGTTCTTCTCCCCTTCCCCTATTCTCTTCCAGCATTTTATCTAGCTCTTCTCTCTCTTTCCGTGCTTGTTCTTCTTTTTGTCTTGCAGCAGTAAGAGTAGCTTCTTTCTCCTGGAACAGGTAGTGGAATGATAGGGGGAAGGACTTGGGTCCCTTCTGCTTCTCCGACTATGGCGATAGGAATTGGAGTAAGGAGTGTACGACGGAGACCTTGAAACACTTCT
>CM066975.1:8129354-8280247 GCA_033971965.1 Cucurbita ficifolia | reverse complement strand
TTTTGTTTGTATTCAACAAATTGATTTCAAAATGAATATTACATGCCTTTATATAGGCCAAAAAGATAACCCTAACATAATAAAGTTCAACCACCAACTACAAATTACTAATAAATGCTATTAAATACAAATTGAAGAAAATTAGGCATTCATAAATTGTCTTAATTGGTAGTTCAACTACCAAAGGTAAGTCTTCTAATCACTTTCCAATGTCAGCCACTCCATTATTTTCTTGATTTGATATGCTAATGCTATAAGGATTTATGGGCTCAAAAGTCTTTGTTTCAACATGTACACTAGCAAGCCTTTGAAGATGCAATATATAGGCCTCTTGAATCTTCTTAACCTTGCTTCTTGTAATCGGTCCTTCGGGTACATGCAAAGGGTCAATAGTTTAATTCATATCATCCTCCCTTTCTTTAAAAGGATTTGTCCTCAAATCAAGGTTTTCATTCCCTACATCAAATGGAGTCAAATCAGCCACATTAAAAGTAGAACTTACATTGTACTCACCTCTAAGATCTAGCTTGTATGCATTGTCATTGATCCGCTCTAGTACTTGAAAAGGACCATCTCCTCTTGCTTGAAGTTTAGACTTTATTTGATTTGGAAACCTTTCCTTTCGTAGATGAACCCAAACCCAGTCACCTTGTTTAAAAATCAATTTCTTTCCTCCTTGGTTCTTGCGCGTGACTAGTTTTTTATTTTTGTTTTCAATTCTTTCTTTTATGTCTTTGTGAATTTTTTTTATGTATTCGGCTCTTGAAGAAGCTGCATCATTAGCAAACATATTAGGTGGCAAATGTGATAAATCTATTGGAGTTAAAGGATTAAATCCATACACAACCTCAAAAGGTGAACAATGAGTGGTGTTATGTATTGCTCTATTGTATGCAAATTCCACAAAAGGTAGAGTCTCTTCCCAAGACTTCAGATTTTTAGAAATTAGTGACCTAAGTAAGGCTCCTAATGTTCTATTAACGACCTCAGTTTGTCCATCGGTTTGGGGGTGACAAGTTGTAGAAAATAGAAGTTTAGTTCCCAACTTTCCCCACAAAACTTTCCAAAAATGGCTTAAAAATTTAACATCCCTATCACTAACAATGGTTTTGGGAATACCATGCAATCTAACCACTTCCCTAAAGAATAGATTAGCTATGTTGGTAGCATCATCTGTTTTGTTACATGGAATGAAATGTGCCATCTTACTAAACCTATCAACCACCACAAAAATGCTATCATGGTGTCTTCTAGTCTTTGGTAATCCTAGAACAAAATCCATGCTAATGTCAACCCACGGTTCACTAGGAACATCTAAAGGTGTGTAAAGACCATGTGGTTGTGTCTTAGACTTAGCCTCCTTACATTTAAAACATTGCTTGCATACTTTGTTCACATCTTTCCTCATTTTCAACCAATAAAAATGTTCACACAACATGCTATATGTTTTAAATTCTCCAAAATGTCCCATAAGTCCTCCCCCATGAGCCTCCTTCACAAGTAACTCTCGAATAGAACATTTAGGGATACAAAGTTTACTCTTCCTAAAAAGCATATCATCGAACACAATATGATCTTGCACATGTTTTCCTTCTAAACATTGCATATACACATCATAAAATTCAGATTTTTCAACTTTGTACAATTCAATCATGTGTTTAAAACCAAGAATTTTTGCAGTAAGGGAAGAAAATAAAGCATACCTTCTTGATAATGCATCTGCGACCACATTATCCTTCCCCTTTTTGTAATGGATTACATAAGGAAACGTATCAATGAATTCCACCCATTTAGCATGTCTCCTATTTAGCTTCGTTTAGCTTTTGAGGTGCCTCAAACTTTCATGATCCGTATGAATAACAAACTCTTTTGGCCACAAATAATGTTGCCAAACTTGCAAAGCCCTCACAAGTGCATATAACTCTTTGTCATAAGTCGGATAGTTGAGTTGTGCTCCATTAAGCTTTTCACTAAAGAACATGATTGGCCTTTTTTCCTGCATTAATACAGCTCCTATGCCTATCCCACTTGCATCACATTCAATTTCAAAAGATTTGTTAAAGTTAGGTAAAGCAAGACAAGGTGCATTGGTTAATTTATCTTTCAATTCATTAAATGCATTCTCTTGTTTTTCCTTCCATTCAAATTTCACATGCTTTTTAACAAGTTCATTCAATGGTGATGCTATGCTACTGAAATCCTTAATGAATCTCCTATAGAAACTAGCCAAACCATGAAAAGATCTTACCTCGGTTGCATTTGTGGGTGTTGGTCATTCTCTAATAGCTTTTACCTTTTCTTCACCAACTTGTACTCCATTCTTTCCAACTAAGAACCCTAGGAAGTTGACTTGGTCTAGACAAAAACTGCACTTTTTAAAGTTGGCATAAAGCTTCTCTTCTCTAAGTTTAAACAAAATTTTCTTAACATGTAAAATATGATCATTCAAGCTTTTTGAGTAAACAAGGATATCATCAAAGTATACAACAACAAATTTTCCAATATAGTCCCCCAAAAAATGATTCATTAGCCTCATAAAAGTACTTGGTGCATTTGTAAGGCCAAACGGCATAACGAGCCACTCATAAAGCCCAAACTTTGTTTTGAAAGCCGTTTGCCACTCATCTCCCAACATTCATTCGAATTTGATGATAACCACTTTTAAGATCTATTTTTGAAAACAGATTAGCACCATATAATTCATCTAACATGTCATCCAATCTAGGAATAGGATGTCGATACTTTACCGTTATCTTGGTGATGGCTCGACAATCAACACACATCCTCCACGTGCCATCTTTCTAGGGTACCAAAATCACAGGAACCGAACAAGGACTCATACTTTCTCTAACATAGCCTTTATCCATGAGTTCTTCCACTTGTCTCTGAATCTCCTTAGTCTCGGTGGGATTGGTCCTATAAGCAGCCATATTTGGAAGAGTTGCCCCAGGCACGAAGTCAATTTGGTGTTCAATCCCTCTTAGAGGGGGTAACCCCGTACATGCATCTTCATGTGGAAACATGTCATTGAATTCCTGCAAAAGAGACTTAAAAGCACTTGGCAAAACATCATCAGTTTTTGGTTCTATTGCTAAACACATTCCTTTGCACATAAGTACAAATTTTGGTTCTTGAGCTAACATATTCCTCATTTCTCCCTTTCTTATAACCAAACTCACATTTTCTCTCTTTTCCTCAAAATCACTTTTTTTCTTTCTTGGATTTCACTCATCCTTTGCCCCTCACTTTTCTCTTTTTTTTCACTCTTATCTCTCTCTTTTACCTTAGTTTCTTCTCTCCACTGTTGTTCTTCATATTCTTTTCTTTTTCGATAATTTGAGAGAGACTAAAAAAAAATTGATAGAAAAAGAAATAACAGTAAAGATATTTCACCTCTAGAGTGGCCAAAGAACGTCGACCAAATGCTCTGATACCAAATGATAAGCGCCAACAATGCTAGGTTTTGCAAAGCTAGAGGTCCTTCTAGAATCCTTGCAAACGTTCATAGAGAAAGCTAACTTAACAGATTGATTCCAACCAAGAGCTGGTTAGAAGATGAATGACTCTTAGATCGAACTTGGAATCTATGATGGTCACTCTTAGATTCCAAGACGACTCACTCCAGAATTAGCTTGATCAAAACTAATTCAACGAATCGGTTTAAACATCAAACCAAAAACAAGGTTTGAAAAACAATAACACCAAAAAGGTATTAAGAAAACACAAAAGGTTTTGTTTGTATTCAACAAATTCTCCTTCAAAATGAATATTACATGCCTTTATATAGGCAAAAAAAGATAACCCTAACCTAATAAAGTTCAACCACCAACTACAAATTACTAATAAATGCTGTTAAATACAAATGGAAGAAAATAAAGCATTCATAAATTGTCTTAATTGGTAGTTCAACTACCAAAGGTAAGTCTTCTAATCACTTTTCAATGTCAGCCACTCCATTATTTTCTTGATTTGATACTTGAATCTTCTTTGTATTGTTTCTTGTAATTGCTCCTTCAAGTCCATGCAAATGATCAGCTGTCGGATTCGTATCATTTCATTTGAAGCAAGATTCAATCTAAGATGAGCTTTTACTCGCGAGTTATAGCTTCTAAGATTTTTGGCTTCTTACTCTCGAATTAATTAAAAAATCGAGAGTCATAGTCCACCATTTTTCTTCAAACTTGCAACTGCACCTTCTAAATAAGATTACTGATATGATAAGGAATCACTACAAGGGGAGTAAGAATCGGATTACCTTGTTGATCGAATATCTCAAGGCAAGAACATTGTTTGAGATTCGAATCACTCCACAAGCAAGATTGATCATGTCTAGCTTGAATGATTCTTGTTGATCAAATATATCTCAAAGCAAGAACACTTGTTTGAGATTCGAATCACTCCACAAGCAAGATTGATCATGTCTAGCTTGAATGATTCTACATGCAACCTAAACTACATAGAATTGCAAAAAAATTTAGCCATTGACTAGAGAGCACAAATGCTCCTTTTACTATATATTCCAAGTCTCTTACAATTACAACATACATGACTTTATATAGCCTCAAAATGAAACAATTCATTCCAAGAGTTGTAACATTCATATTTATGGCCATAATTAACAATTAGGTAATTGTAACCTAAAGTAAATAAAATGTCTTAAATAATATTAATGAAATACAATAATTCTAAATGGTAACCTACCCAAAATTTATAACAATAAAACTTCTTCTTCAATGTGGCATGAATTGAAATATCTTTTTGATAATTTCAACAACATTTTCTTCACATCTTCATTGAAGTATATTGTATGATTGATGTCTCTTGGTTCATATCATTTACCCTCAAATTTGATGAAGGAATCGAGTGCTAAAGGTGCCTCAAACAATGTTTTCCAATTCGGCCCGCCATTAAAGGGAGGAGTTCGAAACTAAAAAATCCAATCCGAGCCTACACGCAAATTCGTCAAGAGAAGTTTTTCAATTGTGCACCTTCAAAGAACATTTTCATAGAAGACAACGACAGCTAACAAGTCCAAGAGTGTGTCCAATTGAAGAAAATTGTTTTCCAGCAAGATTTGGGTGTAAGAATTAAAGTCTTACCAACAGCCAAGTTTCTTTGAAATTGAGTCTTTCTTTAACTTTAGAGGATTAAGATAGACAATTTTTTATGAAGAACTCGTGGGCTAATACGTTCTAGATCATTCTGCTCATGGAAACCAACCCCTGTATTTTTTGTTAGTTGCCAACCGAAGAACAATTCAAAAAAATAAGACCACATGCTTAAAAACATTCCTCCAAAAACAAATTCTTTAACTAGAAGGAAGTACCAGAAAAAAATGTCATGAAAATATCGGGCCCTGAAAAGCTCTAAAATCGGCTACCCAAATAAAAAGTCTTCAAGTTTGAATTCTGGCAAGGATAAGTTTTCTGGAAAATTTTGGACGTGTATAACTCAAGCTACAATTCACGATAAGGTATAAAATAAATCCCAAGCTCTTCCCTGTAATACCACCTTTAAGTTTCATGAACAAACCGAGGGGATAATCATGTAAAAAAGAGCTGGAGAGGAAGAAGACGATGATGTGGCCGGTTCAACTGAACCGCTCCTATCAACCCTAAATATGACCTTTCTCAGTTTTTCTCAATTTTAACCCCTTTCCAAACTAGATCTCATGAAAAACTTTAAAGTTCCAAAAACTAGACACTCTACGAAATTTATCAAAGAAAATTTGGAGTAATTCGAATATCGAAAGCTTGAGAACGAAGGTCCCAAAGATCGACGATGAGGTAAGTAGACATCAAGAAGTTTTCTTAAGAAATACTTGTAGGAATTGTTTGAAGTTTAGTATGAATCTTAACCCGTGTATGAATTAAGGGAATATGAAAAAAAACCATCAAGAACCGTGAGTTAAAGCCTTGAACTGAGCGAATTGCTCCAGATTCAAGTAAGGCTATATAAAGTCTTCTTTTCTTTGATTAGAGACATCGGATTTTGGAATTAAGAATAGAATTTCTATTTTAGCTTTGTTGAGAGCTAAGTTTTTCTGTGCAAATTCTTGTGTTTAAAACTTGCATGCTAGAGTCATTCAAGTGGTATTGATCATACCTCTTGTGGAGTGATTCGAATCATGAGTTTAGAAACAAGTTTTCTTTACTCTTGATCTTGATCATCAAGGGAAAGCATGAATTGTCGTTGAAGTATATTGTATGATTGATGTCTCTTGGTTCATATCATTCTCCACTTCTTCAAGAGGATTCGTCCTCGAATCTATTTGTGAAACTTTGGTGCAAAAAATAAGTTATGGAAATACAAAGGACCTCACAACACTCTCTCACGTGTATACACTCAAGGGATTTTAGGTCACCCTGTTTGCACTCATTTACACAAATGAAGCTCTCATTCTCACCTCTCAAAATTTTTAATAGAGCCAAGATTCGATTTTAAACTCTAGGTCGATTAAAAACTAAAAAGATAAAAATAAATAAAAATCAAATTAAAAAAAACGCAAAGGAAACATATATCCGATCTTGAGCCTGAAGCTCTAATACCAAATGATATGATAATCAGCCCAAGGGAAAGTTTTGATATGAAATCAGCCCAAGGGAAAGCTCTGATATCAAATGATATGATAAAGAATCACTACAAGGGGAGTAAGATTCGGATTACCTTGTTGATCGAATATCTCAAGGCAAGAACA
Source organism: Cucurbita ficifolia (assembly GCA_033971965.1). NCBI lineage: Eukaryota > Viridiplantae > Streptophyta > Magnoliopsida > Cucurbitales > Cucurbitaceae > Cucurbita > Cucurbita ficifolia. Next base: position 8,273,550 of record CM066975.1, on the reverse strand, counting down.
TTGTTTGAGATTCGAATCACTCCACAAGCAAGATCGATCATGTCTAGCTTGAATGATTCTTGTTGATCAAATATCTCAATGCAAGAACACTTGTTTGAGATTCGAATCACTCCACAAGCAAGATTGATCATGTCGAGCTTGAATGATTCTACATGCAACCTAAACTACATAGAATTGCAAAGAAATTTAGCCATTGGCTAAAGAAAGCACAAATGCTTCTTTTAATATATATTCAAGTCTCCTTATAATTACAACATACATGGCTTTATATAGCCTCAAAAAGAAACCATTAAAGTCATTCTAAGAGTTGTAACATTCATACTTTATGGCCATAATTAACAATTATGTAATTGTAACCTAAAGTAAATAAAAAGTCTTAAAATATATTAATGAAATACAATAACTCTAAATTGTAACCTACCCAAAATTTATAACAATAAAACTTCTTCTTCAATGTGGCATGAATTGGAATATCTTTTTGATAATTTCAACAACATTTTCTTCACATCTTCGTTAAAGTATATTGTATGATTGATGTCTCTTGGTTCATATCAGGACATTTCGAGAATCTATCTTAAGACGTCTGGAACTCAAAGCAAGAATAATACCACTAGATAAAATGCCCTACTTACAAATGTATTTTAACCGTTATTATTTAGCATTCTTCTTTGGTCCTTTCTTTTTCTTCTAATGGTCTTAGTATGTCTTTTAATTTTTCTTTGGGTAATTTTAAACTTCTTCTCTCTCTTTTTTTTTTTTTTTGGGTTCATTCCACCTATCCGTAAAAAAACATTGTTACTCAAATTATTTGTATTTTCTCCATTTTTGTATAAAATTCACATTAAAGAACCAGATTGCTGCACTATCAAGGATAGTTTCATAGAGGACCACGAAGGGTAACAATTCCCGGAGCGTGTCCAATTGATGAAGGTCGTTTTTTGATTTAAATTGGGGTAAGGATCGAATTCCCATTTATGCTCCATTTTTCTTAAAATTGAGCATTCCTTTAGCATAAGAAGATTGAGATGAGTAACTTTGATGAAAAAATCGAGAGCTAAAACGTCCTAGATCAAGCTGCCTAAGAAGTCTATCCTGTGCATTTTCGGGTGAATTGTAGACTGAGGAGGAATTTAAAAAATTACGGCCACACACTTAAAGACATTCCTCCGAAATAATTTCTTTATCTAGAGGGAATAATAAGGAAGAGGTTTCATGATGAGATCGAGCCTTAAAAACGTCTAGAAACGTCTGCCCAATAAGATTTTTCTGGGTTGAGCTCGGCGAGGAAAACAATTTCCAATGAACTTTGAAGGTGACTAACTTAGGCTACGATCCACGATAAGATATGAATTCAATCCCTAGCTCTTCCTTGTAATACCGTCTTTAAATTTCATGAAAAAATAGAGGGAGAAAATGTCGTGAATGGAGATGGAGGATCAAGTTCTCAGATGGTGGCGCTAACGGTCGCGCACGTCTTCTTCCTTCCAGAAGAAGAAGACGATGATGTGGCCGATTCTACTGAACCGACCATGTCAAAATGAAACTCGACTCTTCCTCAACTTTTTTCAATTTTAACCCATTTCTAGACACTCAGAAGATTCTTTCAAAGAAAATTTGAAGTAACTCGAATACCGGAAGCTCAAGAATGGAGCTCCCGTACATCAATTACGAGGTAAGTAGTCATCTAAGAAATACATGTAGAAATCACTTGGATCTCAGTATAAACCTTTAACTACGTATGAATTAAGAAAATATGAAAGAAAAACACCAAGAACCGCGAGATTAGACCCTGAACCGATTCATTTGCTTGAGATTTAAGTAACGTTAAAATGACCCACTAAATGAAATCCGCTACCCATAAAATTTTAATACTGAGCATAATATGACATGTTAAAATTATATATGAAATTTGGTGATTATTAGACAAGGTTAAGTTGCTAAACCAAGTTACTGTGTAAATTAACCATAATGCACCCAAAAGTGACTTATCTTTGTTCGTGATCTAGATGACTTCCCAATGCTATGAAAACTTGTCATGAACCTTATGTTATTATGAATGATGTCGAGTTAAAGTGATAAGCGCCAACAATGCTAAAATTCTTATTGTTCTTTTCTCATAACTTGGGTAATTGTCTACCTACAAGGACTTGTAATTTACGACGTGAGTCAAGTCATCCAAATGATAAGCGCCAACAATGCTAGGTTTTGCAAAGCTAGAGGTCCTTTTAGAATCCTTGCAACGTTCACAGAGAAAGCTAACGTAACGGATTGATTCCAACCAAGAGTTGGTTAGAAGATGAATGACTCTTAGATCGAACTTGGAATCTACGATGGTCACTCTTGGATTCCAAGATGACTCACACCAGAATTAGCTTGATCAAAACTAATTCAATGAATCGGTTTAAACATCAAACCTAAAGCAAGGTTTGAAAAACAATAACACCAAAAAAATATTAAGCAAAACACAAAGGTTTTTGATATGAACCAAGAGACATCAATCATACAATATACTTCAATGAAAATGTGAAGAAAATGTTGTTGAAATTATCAAAAAGATATTCCAATTCATGCCACATTGAAGAAGAAGTTTCATTGTTATAAATTTTGGGTAGGTTACAATTAGGAGTAATTTAGAGTCATTGTATTTCATTAAGATATTTTAAGACTTTTTATTTCATTTATGTTACAATTGCATCATGGTTAATTATGACCATAAAGTATGAATGTTACAACTCTTGGAATACCTTTAATAGTTTCATTTTGAGGCTATATAAAGTCATATATGTTGTACTTGTAAGGGGACTTGGAAAATATATTAAAACAAGCATTTGTGCTTTTTTTAGCCAATGGCTAAATTTCTTTGCAATTCTATGTAGTTTAGGTTGCATGTAGAATCATTCAAGCTCGACATGATCAATCTTTCATGTGGAGTGATTCGAATCTCAAACAAGTGTTCTTGCGTGAAGATATTTGATCGACAAGAATCATTCAAGCTAGACATGATCGATCTTGCTTGTGGAGTGATTCAAATCTCAAACAATGTTCTTGTCTTGAGATATATGATCAACAAGATAATCCGAATTTTACTCCCCTTGTAGTGATTCCTAATCATATCATTTGGTCTCAGAGCTTCAGACTCAAGATTGGATATATGTTTCCTTTGCGTTTTTTTTCAATTTGATTTTTATTCATTTTTATCTTTTTAGTTTAAAATCGAATCTTGGCTCTATTGAAAATTTTGAGAGGTGAGAATGAGAGCTTCATTTGTGTAAATGAGTGCAAACAGGGTGACCTAAAATCCCTTGAGTGTATACACGTGAGAGAGTGTTGTGAGGTCCTTTGTATTTCCATAACTTATTTTTTGCACCAAAGTTTCACAAATAGATTCGAGGACGAATCCTCTTGAAGAAATGGAGAATGATATGAACCAAGAGACATCAATCATACAATATACTTCAATGACAATTCATGCCACATTGAAGAAGAAGTTTCATTGTTATAAATTTTGGGTAGGTTACAATTTAGAGTAATTTAGAGTTATTGTATTTCATTAATATATTTTAAGACTTTTTTTTTACTTTAGGTTACAATTACATAATTGTTAATTATCGCCATAAAGTAGGAATGTTAAAACTCCTGGAATGCCTTTAATAGTTTCATTTTGAGGCTATATAAAGCCCTGTATGTTGTATTTGTAAGGAGAGTTGGAAAATATATTAAAAGAAGCATTTGTGCTTTTCTTTAGCCAATGGCTAAATTTCTTTGCAATTCTATGTAGTTTAGGTTGCATATAGAATCATTCAAGCTCGACATGATCAATCTTGCTTATGGAGTGATTCGAATCTCAAACAAGTGTTCTTGCATTGAGATATTTGATCAACAAGAATCATTCAAGCTAGACATGATCGATCTTGCTTGTGGAGTAATTCGAATCTCAAACAATCTTCTTGCCTTGAGATATTCGATCAACAATAACACGAAAAAGGTATTAAGAAAAACAAAGGTTTTGTTTGTATTCAACAATTGATGCCCAAACATGGATATTACATGCCTTTAAATAGACTAAAATGATAACCCAAACATAATGAAGTTCATCTACAACAAACTACAAACTTCAACTACCAATTGAAGCTAGTAAATACAAATTGCAGAAAATAAGGCATTCATAAATTGTCTTAATTGGTAGTTTCACCTACCAAAGGCAAAGTCTTCTAATCACTTTCCAATGTCAACCACTCCATTATTTTCTTGATTTGATACTTGATCTTCTTTGTATTCCTTCTTGTAATTGCTCCTTCGAGTCCATGCAAATGATCAGCTGTCGGATTCGTATCATAAAGTTTGAAAGTTATCGGAACACGTTTAAAGGGTAAACCAAGAATTCATGACAAAAATGCCCCTTAAAACTTTTTAAGGTAATTCAAGGTCTAAACACCCTTCTTATAAGGCCTATTCTCAAGAATATTAAGATATGTTCAAGATTTCAGGTTAATCAGAGCAAGTTGGGAACTTAAACCAAGTTAAGGCCTAAGAAACGCTTAAAGGAAATACCTCATGTAACTCTTACCCAAGATCCCACTCTCTTCTAGAAATATCTAAAGAATACACTACGAATGATTCATGCATGTTACTATAAGTTATATGAAGCTTAAGAATGCATGTTAAGACTTATGCTACAATGAATAAAGAACTCTAAAAACTATAGAATAAGAACCAAAAACAAAACCACACAAGCACTACATCAAATTATAGAATGCTAGGTACCACTCAAGAATAAGGGACCATGGTCCTCAAGCTCAGAAAACTCAAGAATTCCTAAACCCCGCACGGTACAGACTACATCGCTTGGAACAGACTACATCGCTTGGAACATAAGAAACCTCGGACGTAGGTTTTCAGACTACGCTACTTGAAACGTAAGAAGCCTTAAGTGTAGGTATTCAAACTATGCCACTTGGAACACATGAAGCCATAGGCATAGGTTTTTAGACAATATAGTAAGGAACACATGAAACATTGGATACGGGTTAGTCTATGTCGCTTGTAACGTATGGAGCCTTCGACACAGATTATCAGGTTCATGACTAGTACCGTAAAATCCTAAGGGGAGTGTCTTGGAGAAAAAAGATCAAGATCAAAATTACGGAGACAATCTCCTAAAGGAGCATTTCGAGAATCAAACTCGAGACCTCTCACACCCAAAACGAGAATCATACCACTAGACCAAATGCCCTTATTATAGACTTTATAAAACAACCAAACCAGTAAAAGAACCAAGAACCACAATAGAACCAAGTTATAACCATAACCATATTAAGAAAAACCCAATAATTTATTAAGAGGACAATAAATAAAGTATGTATTTAATTTAGGTCCTTTTAATTTATTAAGATGACAATAAATAAACTTTATACTAAGTTTTTTTTTTTTTTTAATGTATCATCTTTGTTAATGAAATCTATGTGCAATTATAATTATTATATATAGGTTATTGCAAAGTTTGATTATTGTCAAATTATTTATTAGGGTTTGTGGTAATTACTTCATAGAGGAAAAAAAACACAGTTGAAGTTATTTCTTAAGGTAAGTTTTAGGTTGATAGCTTCATTTGAGGCACACATCTTGAATACAAAAGTAAAGTAAATATCAATAGTTAAGATTTGGATAGTCATGCCAACTGAAAGTGAGAAACATGAAATGATATTAAAAGCAATATCTTTATAGTTATCGTTATAGTTTTAATCGCCTTAATTTTTCTTTTCTTTTTCTTTGTTTGTAAGATGCAAGTATAAAGCCTTGGATGTAAACGTAAGGAAAAGTATTCAAATTTTCACAAAAATTTTATGCTAAATGGCTAAGTCATTGCGTCTCAATTTTCACAAAATTTATATGCTGAATGGCCAAGTCATTGTTCAATACAATCCTCGCCCACTAAAATTTTTTACAACATAGGTTTTCGCTACTTAAGTTTTGATATATCTTTTCTAATTTCTTTGGTTGACTTTGTTGCCCAACAACTGGTTTAGAGGAGTTAAAAAAGGTATTTCTTAAAATATTCAAGTCATGTGCTATTTTCATAGGCAAGACAACTTTGTATGGCTGACGACGACGTCGCAATTCGAGACTATGGCACATACATAGGTAGTTGCATTTATTTATCTAGACTTAGGTTAGAATATGATGTTTTTAATTTTAATGTTTATTTATTTTATTTAGTATTTCGATGTGTCATTTCAAAGATGTTTTCGAACACGTAAGTCCATGTCAGTGTTTTAAGATGAAGTTTATATTTTATGATAAAGTTTAAACGCTTATTTCCGCGCAAAATGATTACGTTATGATGATGGTAGCGACTCTAGGTAAGTAGAAATCTAGGGTCGTTACAGTTGGTATCAGAGCTCTAGGTTATAGATATTGTAGACTAGCCTACGAGGTAGGCTTGACATGTTCCATGGTCCCACCGTTAATGCTCCATCACCGTCAAGTATGTCATGCGTAAGATAAGAAAAGGAAACGTCATTGATTGCGTATGTTGTTACTGCTTGATCATTATAAAATATAACTCATAATTGAATTTTGACACCATTTACTGTATTATAGTTCCTGCATTATTGTTGACTTAATTCTATGTTGATTATGATGTATAATATGTTATGGCTTACCTTGCATGGAATGTGAATGTAAATTGATGTGTTGATGATGCTTAGATTTAGCAAGGTTGGTACTGTGAATGTGAAGTTATAGTTTAGTAAGCTACTAAATGCTAGTATATGCATGAAAATAATTTTGCTATGGAAGGTCATATGTTTCAGTTAGACATCTCGAACATAGTTAAATTACGAAGTGTTATGACCAAAGAGATGGTAAGGAATGTACCAACGTATACCGACGAGTAAGAAGTTTCAAATGAAAATGACCAAGGAAACAAGTCATCTCAAAGAAAATGAGAAAGTTGGAATTAAGGTTGAGTTAAGTATTTAAGGTTTTCCAACCTGATTGTCTACATAAATATTGATTTCAATGAAGTGACTGAGCCATAAACCTACTACATGAATTCTTTTGCTCATGAAATTTTAGGAGAAGGCTCAATATGACATAATAAGGTCATGTATGAAATTTTGTAACCATAAGATTACGATAAAAGGGCTAAATCAAGGGTAGGTGTAAAATGACCCAAATGATCCTCTAATTATGTACCACTGACTTATGATCAAGGTGACTTCTAAATGACATGAAATTAAATGAGGGGTCTTATCTTATGGTTTAAAAGGATTATACTAAGTTACAAGGTCATTAGAATATGTTGAGGATTTATATCAAGAATTGAGGTGGTAAATGATCAACATACGCCTATAAGAATTCTAAAATGTTGTCAAGATTTTAAAGGATCCCAAGTGTTAAAGAAACTTTTTATGGGACTCATTTATGACCCTAAGGGTAAGTATGCTAGATCTCACAAGGGGATTAGAACATGTTTGAGGTATGAACTCTATGTTAAAGGACGAAACTACCCCTAAAGACCCTTTATAAGAAATCAAGGTTTATTATGAATACCAAATGACAAGATGTGTACAGAAAACTGATTGTAAGTATCTTGAGTTTTACTACATACAAGAATATTCATTATACTTATGCAATATCAGGCTAAGAGGAGAGTTTTGTTAAGTCCCTCCTTAATGTTACAAAGAAATTGGAGGAAATAACCTGATATGAATTCAACTACCGACCCCTTGCATGTACCCGAAGGACCGATTACAAGAAGCAAGGTTAAGAAGATTCAAGAGGCCTATACATTGCATCTTTACAAGTTGAAACAAAGACTTTTGAGCCCAAAAATCTTTATAGCATTAGCATATCAAATCAAGAAAATAATGGAGTGGCTGACATTGGAAAGTGATTAGAAGACTTTGCCTTTGATAGTTGAACTACCAATTAAGACAATTTATGAATGCCTTCAATCTATGAACTATCAATTTTTATTGGTAATTATAGTTTGTAGTGGGTAGATGAACTTATTATTTTTGGCCTATTTAAAGGTATGTAATATTCATGTTTGAGAATCATTGTTGAATTTCACAAAACCTTTATGTTTTCTTAATACCTTTTTGGTGTTATTGATATGAATCTGACAGCTGATCATTTGCATGGACTCGAAGGAGCAATTACAATAAGGAATACAGAGAAAATTCAAGTATCAAATCAAGAAAATAATGGAGTGGCTGACATTGGAAAGTGATTAGAAGATGCCTTTGGTAGTTGAACTACCAATTAAGACAATTTATGAATGCCTTATTTTCTTCAATTTGAATTTAATAGCATTTATTAGTAATTTGTAGTTGGTGGTTGAACTTTATTATGTTAGGGTTATCTTTTTGGCCTATATAAAGGCATGTAATATTCATTTTTAAAACATGGTGGAATACAAAAACCTTGTGGTTGAAACCCTTTGGGTGTTATGTTTCTTTCAAACCTTGTTTTAGGTTTGATGTTAAAATCGATTCATTGGATTAGCCATGATCAAGTTAATTCTAGAGTGAGTCGTCTTGGTATCTAAGAGTGACCATCATAGATTCCAAGTTCGATCTAAGAGTCATTCATCTTCTAACCAGCTCTTGGTTGGAATCAATCCGTTAAGTTAGCTTTCTCTGTGAACGTTTGCAAGGATTCTAGAAGGACCTCTAGCTTTGCAAAACCTAGCATTGTTAGCGCTTATCATTTGGATGACTTGACTCACGTCGTAAATTACAAGTCCTTGTAGGTAGACAATTACCCAAGTTATGAGAAAAGAACAATAAGAATTTTATCCTGGGAAGTGAAGTTCTCATGTACTAGGAAAATGATCTTTATAGAACCATGAAGCGAAAGAAACTATGTGGAAAAAAATAAAATAGATGAGGGAGAAATACCCAAGTAATTCCAAGATTAAGACACTCTTGTGAACAAAAGTTACTGTTAGAACGGTATGATGTAATAACCTAAAAAATTGAAAAATTAAAAAAAGAAAGAAAAAAGGAGAGAAGTTGTCCCACTTTGCTTAAAACATAAAAATTAAAAAAAGAAAGAAAAAAGGAGAGAAGTTGTCCCACTTTGCTTAAAACATCAAGTGGGGCATTGGCCTCCACTATAAAATTGAGGTATCTAACTTCATTTTAGCATCCCATATGAACGGTTCGAAGCCAGTCAGAGAATACACTTTTTGACGGTTCAAGGTCAACATTTTGGCTAATCCGACTAGGGTCTGATATACTCGAACCCTTTCCTCCTAGTTTCAATTTTTTGGAAGCGTTTAAGGTTAATACGACTACCTTTTGGCTAGTTAAATTTTTAGAATCGAGTTTAAATTATTTATGCATAATTAGGCTTAGTTAGCTTAAATTAATAGGAGCAAGTTTTTAGGCTTAGCTAGTTTGAATTATTAATAGTAGGTTTAAAATTATTTTATGCAAAATTAGGTGAACCAATTCACATAGTAGTTCTAATAATTAAATTTTAGATAACGGGTGTCCGACATCAACAACTACCAGAGAATGCTCGCCCAACCAGAAAGGGGTCCAGGAGGTGTGTTATCCAACTGGTGGGTCCATACTCCACGTGTGTACTGTGTGTTGGAAAATTGGTTCATACTCACACATGTGGACCGTGTATTGGAAAATTAAGTACACATCCAAATTACTCATTTAGGATAGCTGTTGAAGGAAAATAGACTGTTATGATAGGTATCATTCATGAAATTGTATGTGTTGGTATGTAACCCTAATAGGGGGTCGGTTAGTGAGTATTTCTAAAAATACTCAAGCCATGTGCTACTTTAATTTTTTAGGTAAAGGCAAGGCATCCTTGTACGACTGACGACGGTGTCGCAATTCGAGACCATGGAAAATGCATTGGGTAGTTGCATTTATTTACTTAGACATAGGTTAGGATAGGATGTTTTAATTTTAATGTTTATTTATTTTATTTAGTATTTCGATATGTCGTTTTAAAGATGTTTTCGATTATGTAAGTCCATGACAGTGTTTTAAGATGAAGTTTATATTTTATGATAAAGTATAAACGCTTATTTTTGCACAAAATGATTACGTTATGATGACGGTAGCGACTCTAGGTAAGTAGAAATCTAGGATCGTTACACTATGACTCAAGAAATTAAGAATCCTATAAATTTATAAAATTCTAAACTGCTTTAAGATTGGCAACCAAGGGAAATACCAACAGAAGTCTTACATCTACTAAGATAAGGAGAATGCTAGGTACCACTCGGAAATTATTTTGCACTTCTATAGCATATAAGATAGGTAGGAAGAATAATCAATTAGTAACATCATGTATAGTACATTTTGAGGTATTTTAGCCCTGAAAGTTCTAGACATAATTTTGTTGAATAGTCATACACCTCCGTATTGACACTATATGAATAGTAAATACCTAACTATACATGAAAGTAAGTAAAACGAGTTTGGAACGGGCATGCGGCTATGGACAACACGTCCAAGAAAAGAATGACATAAAAATCCGACATGTAGCCAAAGGTAACACGCCTTCAACAAGCATAATTGTGACATTCTCCCCCACTCAATTGATCGATGTCTCAGTCAACCTTCTCTTCACAAATACAACGATGTAGGATGATATTTGTTTCAAGTCTCTCGACGTGCTTCCAGTTCATCTCTACCTCGAGGAGTCTCTTCTTATCTATTAGAAACTGTTGAAAATTGCTCTTGGTTTGTCGACTCTTTGCGTCTTGTATCTTACTGGTCGGGATAGTAAGTTTCAGATTAATAACGTGGAAAATAGGGCTAGCCTACATCTATGAGAGGAATTAGATCCTATATGATGCCTTCTCGACCTTCTGATTTACTTTCACAATAATAAAGAGAATTGAAAAGTATAAATGTTTAAGGTTTCCTTTATTCAAAAGCCCTTAGTACCTTCATCGAAAGAACATGCCAGTTGAAGAGATCGGTGGTCATCTTAACTGATTTACTTTAACAACAACAAAGAGAATTGAAAAGTACAAATGTTTAAGGTTTCCTAGAGAATTGAAAAGTATAAATGTTTAAGGTTTCCTTTATTCAAAAGCTCTTAGTACCTCCATCTAAAGAACATGTCAGTTGAAGAGGTCGGTGGTTATCTTAAGGTCCCATGAAGAGAGACTTCGTGACTACGAAGACAAAGAGCATGATGATGAAGCAAACCTAGTGGAAACCAACATTTGTGAATGATTTCTACTAAAACACATTTCAAATCTTATGCTTCATTTGTTAGTTGTAGGGGCATTTTGAGAATTGAATTCGAGACCTCTTGCACCCAAAGCGAGAATCATACCACTAGACCAAATGCCCTTGTATTAGATCAATCATTTTTAGTTGGTAGTCCATGTGTTTTCTGCCTTTCTAGATTTGAAATTGCTCTTATGGATGCAGATTAGGTGGTACGACAAGATATCAATCATTTTTAGTTGGTAGTCCACGTTTGTAACTTGAAAGGTTACTATCTCGACCAACAAGATATCAAGCAGAAGTAGGTGGTACGACATCATTCAAAGAAAAAAAAATTCAAGAGAAGAAAGTAAGAAAAAACATCAACAAAGAAGACATAAAGAGTCAACGAACCGAGAAGTGGTTTTCAATAGTTGATACGAATCCGACAGCTGATCATTTGCATGGACTTGAAGGACCAATTACAAGAAACAATACAAAGAAGATTCAAGTATCAAATCAAGAAAATAATGGAGTGGCTGACATTGGAAAGTGATTAGAAAACTTACCTTTGGTAGTTGAACTACCAATTAAGACAATTTATGAATGACTTATTTTCTTCAATTTGTATTTAATAGCATTTATTAGTAATTTGTAGTTGGTGATGGTACTTTATTATGTTAGGGTTATCTTTTTGGCCTATATAAAGGCATGTAATATTCATTTTGAAATAAAAAAATTGTTGAATACAAACAAAACCTTTTGTGTTTTCTTAATACCTTTTTGGTGTTATTGTTTTTTCAAACCTTGCTTTAGGTTTGATGTTTAAACCGATTCATTGAATTAGTTTTGATCAAGCTAATTCTGGAGTGAGTCGTCTTGGATTCTAAGAGTCACCATCATAGATTCCAAGTTCGATCTAAGAGTCATTCATCTTCTAACCAGCTCTTGGTTGGAATCAATCCGTTAAGTCAGCTTTCTCTGTGAACGTTTGCAAGGATTCTAGAAGGACCTTAGTTTTGCAAAACCTAGCATTGTTGGCGCTTATCAATAGTTCCTAGTAGATTGGAAAAAACTCATCAATACTGTGATCGGCTGAAAGCGCGTCGAGAGACCTAAAGTCAACCTCATCCTACAACGCTGAGTTTGTGAAGAATCGTTTGACAAGATGTCAACCAATTGAGTGGGGGTGGATGTCATGGTCATGATTGCCCAAGGCATGTTTCCTGTAGCCGCATGTCGCATGTCTCAGTCATGCTTGTCAATGATTTGCAGTCAATGGCCGCATGCCCGTTTCAAACTCCTTTTATTTGCTTTCATGTTAGATAGGTCTTTACTATTATTGTTGTGCCAATACGGGGGTGTATGACCGGTCACCCCACTAGGGCTAAAATGCCCCAAAATGTACTATAGGGGAATGTGACTAGTTGTCAATTTTTCATACCTTGGGTATATGCTATCAAAGTCGTTGTTGTTGCTCATTCGCTTTTAGCTTATAGCATTGCTTTCTTTAAAGTTGTTTTCAACATATTTCCTCACTCACGTTTTCTGAAACATTTCTCTCGAACGTGACCCGAGGCTCGAGCATACGCGATTCTTGCATATCAAAGTATGCATGCCTATCCACTTGATGAGCAAGTTGTCGGTTTAACCCACCAAGGAATCTAGCCATTGTATCCTCCTCGTCTTCATCAATACATGCTCTATTCATAAGGGCCTCCATTTCTTTGTAATATTCTTCAACACTTTTGGGTCCCTGTTGTAGAGTATAGAGTTTTTGCTTGAGTACTCGAGAATAATGCTTAGGAATTTACCTTTTTCTCATTAATGTCTTCAATTCCTCCCACGTTTCAATTGGTTCTTCATAATTTCTCCTCCACTTTGATTTCAAAGATGTCGATCATATAATGGCGTAATCACAAAATTCAGCCACAGCAAGCTTCAACTTTCTTTCTCCACTGAAATTGTTGCAATCGAAAACATGCCCAATTTTGCTCTCATATTGCAAATACTCCTCTGGATCAGATCTCCCATAGAAAGTTGGAATTTTCAGCTTTACTCCCCCGACTCCTCTTTCTTCTCCTCTCTCATACTGGTACTCCCTCTCAATTCTTTTTGGTGCTAAAATTTCTCTACCCCTTCTTTTGACTCTTCCTCTCCCTCGACCGACATCTCTCCCTCCCCTAGGACTATGTCACGCTAAAAGGGTGACATTGTCAACTTCTTCATTTTCAACTCCTTCATTCAAGAGTACTTCCCTCCCTTGAAGATTACCTAAGGCTATTTCAATTCGCTCCATCCGGTCTGTCAATGTACTAATAACTTGATTCAAACGGTTCCGACCTGTGCTTCTCTCCACCTAGCTTCATTGATCTCCCCTCCATTTCCTCCGTCTTGGTTCATGATTATACAAACAGTAGTTAAATATGTTTAGGACCTCACACACTCAACTCACTGATTTTACACTCGGGACACTCGTGTTTATACACACAAAGGTAGGCTGTTTGGGAAAGTGACTAAATTATGATCAAGGTAGGCTAATATATGGATGGAGCAATTCAGATAGTAGCGAGCTATTCAAGACAATCAAGACAAATTAATTATGAAATAATAACAAAATAAAACAAGAAGTGAACAAATAAATAAGGGACAAATATATTTTTGGATATATAATTGCACACTGAACAAAAATGAATATCAAAGAGAATGGTTGTGAAAATTTGAGAACGATCTAACTTTCCTTTTTACAGAATTCGGGAAAATTTAGAAGTAATCTTCGAGTTTAAATGATGAAACAAAAATATGGAACACAACGATTCACGATTTATATGTTTTAGAAAAAATGGGAATTGAAATTTATTTGATCTTTAAATAAACGTGCAAATGGTCTAATGATAAGGATTTATAAATACAATATTAAGAACAATATGATAAAGATTTTTTTTTTTTTTTTTTTTTTTTTCAAAGATCTAAATATGATTTTTAAGAGGCAATAAGAACAAAGATAATGAAGAAATGGCAGCAAGAAAATAAATGGACAGATTGGAAGAAACGGTAAACAATTGCAGAAATGAAAGATAAAATCAATTCTAGAGTCGGCCACAAAGATGCAACCTGGCTTTGATACCAAATTGATAATGCAACCCTAATCCTCAGCCCAACGATCTAAGCTTTTGTTGAAGCAAGAACCCTTGAATCAAAGTAATTAACACCTCCTTGTACGAAATTTGTATCAACCAAGAGATAAGGCTAGAATTTGATTACCTCTTACGATCGAAGATCTAGAAGCAAGATTTGGAAACCTGGTTCTAAATTGAGTCACTCCACAATCGAACTTGATCAATGCTTGATTGAATGGCTCAGAAAATGGATTATTTGACTCTTACATATTTTATGAATTTAAAAATATTACTTTCTAACAAATGTTGATGTTCTTGAGTGGCTAAGGATTCAAACTTGAAATCTATTATGCTTTGCTCGTGTAGGTTCGAACCCTGTTGTTTACATTTTTGAAGTTTTCCAACTTCAACCGTGCAAATATTCACCTTTGAAGCTCCAAATTGTCCTTCCTCAATCGAATCAGCTTCTAACTCAAGAAATGATGGTTGAACCGAGCCGATTGAAACTTCTTGACCTTGGATCGTGTAATAGGTCCATTTGGAACACTATGATTTTTATCCACCCCCTTTGTAACGCCTTCGAAGTCAAGCTCTGGTTAGCTCCCTTGAAGTTAGGCTCCAGTTAGCCCTTCAGGTTGTTCACCGGTTAAGTAATCAAGAATCTGTGAATCTGTGCCCCCTCCTTTGTAAGGCCCTTGAAGTCGCTCCGATTAGCCCTTCTAGTTGTTCATCAGTTAAACAATCGAGAATCTATGAATCTATGCTCCCTCCTTTGTAAGGCTTTTGAAGTTAGGCTCCAATTAGCCCTTCTAGTTCCTTCTTCCTTACTCGACTCGCTGAAAATTTTGGTGCCCTTCTTGCTTCTATTCTCTGAGCAATTGAGAATCTGTGAATCTGTACCCCGCTCCTTTGTAAGGCCTTTGAAGTCAGGCTCCGGTTAGCCCTTATGGTTGTTCACCGATTAAGTAATCGAGAATCTATGAATCTGTGCCCCCCTGCTTTGTAAGGCCTTTGAAGTCAGTCTCCAGTGAGCCCTTCTTGTTGTTCACCGTTTAAGCAATCGAGAATCTATGAATCTATGCCCCTTCCTTTGTAAGGCCTTTGAAGTTAGCCTCCAATTAGCCCTCCTGGTTCCTTCTTCCTTACTCGACTCGCTGAAAATTTTAGTGTCCTTGCTCCTATTCTCTGAGCAATCGAGAATCTGTGAATCTATGCCCCCATCCTTTGTAAGGCCTTTACAGTCAGGCTCCGATTAGCTCTTCTGGTTGTTCACCGGTTAAATAATCGAGAATCTGTGAGCCTGTGCCCCCGTCCTTTGTAAGGCCTTTGAAGTCAGGCTCCGGTTAGCCCTTATGGTTGTTCACCGGTTAAGGAATCGAGTATCTGTGAATCTGTGCACCCCTCCTTTGTAAGGCCTTTGAAGTTAGCCTTCGGTTAGCCCTTCTGGTTCCTTCTTCCTTACTCGTTTCGCTAAAAATTTTGGTGTCCTTCTTGCTTCTATTCTCCGAGCAATCAAGAATCTGTGAATCTATGCCGCCCTCTTTTGTATGGCCTTTGATGTCAGGCTCCGGTTAGCCCTTTAGGTTGTGCATTGGTTAGCCCTTCTGGTTCCTTCTTCCTTACTTGATTCGCTGAAATTTTTGGTGCTCCTCTTGCTCCTATTCTCCATTGCGCCTCTTCTTCGAAGGCTATTGTTCACCGGTTACTTGGGCGCGTCTTCCCTAATAGGAGATAGAAATTACAAAATAGAAAGCGGTACCTGGGAGAGTTTATAAATAAATATTGATCTTTGGTCTTATCCTCTATACTGAGATATATCATAAGACCAACAAGTTGATTCAAGATCTCGCTCTCAACCTCTTGGCCTAAAAAAAGTAATCTTTGTCGATAAAGTTGGTTGATTAGGATAAAATTGTATCCCTTAAGAACCTTAAGAACGGGAAGCAAGAACCATAACACTAGGCATTTAAAATTTTTCTATTCGTAACCTAATAGTCATAACTTGTGTATTCTTGGGCTAATCATACTAATAATCATATATTAGCTCATTTCTAAGGTAAATATGCTTGACCAAGTCGACCCTACCAATATGCTTGTACATAGAATTTGAAAGGACTATTCATAGGGTTTGGGATACGGAGTGCTTAGTTTTCCTACTTCTTGAAGTTTTGAGTCCTTCGAAATTTGTCAAGTGGGTCCTAAATTAAGTCAATAGAAGAAAACTGATGAAGAACGCTTGAAAATTGGACAAAGAGACACTAATATATCGTAAAAACAGTAGAAGGGTCAAAAGTAGCTAACCGTTGCCAGTTGCCCAGAGTCAATGTGCATTCCTATCTTCACGGGCATCTAGTTTTCAGTGTCGATCATGGGATATTTGGTCTCGATTAATACGGATCTCTTCACCAAAATTGAAGCCTTGATATTCATGATGTTTAAGGCTCAACGAATTTTCAAAATTTGGTGAAGCTATTCTTGTTCCTAGATCTTATCTCATCTTCAGTTCTTCTGCAAAGTTGTAGATCCTCCTTATATAAATACAAAAGAGTCTTAAGGGTGCCTTAAATCATAGATTCCTAAGGGAAATTTCAAGAATCAATTCTCGAGTTTTTTGAATCCATTGTAGTACCTCTAAAGTTTGAATTGGTCTTTGCTCGTCTATAGGATTTTAGTCTTCAAATTCTTAAGGATTTAGATACTTTATGAACTTATATCTAAGTACTTTAGGAATAAATATTTAAATATTTTAAGAATAAATGGTCTAGTCTCTGCATAAATACCTCTACCCTACTAAATTTTTCATCCCAAGCAACCTCAAGAAAAGCAAATTGTAGTAGTATTCTAAAGAGCGTCTTGTAATCTCTTATTGATTAGTGTTAGTAAGAGAGTGTTTCTAAAAAAAAGTTGTGTTCAACATAAAACCCCTCAAAAAGTTGATAAAAATTGTGTTGGTAGCCACGAATCTCCTTCGATAGTTTGACGGTGGAAGTGGGTGCTTCCTCTGTCTTCTTTTTTACTTTCAACCTCCCATTTGAGCCATTAACCCCTTAACTTTACCTCAAACTAGTCCAAAACCTCGTCTAACCGTTCATAACACAAAAAATATGATGAAAACTGACGGAGCATGAACTCTTCATCTATATAGCGGAAGCATTAGAAACCGTTTTGATTTTTATTCCGAATTAAAATAAAGCAACAAATACGAGAGTAAGAACTCTACCTTCATAGAAACCCTAACATGCAAGACTACTTGAAGTATTCCAAGCTTACAAGACTCCTTGAAATATTCCAACGTAGAAGTTCTTCCACATTCCATCATAAGATATTCCTTGTTATGACTCGAACACAAGGTTAAGATTTGTGCGAGTCTCTTGAAAGAAAATCCTTAGGGATTGGAAAATGAGAGTTTGAAGAGAATTCTACGGGAGAGTTTCATTCTCCAAAGTAAGTGGGGGGAGAATCGTATATCATTGACTCAACACTAAGGTCCTATTCATACGGACACCACCTATAATGGTGTTCAATTATCAGAAACAGAATTTCCACAAATTTGGTTAAGAGAGGATATTCAAATAAAGATCTTATTTCTTTCTTGTATGAAAGCACATATTTAGGTTACCTAATCAAAATTCAATAAAAAAGAATGATTTTTCTTTTTTAACAGTTTTTGGAAGGGAAGCTAAAATGCCTTTTGGTTCTCCCGGACAAGATGGATCGTTTTTTGAACCCGGTTTAATAACAAAAATCGAAAAACAAATTAAAAAAAAGATTTGAAGAGTTTTTAAAAAAAGACTAAACGTGTTTATAAATATGTTAAACGAAACAAAAAAAACGGGTCACCAAAAACCTTTCACAAAGAAACCCTATTCGATTAGTTGAATTGAAAGAAAAATTCGAGTTGAATGAAGAACAAAATTTGATAATACGTAATCGAATGATCCAAGACTCGTCCATTATAATTCGATCTATGGATCGGAGAACTTTTTCGTGGATGGAAACAACGATCAGAGAATATTTGTTCAATAATATATTTGCCTATCTAATATATTATGATATAATATCATTAGATAAATTGTATTTAAATATTATAAATATTCTAATATATATTTAACTAATTTAAATTTTATTCCAATTTCAAATATATTTTTATTTAAGGTATTATATACCTTAATTGATTTAATATTTAAGAGTAGGTTGTTTCTTTCTAATATATTAAATATGGAACATTTCAAATTAAATTTATTTTCTTTTTTATATTTAATATATCTAATACATAAAATGTTAATTTAACACTTCAAATTTTTATTTTAATTAAATTAACCTTTTGGCGTTATTACGAGCTATCAAAGAAATTTTATGGACCTACAGATTATAAACTCCAGTGATATAAAATTAATTAGCTAAACTTTTTAATTAATCAATTTCCGAGTTGCACTCTTATGCATTGAAGGATAAGTTATGTCCATTGATATAATTATTACAAGCAAGTCGATCCTTCATGCGTCGTTTATAATTACAGCTAGGTCAAAAGTTCGTTTTACCTCTATAATTATATCTTTCAACTTAAGTATCACTTATTCTCTAATGAACAATTTGTTTATGATCCAATCATAAACCAAGTCTCTCTCGGGCCAATGAGAGGGTGGGCCCCATTGTTCAAGTCATCAGTAGTTAAGAGAACAATTCATCTAATCTCCTTATATGGAAATGAGTGAATTCCATCTCATGATATTATGTTCTCACTCCCTATTTGATAAGTCCCTAAAATAGTAGGCATATTGAATCGCCTAAAGGAGTCATTCTCCCCCATGCAAATTAAAGGACAAGTCCTCACAGGAATTCATAACTCATTCAAGATTAAGATTGAGTCGCATATGATCACACGTGAAATATTAATCTTCTCAATTAACGGATTTATAAAAGAGATAAAATATTTATTGGTCCAGTTCTATACAAACTCATTGTATATGATACCCCACTTACATGTCTCTACTTGAATAATTTGGATCCAATCATTTGTAACAATTACAAAGTGGGACCGTATTATTAGTGTTGTCAGGAATAAGACACCAAATTTTATTCATATACTAGATTCTTTAGGTTATTACTTGAACACGATCCTCTTATATGACAACCACATATTGTTCAAGATTACATTAATAATCTCAAATTTTCATATCATAGATAACAATTAAATTATAAATAAAATAATAAAAATTATTGTTAAAAATTAAATAATTAATTACGAAATTTTAAGGCATAAAAAATAGTCTCTTTTCATTTTTACCTATTCTTACCTTACTGGATAGTCCCCAATAGTGCTGGTTTTTTAAAATTAAATTTAGTTTATCCTGGAAGATCCAGCCATTTCTCAAAAGTTTTAAAATTAGACTGAATTAAAGAGAAAATAAATCTTTTTAATTATTAGGATTAAAAAACGTTACCTACAATCTCTTAAAAGTTATATTAAATATAATCACAAATTAATAATCTCTTAAAAGTTATATTAAATATAATCACAAATTAATATTTCTTTCAAAGGGCGAAAAGAAAAAGGTTCATTTTATTTAAGCAAACCATTATTTTTTTTAAAAAAATTCCTAAACACATTACTCATTAAAACTTACTCATTAGTTTTATTTTATTTAATAAAAAACAAATTAGGTCAAGAAAATACATTTATTAAAGTTCATAGGGTTAAAAATAAAATAAAAAATAAAATTAAAATATTTGAAAATTAAATGTTATTTAGTTTCTTCTGAAAATCCCAAAATTAAATACTTATTTTTATTTTTAAAATTGTACTAGAAATTGAAATATAATTTAAAAAATGGGAACCGAAAAATGAAATCCTTAATTAATAGATTTTTCTAAAACACATACAATAAATATATATATTTTAATATGTATATTATTTAGAAAAGCACATATTTGCAAAAATTAAAATTTCTAAGAGTTTATTATTATTATTTATTATTAATTTTTGTTGATATTAATTTTATAATACCGAAGGCGCTGTTCCCTCTCCGGTTCTCCGTTAGCTTAATTTGCAGTCTCGCAGACGCACAAAGTTGGTGACGAAAGCAATTTAGGGCACACGAAGTCTGGAGAAGAAGCTGTCGTCCATGGAGTTGGTAGCCGAGAAGAAGGATTTTGATTCTGCAAACGACAACAACAAGCTCAACTCTGCTCAAGCAGTTCTTGATTCTTCTTATCCACCCTCAGTCGCTGCGGATGAAACTGGTAGTAATAACAATTCCAAAGAAGCTGAAGATTTAAGTGAACGCGTAGCTCGAGACCTCAAAGATGGCCTTCATCCCCTAAAGGTACTCTCTCCCTCTCTCTTGCAGATACAAATATGCGCGTATAGTGTATGTGAATTTTGATTTGTTCGAAGAATTGGCACGTCTACCATTATTACTGCGTTATTCTCTTCTCACGACCTTGTTTTGAGTGCTCTCGGATCTTCAAGTTGGAAACGTTGTTAAAATGATTCGTTGTGTTCATTTGGTTTACTCGCAGTTACACGTACTCAGATGAATTTCTTCACTATTTTTTCGCTATTGATACTTATTTTTTTTTTGTATTTCCCCGGTGGGGGATGGGTGTAGGAAAGACGTGTTGGGTGGATTGAAGGGTGCCTTTGATTACTAAAGTTTGGTTATAATCAGGACGAGGAAATTAAGATTTCGTTGATTGAAGAAATGAAGAGTATTCTTATGTCTGTTGCTTGTGTTCTACTTCATCATGCTTTATTTGTTAAGAGGGTTATCAATTTTCATTTTCATGAAAGGAACTTTTCACATTCGTCTGTGAAAATTGTACCAGAGTCGATCTCTACATTACAACTTGATGCCTTTTACTGCATCTTGTTCATTTTAAGAGGATGGAGCACCTTGATAGTAGTAGTTAATTTCCCATGCGTGCATGTCTTATCATGACCACCTGGTAGCATGGACTCTGTCATTTGAGTCGAGTACCAGCGTCAAATTGGACACCCGTAATTGTGATTTTGAATGTCACATTTATTTTATCATGGTCCAGACATTTGGTTCCCTCAGCATGGCAAGTAATAAATCAGGACATTTCATTTATCAAGCCTTCATTGTCTTTAGTTCCCAAGCATTGCAGCCTTTAAGTAACCCCCCATTCAGTAGGTTCAGAGATTGTTTTGACAAAAGGTGCCATCCATTAAAAAAAAATGCTCTTCAATTCTTTTTATTTCTTTGGTTTCATGTATCGACAATTCTGATGGGGAGTCTGACAAGCCTGAGTGGTGTGGAATCTGGTTTACAAACATTGTGCAATCATTTAGATGATGTTAGTAAGGAATCTTATGCTGAAGCATTAGGCTTAACTTTTCAAGAGGAGCATTCTTCTTCTAAGATTGATGTGGATACTAATTTTAATCAAGAAGTTCTTCCTCCTCTGCTCCAGTACTTAGCAACTTCTCAACTCTCATATAAGCTTGTGGTCTTCAGATTCAAAAAAAATTATTTGATGAAGTCAAATGGTTATAAAGTACAAATTAGTTGGTTTTTATCTTTTTACATCTTCAATAAAGTTTATATCATGAATCACCAAAGGTCATGGCGGTTATTCCAAAAGATTAGCATTAAAAAGCTTCTGATGAAGTTTCTTTGAAGGAGATAGGCTTCTCAAAGCAAGGTCAAATGATGGCTACTACACAAGAAAAGGTAACAGGGGTTAATTGAGGACAAAAGTTGGCTGGAATCGTTGTTTGTGAGTTAAGTAGGAGTTGTTACTTAGTTGAATTGTCGTTTATAATCTTAAGCAGGAGTTGTTAGCTTTTAGTTATTAGATAATTTGTTGGTTTATGGATTCGAATCTGGAAGATTTTTTGTCTCCTCATCAAAAGATGCTCCTACTAGCTCCTTGCATCATGGCATTTTGGGGTCATTTCCCCAGGCGATGTTTGGTAGTAGATTGATTTTTTCAGTACATTGAAACGGGTTGTTACTTTTTTGGAGTGGGAGGTTTTAAGAAATGAGTCAATATTCTTTTTGCTCATACTCTAAAAAATTT
This sequence comes from Cucurbita ficifolia, assembly GCA_033971965.1. NCBI lineage: Eukaryota > Viridiplantae > Streptophyta > Magnoliopsida > Cucurbitales > Cucurbitaceae > Cucurbita > Cucurbita ficifolia. The sequence goes on along the minus strand of CM066975.1, from coordinate 8,251,187 downwards.
GCATTCAAAGCAGGAAGATGGTTTCATTGATGATTTTTGTGGAGAGTTTGGTTATCTTAATTCTTAAATCTTCTTTGGCTAGATCGTTTTTTATTATTTTCTTTTTTTGGTTCTATGCTTAATTTTGTTTTTATTTTTGTTGTAACTTTGGTTCTTCTTTCATTTCCTTGTGGAGCATGTATCGTTTGAGCATTAGTCTCTTTTCATTTTATCATTGAAAATCTTTGGTTGTTGTTCGAAAAAAAAAAGTAAATTCTACTTTGAAGCAACCATTCTTTTGAGAACTAATTTCCTTCAAAGTTAGTTACTTGTTTTGTTTCACATTTTGAGATATGAGATTAAGAGCTTGTTGTATCTACAATACATAATTTTAAGAGTTGATTGATTCTCGGTCATGGAAACTTGAAGCTTTTGTGTAGGTAACATTTTTTAACATTATTTGGTCTGAAGATGAAGTTTTCTTTATTGAAGAAATGAAGCATAATCTGAGAATTCCACCTTTTACGTTGGTTTGTAAGTTATTTGGTAGATCATTGCAGTTACCTGTGCATTCCACATTCTTAAAACAAGTTAGAGATGAATTTGGTACTGTGCATCTAGAAAAGCATAAGTCCTCTCCCGTATGGTTTATTGAGTGTGTTGTTTTGCCACCTTCAGGTGGAAGGAAGTTGTTTCATGTAAAAGTTGGTCTATTCCAAAAAGGATGGCTGATTTTCTGGGAAATGTTAAAAGATTTCCTAGGAAAGTTTTTATTCGTCTAATGCTCTTTTGCTGGCTGTGTCCGAGGAAAGGCCAAGTAAAGCAGTTCTGTATAGGTTGTGAAGAAGAAATTGATGGATACACATTCTTCATGGCATACCTCGGAAAGAATTTTAGGAGTTTTCTTTCTTTTTTCTTTTTTGAGTTTGAAAAGCTAAAGATGGGATAAATATGAATTTTGTGATTTGATGGTGGTCTCCAGACTGTTTGCTCACAATTATTTGAAAAAGATCAAAGATGCTTTGGAAGAGTATTTCCAAGTCAAGTCCTGGTTCAATCCGTTCCTGCCTGATAAAGCTTTGTTGAAGTTGGATGATAGTATTGACAAGTCGATGGAAAATGAAGATTAGTTGGAGGTTCCATTTAAAACTCAAAAATTGGTCAAGAAAAAAACATACTCATTTAGAATTTTTGAAAGGATATGGAGGTTGGATCTCTATAAAATATTTTCCTTTGACATATTGGGAGCTCAACACGTTTCAAGCAATTGGTGAATGTTTTGGTGGCCTTCTTAGTATTTCTTCTAAAACACTTAATATGCCTGATTGATTTGAAACTTCTATTGAAGTCGAAAGGAACATTTGCAATTTTCTTCCAACAATCATTGAGATAATGGATAAGAAGAGTGGAAATACTTTTTTCTTAGATTTGGCGCATGACTTCACTAAATCCTCCATACTCCACCAAAGTTGATTTTTCTGTAAATGACTCTTCAAATTCTATAGATTTAAAAATACTTCGACAGGCACAGGAAGATGAAGTAGTTATTTCCCACCCCAAGCAACAAATTTCTATTTTTCCAGTAGTTAATGCATTAAATGATCATAGTATGCACGGTCAGTCTCATCTGTCGGCCTCCCTTGATACTTTAAATGATCATAGTATGCACGGTCAGTCTCATCTGTCGGCCTCCCTTGATACTTTAAATGAATTTAATGCTGCCAGCATTGTGGTTTTAAAGGATTCAACTGGTTCTCTCTCATATCTCAATATACATTTATTTGTTGATGGGAATTATTCCAAAGGTTTGGATCCATAACATTCCTCAAATCATACTCCTTTCATCCCTCCTGAATCGTCAACATTAAATACTGTGCTGGTTGAAAATTGAGCAATGGAAGAATCAGATTTAAATGTTACAAATTTTGTTTCAGAACTGTTTAATATGAGCCAGACCAATAGTTACTCTTTCTCTCTTGATGAAGCTTGAGCATCGAATGATATGATTTTAGTTGAGACTTGATTGATGTGGAGACAGTGACTAATTCCTCTTCCATAACAACAAACCTCAGAATTCATCATTGGCTATTCCCTATGCCTATTGAGGCTTAAATTTCTCAAAATATTCGACAAGTGCAAAGAGGAATTAATGAAGTCTCTTCATTTCACTACACACAGACGAAAGAGTCAACTCCTCTTACTTTCCCTATTTGATAAAATTCGGCACTTAATGAAAGATGTTCTGAAGGAATCATGTTCTCGACTTCTAATAACAATGTCAAGTCAAGTCTATTCTTCAGAAAATGTGAATCAAATATCATCCAAAACGAGCTCCCAACATTACTCTCAATAAGATTTCTCCCTTCCTGGTTCAAATGTTGTTTTAACTAAAGGTGCTTTTCCTCTTCCAATTGTGCAGTCATGTGCCTTCATCACCTTTGATTGATTGAAATGGGGAATTTGATGTTAGTTTATGTAGTGTGGGGACTATCTCTCAACTCTTGGAATCTCAGGATGTTGGGGCTAATAATGATTGTTTTTTTGGAGGACTCTTATGCAAAGACTTTTGGACTTCTTTTTCCTGATAATGAGAATGAGTCTCCAGTAACAAATTCACCTGCTTGTGAAGCTCTTCTAGCTAGTACTTTCCCTTCACCAGCAATCCCGAGTAAATTTTCTTCATTCATTCATATCTGTAGTCTTAGAATTCGTAGTATCCCTCCAGTGTGTCCAATTGTTTTTTAAAATTTGTTTGAGTTAATTATTGTGGTGCCAACAATGAAAGTCATATCATGGAATACTAGAGACTTCAGGGGTCATTCTAGCTTTGAAGAAATTTATTAAGCTTCATTGCCCAGATTAAGTATTAATTCAGGAGACCAAGATTGCAGTTTTTGGCTGAAAATTGATCAAATTCTTTGATTGTAGCCTTTCTGGTTCAAAAGAATGGGATCAATTGTTTGACCATTCAACAGCATTGAGATGAACTTGTATTTTTTCTTGCCACTTTCCTGAAGCAAGAAGTTTTGTTTGGGAGCCTTCCTTTTTTGGATTTTGTAACTGTCGGTTGTAAATGTCAGATTGTGAGTTTACTTCAGCAATTATCCTTTGTGGTTCAATGGAAATTCTATCCTAAAACACATGGGGGTTGGGGGATTATCCGAAAATACTCTGTTTGAAGTAGTTTTTGCAGCATTGTTGTCCTGACTTGGCTTTTCCACAAGAGTTAAATGTTGATATTTTTAATTAAAAGTTCATTAAATTCATGTGGAGTTCCAAATTAGCATTTTATGTTCCCGTGTTGCTTTGGTTGGACAAAAGGTGGTCGATATAACATTTAATTCAGTATTTTCCAAAGGAGCTTTGGATGCTCCGGTTTATAATATTTTTGGTTAGTTATAGGCTGAAGTCAAATTTCAATTTAAGCGGCCTTCTAGTCAGGAAGGTATACAGCTTATTTGCATGAAAAGCTTTTAAAAAGATGTCTCGCTGGATGAGCTAGTGGCTGAAAAGCTTGTAATAATATATGAAGCATTTATAGTTTTATTATTCCCAGGGCTTACCTCTATTTGATTGTAATTGCCTCCAGGTTCTTGATTTTTCTTTTTCTATCTTTTAACTCGCTTTGGGAGTTTGTATCCCTTGAACATTTCCTTTTCATTATATCAAGTTGTTTCTTGTTAAAAAAATAAAAGTTCTAAGAAATAAGCAAACAAACAACTGAAACAAAAAACTGTGTTCATCTCTTGAACCATTTTTACTTGCACAAATTACCTTTTTCGATTTGTGGGATGAGAAAACATAATGGAACCTCAATCAGTTCCAGCTCTTCAATAACTTTGTTGAAATTTATTAGAAGTTGTGAACATGATTCCTCGATCAGTCCCAGCTTTTCAATTATTATATGAATGACATGTTATTGGCAAATTTTCTTGTATTCTCTAATTTGGAGTCTGGAGTCATCTAACTTTTAAATGATTGACGGGAAGATTTTTTTTTTTGTCTTTTGAAAAAATGTATCGAAAATGAAACATTCCTTGAGGGAAAAAAGAAAGAGAATTGATAAAGTTCACTAATCAAACCCAATGAAGTAGCGTGAGAAGACATGGATAAATGATGTTTGAGAAGAAAGTTATATTGCTTGAAAGACTTATTGAGTATCTGTCTGAATCTTTTGTTCATTTTATTATTGATAAACATTGTCTTTATTGAGATATAATTTTCCTTCTAATATTTAAATGAGCTTAGAAGTGAATATTACAATGAGAATACAAACGTGTTGATCAAAATTTTTTATATTGTATAATTCACTAGTTGAAAATATTGAAATGTGTATAGTATTTAATGATAATTTTCAAAATATTATTTATTGGATGTGTCACTCATAGCATTTTTGTATAATGATGTTGTCTAAAGCATATGGCACACTTAGCCTCACAGTCATTGGAATCTAGGTGGTAAACCCCTCTAACATAATGAAGGCATGACGAGTATTAGTAAGATACAAATTAAATATGTGAGGGTTTTAAGGGCTCAAAACAAGGTTTTGTTGGCTAAATGCCTTTTATGTTTCCCCTTTGAGTCTATACCTTTGGGTACAAGAATGAGCAAATACGGTCCTCACCCTTTTGTATGGATATCAGGTGGGGCTAAAGGCACTTCTAGAAATCCTTAGAAAGATATTTTTAGTGAGCTCCCTTTCTTTTCTTGGGTTTTTTTAGTGTCTCACCAAGTAATTGGAGTTTCATTTTTTTAAGGATAATTAGTTGGGGATAGACCCCTATTCTCTATGTTCCCCACTTATGTCATTTGTTCTCTATGAAAAATTGTTCAATGCCAAACGTCCTTTCTCATATGAGAGCTCCCATTCTCTATTGTGGGGGTTTCATAGTTCGTTGTTTGAGATAGAAACAATAGATATATAGCTTTCTTATCTTTGATCGAGGAGTTTGTGATTAGGCATGGGAGAAGGGATATTCAGCTTTGGAGCCCAAATCATTTTTAAGGTTTTACTTGTAGTTCTCTCTTTTGTGGTCTAGCGAATCTATTTCCTTCTATTGTGTTTGTCTGTATCTCTTTGTGGAAGGCAAAGTTAATTTTTTTTCTTTTTCTGAAAGGTCATCCACAGAAAAGTGAATACCTTTGATAAGCTATTGAGAAAGATGCCTAGTTTGGTAGGGTTGTTTTGTTCCATTATTTGTAGGAGTGCGACAAAATACCTTGATTGTTATGGAGAGATGATCGAGAGTAAGGCAAGTTGGTGTGTGTGTGTGTGCAGTTTTGTGGAGCCTTTGGGAGGAAAGGAAGAATAGGACCTTTAGAAGGGTTGATAGGAGCTTGAGTGATGTTTGGTCTTTCAGAAGGTTCTATGTTTCTTTTTTGGGCATCTGTAACGAAGGTTTTCTGTTAGGTCTTATTTTACTTAATTGGAGTCCCGTTCTTTAGTTTGGCTCCCTTTTTGTGGGGCTTAGTTTTTGTGTGCCATTTTATTCTTTCATTTTTTCTCAATGAGAGTTTGGTTCATATATACATATAATCCTTTCATCATGTAATATTATCAAATATAACAAGTTTGTTATAAAGCCTGAAGCATACAAATCAAACATATTTTTCCTAGTTCTTGTCTATAAATAGACAGAACCTTCAAAATCAAACTACACAGATATTAATAGTTATTGATAGGAATGCTATTAGGTTAGAAGTGGGGATCTTTTTAGAGTAGTGAGGGTATATTAGTAATTAGGTAAGGATTTTTTTTGGAAGATCTGTTTTAATTAGTGTGAGTGAGAAGAGGTTAGATAAGCAATTATTTAGTGGCTGTAGGCTTGAGTAAGAATACTTAAGAAAGAGGGTCCAAGTACCTCGAATTTCTTGGGAGTTAATTGTATTCCCTTATCTCATCTTTCAATACTATTTAAGCTATTTGGGTTCTATCATAATGTTATTCTAATAAAGAAGACAGTGTTTGAAAACTAATAACTAAAATTAATCAAAGGTTCTCTAATCCCACTCGAAGGAGGGAGAAAACAAAAATCAAAAGTGAGCACTAGGAACACAAGGAATTGAACAAAAGTAATTGATTATCCAAGGAATTGCAACAATACATGTAGGGGGGCAGAGAAATGAAGTGGATGTCATGACAGAAAATTGGAAGGGGATAAGAGAAGACTGAACTGAGGGGGAAGGACATAACAAGGTGAGATGAGAGTAAGTGATGAAAAAGCCATAAATGATACCTAGGAGTGTGTAGAAATTGTCGAAAAAGCAACGAGACGAGATTCTTTCAAGTTAGTTAAAATTGAAAATATATTTGGGGGCAGAGAGACTAAAGATTATTGAGATTCAAAGTTGGCAGACCAAACATGCATAAGATTTGAGCCTAACTTCTTAGTCTAGGGAAAAGGGTCAGCACTTCGATTACCTGAAGCACATCAACAGTTTTTTTTAAAGTCAATTCAGTGATGTGAATGAAATCGCAGAAAGAGAATTGATGGAGTAATTCAAAAGCTCTCTTATTGGCATATATAGAGTCTCAGAGTCATTACAACGACCTTACTTGAATAGAATTGTTCTATTGATTCTACAACTGTCTTGGAGTTTTAAGTGAACAAAGAGTAATTACAAAAAATATATGATCTAACGCACCCAATAGAAGCTAAAAGTACAACAGAATCTCAAATCTTTAGACTTGTGTGTTCTTGTGCATCAAAGTTCTTCTATTGCACTCCAACCAACTTATTACCAAGACCTCGCAAGCAATGGGGCTCAACGTATCTTAATCTGTAGTTGGCAGCATCAGATGTACTAGATTTATAGACTTGGCTCATTTTTGTGGTTGTAATATTGACCAACGGCCAATGCTTTACCTTGATCATCCCCTTCATAGAAATTGAAAAAGTAACATCTAGATGCCTATGTTTTTTCCAATAAAATCGAAGGAAAACTATGAGGCTAGAAGTGAAACGTTCTTTCTTAAGGTGGTAAAATTTACCTTGGAAGTGCAATATTGAATATTGATTCTAACCTTGTTGCGAGCATCTCTCTCTTTCTCTCACTTTCCAACTTATTACCTTCCCACCTTCTGAACGCATAATAAAGTTGCTACCACAATCGAAAATGTCATGAAAGACCTCTATTGGGATGGACACTCTGTTGAGAAGTTCATTTGGTTGGTTGGTAAAAGGTTAACTTGGTTGAGGAAATTGGCAAGGAACTTTCTCCTCACCAAAAGGCCATTGAGATTTGCCTTCAAGAAACATGCTTTTTGAAGGAAATTTGCCCCTATATATTATATCCAAAGTATATTGGTGGTCAGTCTTGCTGGCTACCAAATCTTCCAAAGGTCCTTAGAAAGATGTTATCAAGCTGAAAGGCCTTCTGTGCTCGAGGGGTGTAGTTGACAATGGCGTAACACAAAATTCAGGGAGGACCTCCAAAACAGACCATTTCAAATTTACAACTCCACAAGCTCTTGAAATTTTAAATTCAGAAAAAAATCTGAATAATATGGAAACTCGCAAATGGAAGTTGTATGCTGATATCCCTGCTAATTTCATTTTCAACCCAATAGAAGAGAATGGAGTCTGACTTGTGATTTCTTGGGCTCTTTTAGTTACAAGTCTTTCCTTAAAGATATTTCAAAGGATGCTCAACTTCTTTACCCCAAGCTATCCTATTAAAGTTTAAACCTTCATTTGGGAGTTCCCTAGATTTTGGATTTCTGCTGTTTTCGACCTACTCGCAGTTTCTCTAACCTGTATTGTAATTTAATTATTTCTTTAGTTAGCACCTATTGGAGTGCCTTCTGATTAGCTTCTTTTCATCGTAGGCATGGAAAAAATTCTCTCATGGTTTATTTAGGTCTGTAGTGAGTGTTAAGCATTTTTGTTCGTTTGCTGTACACTGATGATAGGAGACTGACCTGTTCATACCCTATTGAACCATATTGGTGTTCTCGTTTCTTGACATTTCTGAGATGAACTCAACTTTGGTTTGGATGCTTCAGGTTTCCCTTGTGTTTTTTCTCCTTTCTTTCATGTGTTTTGGTTGTTTTAGACCTTTTCACGTCACCACCTTTTCTTTTATGTGGCTAGTGGCTTATAGAAAGGTCTATATTTTTTTTTTTTTGTGTGTGTGCAACTGACTCATTTTGGATTTTTCCTGCATCTAGCACAAGTTTGCATTTTGGTACACTCGTCGAACACCTGGAGTTCGGACTCAAACATCATATGAGGACAACATAAAAAAGATTGTGGACTTTAGCTCGGTACGACTTGTCAACATTGATTTTCTGAAACACTATTCTTATACCGTGGTTATTTTATGTCAGTATTGATTGAACTTTGTTTTTCTATTGATTGAACTTTGTTTTCCTCGTGCATATAGGTTGAAGGTTTTTGGGTAAGCTATTGCCATTTGGCTCGTCCTTCTTCATTGCCAAGCCCAACAGATCTGCATCTCTTTAAGGAAGGAATCCGCCCACTCTGGGAGGTAATACGTTGAGGAATGTTGCATGCATGTGTTTCCTTATGCTTACTAGGGAGTGAACTTCCTGTTCCTTTTCGCAACATAAGATATTGGATAGTTTTGTATTTCTTTGCTCAATGGGGAGTCTAATTCCTGTTTATATGCAAATGCAATAATCTTTCAGGATTCTGCCAACTGCAATGGTGGGAAGTGGATAATACGATTTAAGAAAGTTGTATCTGGTCGATTTTGGGAAGATTTGGTAAGTGATAGCAAAAATGACATCGTTATTGATCAATATGCATTACTTGTCAAATTTTATGATATTTATTGTTCCCGTTGGTTTCTTAATTTCTGATTAACTGTTCTCAACTTGATTGTTGAAATCTAAAGCTGCCTGAAAATACTTTTGGATAATTATTCGATATATTCATTTTCTTAGATAATAATAATAATAATAAAGGTAGTAGTTGATTCCCGCTCCTGCTCCCGCACCACCCCCGGGAAAAAAGACAACACCCCTAAACCATAAAAGAAGTATCAGTTCTAGTGGGGTGGTCGTACTATTCAGTCTGCATTGGGGTTCATTCATGCATATTGGTGGTGAGTGTACGTTCCCTTTTTAGCTGTAACAGTTCTGCGTATTGTGCCTTTTGTTTGCTGAACCGTTGTAATTCCGCTGAATATTCACGTCATTTAGGTTTCTACATCTCAAGGTTGTAATTTTTTACCTTGTTATCTGCATCAAATGCCATCTCTTTGGCTTGAGAAGTGAGAAGATTCTTTATCATGCCTTTGATTGTTCCTTTGTGCACGCTTTTATTTGAGTTAGACATGCAGTTGGTTGCAAATTTAATACGAGTTTTCAGATACGCTAATTCCATGGGTGAATGAAAGCTTCTGTTGTATGCTTCTGCAGGTTCTCGCATTAGTTGGGGACCAGCTTGATTTCGGTGATAACATATGTGGTGCCGTGCTTAGCATTCGTTTCAATGAGGATATCTTGAGTGTCTGGAACCGCAATGCATCTGATCATCAGGTCTGTAACATGATCTTTTACTTCTACCCATCACACATAAGTGCAATACAAGATCATGAGTTTTAACTTCATTGTATGGCCTATATACCTACCAGGCAGTGATGGGTCTGCGAGATTCAATCAAACGACACTTAAAGCTCCCACATGGGTATGTTATGGAATACAAACCCCACGATGCATCTCTGCGTGATAACTCGTCATACAGAAACACATGGTTGCGAGGGTGAGGACGGTTGTACCTCATCTGCTACTACGGCTATGACCATTAAGACACAAGGCTGAATGATGTTTGCATGGTCTGCCCCTCCCTGATTGCTTTTGTCCCTTGTTTGGATGATAAGCAATTGATTGATTCATCTGACACTTTTTTTGAGGACATTGGAGCTTTTCTTTATTGTTTGTTCTACAAAGGAGAATAGGCTACTACTATGTAATGTAAATATCTGGACAATTTGTAACTGTAGACTTCTCTGAACAGGAAGCTTGGAAAAACACCTACACAAGACGACTTCTGTTTACTTGTTATAACTTAACATTGTTTTGTTTTCCTAGGACAAAACTTGGCTCCACACTTTGATTTTAACTCCTTAAGAATCAATTTCTGGCAGCTGGTGTAGCTGTGCCGGATTGGGGGATCTGCTTTGTCCACTTCAGAGTGGTAACTTACTCTATTGGTCTTTTTCTTCTGCCCTGCTGACTCACAACTGTCACTTTCCCATGGATATAGATTTTTTTTCTTGCCCTTATCCTCCAATAATTTGGTTAGTGGACAACGCATTTTTACTTCCCTTGAAATGTCCTGGTTGGAATTTGTTTTGAGCCTATTTTTTCTCAAGCTTTACAGCTTGAGATAAGCTTGGGCTGAGCCGAATAAACTAATAAGTATCCATTTGGATTGATTTTTTAAGTGTTAAAAAGTATTTGAAGTGTCAAAAAAGATGTTTTTAAGCACTTCAAAGATTTAAATAGGTCCTTTGATAGGAATAGGCTACTCACTTTTTGTATCTTGGCACTTTCACAGGGTGACCCATTTAAAACAATTTGGAGTTTCTTTGTGTAGGGACGGATAAGTTCATTTGATCTAGATTAGAAACACACCTATCAATTAAAAGGAAGAAAAAAAACTAATATGAAATTGATATTTTTAAGTTCGAACTAATCAAACCAATGAAACCTTTGCACACCTCATAGAAACTGTCTACTTGAGACTGTCCTTGACCCCGTAGGTCTTGACACAAGGTTAGAATTCTAGCTCTTTTAGAGTGGTATCTCACTGATGGCTTGGGCCTCTCGGAAGGGGGCCTTCTTCCCCTCCACCTAAGCCGCGCAGGAAAAGCCTATTAACTAAAATTGATTCAAAGTGATGTATTTGATTCTTGTTTAAACCGTCGAACTTTGCTCTAATAAAGTTTATTTCTCAAGTGACGAGTGGGCGAAGATGAATTCTAAAAGGAATATTGTTTGGCGCATAGAACTGATAGTTACAGCATCAGATATTTTGTCTTTGTGGAAGGGTGTTGGGGAGGCGAGTGTATAGGACAAACACAGGCTGGCTAATATCATCTTCTTTTGTCTTTGACAACTCATCAATGAATCTTTCAACCCCCCCATCCTTTCATCACTCATATTCCCTCTCTCTTTAATTCCAATCTTCATATAACCCATATGCATACACCCACCACCCCCATATGCTCATTAAATCAATACCCAACTTTTATTAAATCATAAAATACCTTCCAACTTTCATCCACCTAAATACTATTAAATTACAACGGTTGTCGACTAATCGAATATGTATACGTTGAGTATAGTTAAAATAAAATATCTTCCAGTGTTGTTCTCGAGTAAAGAGAATATCAAGCTGTAAACAGTAACTTGTAGAGAATAACAGTAAAATGCTAATACAAGCATGATGTAAAATATGTATTTTCTAACTCTAGATCTTAAAATATTAATTTAATCGATTTTAATAACATTAAAATAAAAAAATAAAAAAAAAATAAGGTTTTTGGTATGGTCAACGCCCACTCGCAAAGAGCGCGTGAAGGATGTGGAAGGAAGAATGGAAGAAGAGAAAAAGGAAGGAGAGTTGGATGAAAATGGCGGGACCCCAAACTGCCTCATCCCCTCACCCAAAACCGACCCTTTCTTCAGCTTATAAGCTATAAACAAAGCAATAGAGACAATAAAGGCTTCAATTCATCCCTCTAACCTCTTCTTCCGTTTCCCTTTTCCCCCAATAATTGATTGATATTTATTCAATCAATTATCTCTGTTCCCCTCTGCGTCTCCGCGATCACATTCAGCGGCATCTTCCCCTCTTCTCCCATTTCTCTCTCTGTTTTCTCTCGATCCTCCGCCCCTTCTTTCGAGAGACCGGATTCGGATTCGGGATGAGGGAAATCATCAGCCTTCACATTGGTCAAGCTGGAATTCAGGTCGGCAATTCTTGCTGGGAGCTTTACTGTCTCGAACATGGCATCCAGCCTGATGGTTTGATGCCCAGGTTTGTTTTTCTTTTTTCTTCGATTCCTCACTCGATTTCTTGATTTGGGTTTCATTTTGATTCTCGATTTGTTTTTGGCTGGATAGATTCAATTTCCCCTGTATTGATTCTGTATGGTGAGTGGGAGTAGGACTGAATCGAATTTGTGCGATTCGCTGTTTTGCAATTGTGGGTTTCGTTCACATCTTTGAATTTAGGGTTCTTTTTCCCGATCTCTCGATGCATCGAGTCTCATTATGAGATCAATCGAGAAATCTGTACATGGGTTTGAATATTCATTTTGATTGGGTTTACCTCTTTGGATCTTAACAAGTCTGTGCTCGTAGGAATTGAAAATTCGAATCGAGCTAACACCAATTGATTTCGTAATCCTTTTCTCCGGGAATTTCAAATCTAATCACCAATCTTTTAGGGTTTCTTACGTTGAGATTGTCTGAGATAATGTTACTGTTAAGATGGGAGTAGATGCCCTCGATCCGGCTCGTAGTCAAGAAAATAAGTTTGTTTGGATCTGTTGTTTATGTAGTGTCGTCGTTTGGTTTATATTCCCTTTGAAGCTCTTAGCAGGACTAATTGCCATGAATCATAACTCTTATTCTAATGATGTTGTATTACCTGTGTATGCTGCAGTGACACCTCCGTAGGTGTTGCACATGATGCCTTCAACACGTTTTTCAGCGAGACTGGTTCAGGTAAGCATGTTCCTCGAGCTATATTTGTGGATCTTGAACCAACTGTTATCGATGAAGTAAGGACCGGGACATACCGACAGCTTTTCCATCCGGAACAGCTCATATCTGGTAAAGAAGATGCTGCCAATAATTTTGCCAGAGGACATTATACTGGTGCGTCCATTTCTTTTTCTTCAAGCTCTTTTAGAGTTTCCCTTTTTCACTGTGGTCTCTCATTACTAATCTCACTTTATTGCATCATTCTCCAGTGGGTAGGGAAATAGTTGATATATGCCTCGATCGAGTGCGAAAGCTAGCCGACAATTGCACTGGTTTGCAGGGGTTCTTAGTGTTTAATGCTGTTGGTGGTGGCACTGGATCTGGGTTGGGGTCGTTACTTTTGGAACGCTTGTCTGTGGATTATGGAAAGAAGTCAAAGCTTGGATTCTCCATATATCCTTCTCCACAGGTAAGACACAAATCTGTTTCTGCTTAGAAATACTGAGCTGATGATTTTGATATGCATACCTTTAAACCATTCTTATGAAGATTGAAGTCGAATGCTACGATCTTTGTGTGTAGGTATCTACTGCAGTGGTAGAACCCTACAACAGTGTGCTTTCAACTCATTCTCTACTAGAACATACCGATGTCGCTGTGCTTCTGGACAACGAAGCCATTTACGATATCTGTAGGAAATCATTGGATATCGAAAGACCAACTTACACCAACCTGAACCGCTTGATATCTCAAGTTATCTCTTCTTTAACCACTTCCTTGAGGTTTGATGGTGCTATCAACGTGGATATAACTGAGTTTCAAACTAACCTTGTACCTTATCCGCGTATACATTTCATGCTCTCTTCTTATGCTCCTGTGATCTCGTCTGCAAAAGCATACCATGAACAGCTATCCGTCCCTGAAATCACCAATGCTGTATTTGATCCCTCGAGCATGATGGTCAAATGTGACCCGCGACATGGAAAGTACATGGCATGCTGTTTGATGTATAGAGGAGATGTTGTACCAAAGGATGTGAATGCTGCTGTTGCTACCATCAAAACGAAGCGAACGGTTCAATTTGTGGACTGGTGAGTTAACTGCTCTGTATTGTTAGATTATGAAGCCATTGATATTTTCTCTTTGGATGGTCCATATACTATTGCTGAAGTTGTATAAATGTATATGATGCATTTTAGTTCGACAATAGCATGATGGGAAACTCTGCATAAATCAAAAAATTCATTCATGGTTTAGCATAAATGTTATGGTTTTGTGTTAAACCTGTGCCATGGGAATTTTTCAGGTGTCCTACTGGCTTCAAATGTGGTATCAACTATCAACCCCCAAGTGTCGTTCCTGGGGGCGATCTCGCCAAGGTGCAGCGAGCTGTCTGTATGATAAGCAACAGCACAGCAGTGGCCGAAGTCTTTTCAAGAATCGACCACAAATTTGATCTGATGTATGCTAAGCGAGCATTCGTGCATTGGTACGTGGGTGAGGGCATGGAGGAAGGTGAGTTCTCTGAAGCCCGTGAGGATCTTGCTGCTCTAGAAAAGGACTACGAGGAAGTCGGGGCCGAAGACGTCGATGAAGAGGAGGAAGGGGAAGATTACTAATCCCGTGAATAATAGCCATGTATCTTTATTCATCGTTTTTGTGTTCATTTCGTATCAAGTCAAGTTGTGCAGTGTTTCATACATGGTGATTCTTGAGGTGTGGTTTTTGTGTTTTGTATGATTCTGGATCTGTCATTCTATTGATTTCTCTGAATTCAATGTTTAGAACTACTTGCAATTCTTATTATGAGGAGCTGAGGTTTCTGTAAAGATGTTTCCAAGGAGTACCCCTTCCAACCCTATGCTTGGAATGAATTCAAATTCTCCCAACAAATTAGTAATTAAGTGTATAAGAACAAGTTCATCAAAACTTCATATTGAATTCATTTTATAGAAGTTAGGCATAAATTCTTTTTTCTGTATTGTCATTCATCATCTTTCTAAAAGAACAAGTTTGATTTGAGTTGAATTGAGCAAAAGCCCAAATCCAAGTGAAATATACATGTTTATATGCATGTTTAAGGTTCAAAAACTAAAATATGTAGAGATAATCTAGAGAAAATTTGGAGTAAACAATTAGAAGACTCCCTAAGATTGAATATTCATATAGTTCTCTATTGCCATGATCTCATTTCTCGAGTGGCAACTAATTAAGAACTTGCTTGAAAACATCGAAAAAGGAAAGACTGTAACGTTTTTCACATTTAAAACAACAATATAAATACATTTTATAAAATAAAGTTTGAATATATTGGGTCTAGTAAACATGTAAGAAAATTTGGCATGGCTTTGTTTGGCATCTGCTCTAAATATGAGAGAGAATTGTAATGAGTACAAAGATTTAGTAATTAGTCTACTTGTAGGCTCTTAATTGTGTCCATATGGTGGGTGCTAGGGTACCACACTCATTTCTTATCATATTCTTGTTCTTGTCCTTGTCATTGTCATTGTCATGAGAACTTAGGTCCTTAGGTTCTTTTTCCAGTTATAAGTTCTTATCCTTGTTCTAACTCGAGGACTTTGTTCTTGGATTTTGAGTTCTTAAGCATGGTTATGGGGTTTTTCCGTTCTTAGTCGGGAGATTTTTTATCTTGATCCTTATTTCTAGTTTCTTGTCCTTGGTTTTTGTCCTTATCCTAAGTTCATATTCTTGGTTCTTGTTCTTATTCTTGTTTTTGTTCTGTCCCTGAGACACTCCCCCTAAATTTACGTTACAAGACATGAACCTGACAACCTGTGTATAGAGTTTCATGCATTCCAAGCGACACAATCTAAAAACCTACGTCCAAGGATTCATGCATTCCAAGAGACGTTGTGTGTATATGCATCTAGGGCTTCATGCATTCCTTGCGATACAGTCTGAAACCTACACCCAAGACTTCTTACGTTCCAAACGGTATAGCTTGAAACCTACGTCCAAGACTTCTTACGTTCCAAGCAACACAGTCTGAAAACCTATGTCTAAGGCTTCATATTTTCCAAGCAATGTAGTTTAAAACTTGCATCCAAGGCTTCTTACGTTACAAGCAATGCAGTCTGAAAACCTACATCCAAGGTTTCTTACATTCCAAGTAATGTAGTCTGAATCATGAACATGTTGTACCGTGCGACTATGGAGGGGACATGCGTCATGAGTCTTGTAAATGAATTTTGGCATTTAAAACTGTACACTTACACATGTATACTTTACTTGTTTTGGTTTAATATATTTAATGATGTTGTCTGTTTATCCTTTGTTTTCAAAAGCGAAAAAATTTACCAAATTTTTAACTTCATGTCTATGTAACGATTCGTTTTTTAAGGTTTGAAAAAACGGTAGTTGCAAAAAAATCCATCTCTCACATAATGTTGAAGTCGTCCATCTTGATAATTACAAAATTGGTTTGTCCAGTCCAAGTTTCTAGCTTGATTGGAGTTCTGTTTACAATTTCTAAGACAGGTAGGGTTGCCAAATTGACGACTTTTTATCCTTCTTGGGTCTCGATGCTAGAGGATGTTTAAACATTTTGCCTCGGTCTCAGCCATGAAGTTGTGAGTGGCTCTAGAATCAATAATAGTATTCTTAGCCGCTCTATGGTTAACCCAGACCTTGACATACATAAGACCCCACTGGCTCTTTTGTCCCTCTTACTCTCTTTTGGAGGGGAGATAAGAACGTTATGGCTCCCCATGTAGGGTTTTCCATGCCTTCGACTAACAGTGTTTCAACTTCTAACGATTCATACTCAGCTTCTAAATTTGTTCCAAATTTCGTTTGGAAGGCACAAAGTGTTGCTTATGGGCCCCCTCGCATATGAAGCAAGATGAGGTCAAACAATTGTTCGGCTGTAGCATAGGTCGTAGAAAGGTCTTGAACTCTTTGTTCATAGAGCTTGATCTTCGCCCACGACTTCAGCCCCTCAACAAACTGAAGACCTTGACTTTCTGATATGAACCAAGAGACATCAATCATACAATATACTTCAATGAAGATGCGAAAAAAATGTTGTTGAAATTATCAAAAAGATATTCCAATTCATGCCACATTGAAGAAGAAGTTTCATTGTTATAAATTTTGGGTAGGTTACAATTTAGGGTTATTGTATTTCATTAATATATTTTAAGACTTTTTATTTACTTTAGGTTACAATTACATAATTGTTAATTATGACCATAAAGTATGAATGTTAGAACTCTTGGAATGCCTTTAATAGTTTCATTTTGAGGCTATTAGCCATGTATGTTGTATTTGTAAGGAGACTTGAGAAATATATTAAAAGAAGCATTTGTGCTTTCTTTAGCCAATGGCTAAATTTCTTTGCAATTCTATGTAGTTTAGGTTGCATGTAGAATCATTCAAGCTCGACATGATCAATCTTGCTTGTGGAGTGATTCGAATCTCAAACAAGTGTTCTTGCGTTGAGATATTTGATCAACAAGAATCATTCAAGCTAGACATGATCGATCTTGCTTGTGGAGTGATTCGAATCTCAAACAATATTCTTGTCTTGAGATATTCGACCAACAAGGTAATCCGAATCTTACTCCCCTTGTAGTTATTCCTTATCATATCACTTTCTCGGACATATCTCAAATCGCCAACATAAGCTCAAAAAATTGCTTAATGTAGTCTTAGATACTTCAATTATTCCTTAGCTCCCTTCAACTTCCTTCTCGTTATCATCTCAACATTTTTTAGGAAGAATTGTGACTGGAGTTGGTACATCGATCATCTTGAATGTCCATATACTTGGATCTCCACCACACTTTGCATCATCAACTAGATTATTGTTGCCAACATGACCTTTGTCTCTTCTGCCACGATAGTCGTTGCTTGAAAATACTGTTCAAGATCAAAGATAAAGTTCGTCAGACCCTTAGCATCTCAAGCTCCATAAAAGGGTTTAGGCTCTTGGGCACTCACCTTGTTATATTGGACCACACCCTCACTTGGAGATTCCAAAGTCTCATTCCTTCATAAACTTCACTTAGGTAGAGCAACTAATCTTTGATCTCTACCAATCGGTCAACCTAAGACTTGCTCCATTATTTTATAGCGGACATGTTTGTTAATGCAGATTTAAGGAGCTGATTTGGATCTCATACCAACTATCA
Source organism: Cucurbita ficifolia (assembly GCA_033971965.1). Classification (NCBI taxonomy): domain Eukaryota; kingdom Viridiplantae; phylum Streptophyta; class Magnoliopsida; order Cucurbitales; family Cucurbitaceae; genus Cucurbita; species Cucurbita ficifolia. The sequence continues at coordinate 8,233,373 of CM066975.1, read as the reverse complement.
CATTTGCACTCTATTAGGACTCGCCACGCGATTGTACGACACTTACTCCCACCTCAAGTAAATTAGCCAACTAGAATTTGGGTTACTGTTGGAATGGGCGATGTATGCTCAAGCCTTCGACCCTATTCTAGAGAAAAATATTTTAGAAAATGAGGATAAAGAAAGTTATAGAAAGCGTTTGAAAATTGGTTTTAAGAAAGTAATGTTGATATGGAATCAGCCCAAGGGCTCTATACCAAATGATAAGGAATAAACCCAAAGGAAGCTTTGATACCAAATGATAAGAAATCGGCCCAAGGGAAAGGTCTGATGCCAAATGATAAGGAAATCACTACAGGGGGAGTAAGATTCGGATTACCTTGTTGATCGAATATCTCAAGGCAAGAACACTTGTTTGAGATTCGAATCACTCCACAAGCAAGATCGATCATGTTTAGCTTGAATGATTTTTGTTGTTCAAATATCTCAAGGCAAAAACTCTTGTTTGAGATTTGAATCACTCCACAAGCAAGATTGACCATGTCAAGCTTAATGATGCAACCTAAACTACATAAAATTGGAAAGAAACTTGGCCATTGGCTAAAGGAAAGTAAAAATGTTTATTTTACTACATTTTCCAAGTCTACTTACAAATACCTACATGACTTTATATAGCCTCAAAATGAAACTATAAAGACATTCCAAGAGTGGTAACATTCATATTTTATGACCATAATTAACCATCATGTAAATGTAACCTAAAGTAAATAAAATGTCTTAAAATATATTAATGAAATATAATAACTCTAAATTGTAATCCACCCAAAATTTATAACAAAACTTCATTCTTGTTCGATGTGGCATGAATTGAAAGATCTTTTGATAATTTGAACAACATTTTCTTAACATTTTCATTGAAATATATTGTAGGATTGATGTCTCTCGGTTCATACCAAATGTTATAGCCTAAAAGCAAAAAAGTAACGACCACAACTTTAATAGTGTATAACGTAGGTAGGAATAATTGACAACTAGTCACATCCCCTTATTATTATTTTGAGACATTTTAGCCTTGGCGGTGTAGACATAATTTTAATGAACGATCATACATCCCTATTTTGACATAACAAGATTGGTAAAAACCTAACTTACATGAAAGCAAGTAAGAGGAGTTTGGAACGAGCATCCGACCATAGACAATACTCTCAAGCATGATTGAGACATTCGACATGCAGCCATAGACAACATGTCTTAAATAAACATGACGGGTGACATGTTGCACAAAACACTTGTACAAATTATAGTTTAAATGATTATTGATAAATTAATAAATAATTTATTTTGCTCTGGAGGGTTATGATTTTTATGCTTTTTACTCTAGTAAACCCACCCCAAATAGGTGCAACGTTATCTCTAAATCCTAAGCAGGCATTGCACCGCCCAAAACTTTTCCCTTACTTGACTTCGATATTTTGAAGGGCGACGGACAGTGGCTCGCTCAAATATCTACTGTCATCCACGGCTACGGACACGGCTGAGGGCGAACTGAACTCCCTCGCACTGTGTCGAAATGGAACTCTCTGTTATTGGTAATGGATATCATTGCCATGTCCTTCGGACTCGGTTGCCCACTCCTTCTGTAATGGCTTCTGCACCGCATTCTGTCCCCAGGCTAAAGAATCATCGCCCTAACTCTATCGCAATTGTCCCTAAAGAGCCTCAGTTTCTCCCCGACTCCCCAAATGGTAAACTCTCCAATGGCGGCCAGAGGCGCCACTCGAAGTCATACCTAGAGAGACAGTCCGCTATTGCTCAAGTTAAAGATTGCTCCGAGTTGGCTCCGGCTCTTGCCAGGTTCTTCTTCTACTTATTGAAATGTGTATCTGGACTTTGAATTGTGGGAAATCACTTGCTCCTCCTTTTACTGCGTTAGTCTCTCCTTGGTCTTTGTTCGTTAGCCAACATTGAAGAAATAAACTAATTAACACTGAAGAAATTTGTAGTTTTTCTTGTGGTTGATATGGTTTATTTGAAAATTTTCCCTCATTGTCGACAATCCTTTGCCCAAAAGCATAAGAAGCTTTTTCCGTGTCCAAATTTATTAGCCTCTACATGGTGGTGGTACAGAAGGGATAGCGTGGTGTAAAAATTGGATGTCCCCATAGCTTCCATTGACCTTGTCTTTCATGTCTCACAACTTTGAAAGGCCTTAGAAGAGGGTATTCTGTCTCCACCAATTTTGCGTATGCTAGGATTTAATTTAGAAAGGATTATGAACATGTTTTGGTTTTACTGAAGAGTAGAGTTTGACTGGTGGTAAATATGAATCCAATGTGAAGGTCTCTTAACCACCATGGGTTGGTTTAATAGCCAATAAGGGCCAATTTAAGTAATAGAGAGTATAGGGAATGAGTTCATGCCCTCATGGCCACCTTCCTAAGATATAATAATACCCTACAGGCTTCTTTGGAAACTAGATATAGTAAGATTAGATGGTTGTTTTGTGAGAATAGTTGAGATAGGATATAAAAAAAAAGTGAATGAAATGATCTTTTGGTGTTTGAAGCCTTGTGGTAATCTTTGGAGACCATCCTACGCCAATTTCTAGAATTCCACTTCATTACAAGGTTTTCTTTTGATATGGGAATAGTTTTTAGGCGTAGTAGTTAATGTGCATGTTAGAAAGGGAAAAATGGGAAGTTTGTACTCTCAAAGTTAGTGTCATGTGCACAAGTATAGCATTATAATTTATGTGAGCACGAAGTAGGATGTATGTTGTGAAGGGTGACTTGTTAAGAGACGTGAATAGGATGTATGTTGTGAAGAGTGACTTGATAAGAGACTTGAAAGTAGGATGTATGTTGTGAAAAAAGACTTGTTAAGAGATGTGAAGTAGGATGTATGTTGTGAAGAGTGACTTGTTAAGAGAGTCTTCTTGAATTAGCTACACTTAGTTCATGTATGGTGCATCATTGCACCCCATTTTGGCTCAAGGATAGTACATTACAGTGTTGATAGATACACTTGACAACCAAAGTTGATCTTTCATATGGATTACCTCTCTTCTTGTGGCAACGCGACTCACTTCTCTTCTAACTTGGGCAAAGCTTTCAGCAACTGATGGGAGTGGATTTTTTCTAATGGATCTACCTCTTACACATTGAACCCAATGTTTGAGCGCAAAATAAACATGCAAATGCTGCCTTTCTCTATTGTTTTCTGTGATGGTTGTAATTTTTGGGTGAGATTAGTAAATAGGTCCGAGGTGTCACCAAATTTTCTTCATAGGATTAAAGTATTTGGTAACGTACTTGCTTCTAATCAAAGTCTTAATTTCAGAGCCCATTTGAAGACTTGTGATTGATTGCAAAAATTAAAGTATAGCTTATTTAAATTATCCTCATAACTCCTTTCTTGTAGAATGATACATATAATTGGGACTTTCCATCTAAAGATTTTACCATCCACGTGATTACCGTGGAGTCTTTAGCCTTCCCATAGCAAACAAGGGATTAAATGAAGTTTGGGATGATGTACGAGATTCTTCGTTATTCTGATTGCTGCTTGACTATCACAAAGTATCTTGAATGAACTTGAGTTTCTATCCTTAGTTTTTCTCAAAAGCTCATGAATCCACCTGCCTTCACAAATTTCCATAGCTAGCGCTCAATATTCAACATCTACACTGCTTGTTACAACTGACTTCTTTTTGCTTGTCCATGTGACTAAGTTGTCTCAAATATACGAGCAATTTCCCAACGTATATCTTTGATCAATTAATTCTCCAACCCAACTAGCATCAGTATAGAGTTCTACCATTGTGTTTGATGACTTTTTAAACAGTAACCCATTACTTGAAGTACCTTTCAAGTATCTTAAATCCTATTAAAAAACCTAAGATGATGTTCATTTGGACTGTTCACATGCTGGATAACAATGCTAATGGAATATGCAAGATCTGGTCTGGTATGTCACAGGTAAATTACCTTTTCCACAAGTCTTTAATACATGCCCTTATCAACTGAACTAATCTCTGTACTTTGTTATTGGCCTAAATTTGGATCCATAGGTTTTTCAACAGGTCTACACCCAAGATTTCCAATCTCCTTTAGCAAGTGAGAATGTGTTTTCATATAGAAATAACAATACCATCCTTAGATCTCGTCACCCCAAAAAAATATCTCATACTTCTCAAGTCCTTGATTCAAGACTTAGATGCTAGCATCTTTTTTAATTAATGATCTCGCATAGGTCATCCCATGTAATGATAGTATCATCTGCATATATAATAAAGATTACAATTTTTTGTATCTTGAAAAGTTGTTTCCTCATTGATTCATGAACAAAAAATCAAGTTACTTTCAGTGCAAAATTTTCCAAACTCTCCAAACATACTAGAAATACTTATCTAAGTGCGCTCTACAAATAATCAAGCCCTTTTGCACGAATCCTCTGTGGCATCTGGGAGCCTTCTAAAGTTAAAAGATATATCAAGAGCATGTTGGTTCCCAACTTTTATTGATGACCATAGAAGACTGACATGGGCATATCTCACGAAGGAAAAATTTGAAACGTAAAGATTTTTCAATACACTTAATTTCGAAGTAAAATGCAAGTTCTCAAAACAGACAATGATCAAGATTATTTCAATCCAACTCTTAGGTCATTTCTTTCATCCCATGGTGACTGTCACACTCATTTATGTGTGGATACTCCTAATGGAAATGGGATTGTAGGAAGGAAAAACAGACACCTCAAGGTAGCTTGTTCTCTATGTTTGCGAATGTTCCTAATCTTTTTTTGGGGAGAATCCATTCTTACTGCAACCTTTCTTATAAATTGAATGCCTAGTCGGGTTCTCAAATTCAAATCTCCTCGAGATGTATTCCTCCAAATTCATTCCCAACTTCATAAGTTTTCCTCAAATTTACCTCTTTGAGTTTTTGGATGTTCATCATTTATTCATAATCATTCTCCTCATCGCTCCAAACTTGATCCAAAATCCATCAAGTGCATTTTTCTAGGTTAGTCACCCCACCAAAAGGGGTACAAATGTTATTCCCCATGACTAGAAAAAAGACATCTTTATGGATGTTACCTTATTTGAAAAACAATACTTTCTTATCAAGTCACAAATCTAGGGGGAGAACGCGAAGGAATTTGAGCTATTGGAAGTTGAGTCCACTTGTGGCACACCTCCTATTCACATTATAATCGATGTCTTAGTTCCTCCAAATGAGCTACCTATTAAGTCTTGGACCAATCTATTGTTTTTGAACTTGAAGTCTCACACGTTTGTGAACCATTAGTCTCACAAGTTTCTGAACCATTAGTCTCACAAAGTCGAATTCTTATTGTTTTCACGAGAAGGAAAGGGGCTACCTTGCAAGACTCAAAATGTCAGCCACCTGAACCAGACACACCCTTTTTGAATCTCACTGGCGATAACATTACTTCTATGGTTCCCTTGATTGATGATGCAAAACTACCAATTGCTTAGCAAAAAGGTGTGAGAAGTTATACCAGCCATCCAATTAAAAAAAGTGTGGCATATGAAAAATTACTTCTGTCTTATTAAGCTTTTGTAATTCAATTGGACATATTCAAAGTGCACTTAAGGATCCCAAATAGAGAAGGACTGGATGAGGACATTAAAGCTCTTGAAAGGAATATAATTTGGACTCTCACGATGCATCATCCTGGAAAAAACTCCGTTGGGTGCAAATGGATTTTTACAGTTAAATAAAAGTCAGATGGTAGTGTGGAAAGATTCAAAGCAAGACTTGTGGCTAAGGGCTTTACTAAGTCATATGGTATAGATTATCAAGAGACTTTTGCCCCTATTGCAAAATTAAACCGTGTACGTATCCTTTTATGTTTAGCTGTAAATAAAGATTGACCATTTCATCAATGATACGAATCCAACGACTGATCATTTGCATGGACTCGAAGGAGTAATTACAAGAAGCAATGCAAAGAAGATTTAAGTATCAAATCAAGAAAAGAATGAGTGGCAATAAATATCACAATGTGATTTGAAGACTTTTTGTCTTTGGTAGTTGAAGACTGTTTATGTCATTCCTTATTTTCTTCGATTTGTATTTAATAGCTTTTATTGGTAGTTTGTAGTTGGTAGTTGAACTACATTATGTTTGAATTATCTTTTTGGCCTATTTAAAGGCTTGTAATATTCAAGTTTAAAATCATGGTGGAATACAAAAACTTTGTGTTTGAAATCCTTTGGGTGTTATGTTTCTTTCAAATTTTGCTTTAGGTTTGATGTTAAAATCGATTCATTGGATTAGTCATGATCAAGCTAATTCTGGAGTGAGTCGTCTTGGTATCTAAAAGTGACCATCATAAATGCCAAGTTCGATCTAAGAGTTATTCATCCTTCTAACCCGCTCTTGGTTGAAATCATTCGTTAAGTTAGCTTTTTTTGTGAAAGTTTGCAAGGATACTAGGAAGGACCTCTAGCTTTGCAAAATCCAGCATTTTTGGCGCTTATCATTTGGTATCAGAGCATTTGGTCGACGTCTTTGGCCGGCTCTAGAGGCGAAATATCTTTATTTCGTTAAGTTAGCTTTATTTGTGAAAGTTTGCAAGGATACTAGAAAGACCTCTAGCTTTGCAAAATCAAACAATTGTTATCGGTAAGTTAGCTCTACTTGTGAAAGTTTGCAAGGATTCTAGAAGGACCTCTAGTTTTGAAAATCTAGCATTGTATGACGGTTATCTTTATTTTATTCTTTTTCTGTCAAAATTTTTAGCCTCTCTTAGTTTATCATAAAAAAAGGAAGAAAAAAAAATATCAGTAGAGAAAGAAAAAAAATCAATAGTAAAAAAAAAAAGAAAAAAAGAAAACAATATTCTCTTCTTATCAAGAAGAAAATGTAAGAACTAAGTGAAGACTTTGATTTGAGGACAAATCCTTCGAAAGAAGGGGGATGATATGAATCAAACCACTCATCAATTGCATGTATCCAAAGGAGCAATTACAAGAAGCAACGTAAAGAAGATTCAAGTATCAAATCAAGAAAAGAATTGAGTGACAATAAAATATCACTTGACATTGGGAAGTGATTTAAGACTTTTTGTCTTTGATTGTTGAATTACATTTAAGATTATTTATGTTATGTCTTATTTTCTTCAATTTGTATTTAATAGCTTTTATTAGCCGTTTGTAGTTGGTAGTTGAACTACATTATGTTTAGATCATTTTTTGTTGGCCTATTTAAAGGCATGTAATATTCAGGTTTAAAATCATGGTGGAATACAAAAACCTTGTGTATGAAACCCTTTGGTTTGGGTGTTATGTTTCTTTCGAACCTTGCTTTAGGTTTGATGTTAAAATCGATTCATTGGATTAGTCATGATCAAGCTAATTCTGGAGTGAGTCGTCTTGGTATCTAAGAGTGACCATCATAGATTCAAAGTTCGATCTAAGAGTTATTCATCCTTCTAACCCGCTCTTGGTTGGAATTATTTGTTAAGTTAACTTTCTTTGGGAAAGTTTGCAAGGATACTTGAAAGACCTCTAGCTTTGCAAAATCATCATTTTTTGCGCTTATCATTTGAAAAATTTGTTGTTGCGCCCTTCTTTCTTGTCTATTTTCCATCATCATTTCCATCCTACCTTGAATTGCTTGAAGAATGGTTGTATTAAGATCTGGTACTCGTGGCACTCCTTCCCCATTATGTGACATTTTGTTATCAGTAATAGGGACCTCTCCACACTTCTCACCATAATTTCATTCAAGGACACTCGTGTTTAACCCTCAAAAGTAGGCTTTTGGTACTAGGTAAAAAATGTGAAGGCTGGTTTTTTTTTGTGCAATCTTGCTTTAAGCTTGATTATAACCAATTCAACGATCAACTCTCACAAGCTAAGACTAGTATCTTAAGGATCAAGAGCTTGAAATGTTTGAACAAAACTCAAATTTATATGAACCAAGAGACATCAACCATACAATATACTTCAATGAAGATGTGAAGAAAATGTTGTTGAAATTATCAAAAAAATATTCCAATTCATGCCACATTGAAGAAGAAGTTTCATTGTTATAAATTTTGGGTAGGTTACAATTTAAAGTAACTTAGAGTTATTGTATTTCATTAATATATTTTAAGACGTTTTATTTACTTTAGGTTACAATTACATAATTGTTAATTATGGCCCTAAAGTATGAATGTTACAACTCTTGGAATGCCTTTAATAGTTTCATTTTGAGGCTATATAAAGCCATGTATGTTGTATTTGTAAGGAGACTTGGAATATATATTAAAAGGAGCATTTGTGCTTTCTTTAGCCAATGGCTAAATTTCTTTGCAATTCTATGTAGTTTAGGTTGCATGTAGAATCATTCAAGCTCGACATGATCAATCTTGCTTGTGGAGTGATTCGAATCTCAAACAAGTGTTCTACATGCAACCTAAACTACATAGAATTGCAAAGAAATTTAGCCATTGGCTAAAGAAAGCACAAATGCTTCTTTTAATATATTTCTCAAGTCTCCTTACAAATACAACATACATGGCTTTATATAGCCTCAAAATGAAACTATTAAAGGCATTCCAAGAGTTGTAACATTCATACTTTATGACCATAATTAACAATTATGTAATTGTAACCTAAAGTAAATAAAAAGTCTTAAAATATATTAATGAAATACAATAACTCTAAGTTACTCTAAATTGTAACCTATCTAAATTGTAACCTACCCAAAATTTATAACAATGAAACTTCTTTCTTCAATGTGGCATGAATTGGAATATCTTTTTGATAATTTCAACAATATTTTCTTCACATCTTCATTGAAGTATATTGTATGATTGATGTCTCTTGGTTCATATCACAAATGGAATGATAAGAACTGAATATATATATATATATATATATATATATATTTTTTGAACTGATTTTTTTCTTTTTTTTTTTTTTTTTTGATAATCTTCGATTCAAAAAAATTGTCAGAAAAAGAATAAAGTAAAGATATTTCACCTCTAGAGTCGCCAAAGAACGTCGACCAAATGCTCTGATACCAAATGATAAGCGCAAAAAATGCTGGATTTTGCAAAGCTAGAGGTTCTTCTAGTATCCTTGCAAACTTTCACAAAAAAAAAAACTAACTTAACGAATGATTCCAACTAATAGCGGGTTAGAAGGATGAATCACTCTTAGATCGAACTTGGAATCTATGATGATCACTTTTAGATACCAAGACGACTCACTCCAGAATTAGCTTGATCATGACTAATCCAATGAATCGATTTTAACATCAAACCTAAAGTAAGGTTTGAAAGAAACATAACACCCAAAGGGTTTCAAACACAAGGTTTTTGTATTCCACCATGATTTTAAACTTGAATATTACAAGTCTAATAGGTCAAAAAGATAATTCAAATATAATGTAGTTCAACTACCAACTACAAACTACCCTATTAAATACAAATTGAAGAAAATAAGGAATGACATAAATAGTCCTAATAGTTCAACTACCAAAGACAAAAAGTCTTCAAATCACATTGTGATATTTATTGCCACTCATTCTTTTCTTGATTTGATACTTAAATCTTCTTTACATTGCTTCTTGTAATTACTCATTCGAGTCCATGCAAATGATCACTTGTTGGATTCGTATCATCCTTCTCTCTTTAAAATGATTTGTCCTTAAATCAAAGTCTTCATTTCCTTCTTGATAAGAACTTAACATTGTTTTTTTTCTTTGTTTTTTACTACGTATATATATATATGTGTATATATATATATATATATATTTTTTTTTTCTACTGATATATATATTTTGTTGATAATCCGTGAGAGACTCATAAAAATTGATAGAAAAAGATTAAAGTAAAGATAAGCGCCATACAATCCTGGATTTTGCAAAGCTAGAGGTCCTTCTAGTATCCTTGCAAAATTTCACAAGTAAAACTAACTTAACGGATAACAATTGCTGGATTTTGCAAAGCTAGAGGTCCTTCTAGAATCCTTGCAAAACTTCACAAATAAAGCTAACTTAACGTAGTAAAGAAATTGATAGAAAAAAAAAAACATAATGATAAGCGCTCACAATGCCGGATTTTGCAAAGCTAGAGGTCCTTCTAGTATCCTTGCAAAGTTTCACAAATAAAGCTAACTTAACGAAGTAAAGATATTTCACCTCTAGAGCCGGCCAAAGACGTCGACCAAATGCTCTAATACCAAATGATAAGCGCCAAAAATGCTGGGTTTTGCAAAGCTAAAGGTCCTTCTACTATCCTTGCAAACTTTCACAAAGAAAGCTAACTTAACGAATGATTCCAACCAAGAGCGGGTTAGAAGGATGAATAATTCTTAGATCGAACTTTGAATCTATGATGGTCACTCTTAGATACCAAGACGACTCACTCTAGAATTAGCTTGATCATGACTAATCCAATAAATCGATTTTAACATCAAACCTAAAGCAAGGTTCGAAAGAAACATAACACCCAAAGGATTTCAAACACAAGGTTTTTGTATTCCACCGTGATTTTAAACTTGAATATTACATGCCTTTAAATAGGTCAAAAAAGAAAATCTAAACATAATGTAGTTCAACTACCAACTACAAACTACTAATAAAAGCTATTAAATACAAATTGAAGAAAATAAGACATAACATAAATAATCTTAAATGTAATTCAACTACCAAAGACAAAAAGTTTTCAAATCACTTTCTAATGTCAAGTGATATTTTATTGTCACTCGATTCTTTTTTTGATTGGATACTTGAATCTTCTCTCCATTGCTTCTTGTAATTGCTCCTTTGGATACATGCAATTGATGAGTGGTTTGATTCATATCAATCAACTTGAGGTCAAAAGTGCATTTTTGAATGGTGATCTTGAAAAAGTTTATATGGAGGTTCCTCTCGGAATGGAAAAGAAGTTTAATAGAAGTTTGGTATGCAAGTTGAGAAAGTCATTATACAGGTTAAAACAGTCTCCTCGTCCGGGTTGGATAGACTTTTCAAAACTATGATTAAAAGTGGTTATTATCAATGTCAAGCTAATCTAGTCATACCCTATTTTTGAAATCCTCAAACAACAAATCTACATTTTCAAATAGTTTGTTCTCATAAGAGCATATCTCAATTAGTTATGAGATTATATGCTTGACCAAAAGGGTAAAAGGTTCGAATCCCCACCTTCACTAGTTTTGAACAAAAGAAGAAAGTTTGATTCTCATAAATCTTTGTTATGAATGCCTAACATGTTTCTAAAATTACATTAGGTATTGTTGCTAAGGCTGAATCTGAATAGCTAAATATGTACAACATAGATCTAATGAATGACAAACTAATACCTAGGAAACACACGCTCTCTTTTTGATCGAGTGTCGGTGTTAGACTTGTGTTGGACACATACTTTTAGATGTGTTCGATATGTGAAAAAAGTATCATATTTTATTTTTTTCAATTTTGGACACATCAAGGACACACACGGGACATCTCTGAACACGTAGGAGACACACAAATACGTCAACCTAAAAAAAGTGATTGAGAATCTAAAAATTATCCCTGCTCGTACTAAATGTCCACTTCCAAACCTATTATTTATCCTATTACGATCACCTTTATAATTTAAGCCAGCCTTATGATCACCATTTGAAAGATAGAATGAAGTTGTAGGGGAGGTCCAAGCAACTAATTATTACTAGTAAACTAATTTTTTCATCTTAAATTTATGTGTCTTATCTATTTTGAAGTATCAAATTTGTTAGTATACGCATAATTTAAAAAAAACACATATCTCCAATGTGTTTGTGAACACATTTCTAGAAATTTATTTGTCACTATGTCTGTGCTGTATCCTTGTCCTGTGTCCGTGTCTGTACTCCTTAGGCTAATACCCGCTAACGAGAGTCTAATAAACAATATGAATGAATCTAAGATGCTAGCACAGTTTTGATGAACACAGATGGACCATATCTATTGTGGCATTGGAAAACAATAAGATTGAATAAAGATGAAGAACAAGGCCAAACAAAAATGAAGATGTTGAACGAGAACTATTAATTGCACAAATCTAGCATGAAGATGAAGGTGCAGATAGTACATATGAAAACACCAGTAGACATAGATAACCATAAGCATGAATGTGGATACCGGTGTACCGAATGAACATGGATGATACCTTAAAATGTCCTGCACAAATGCAAACATCAATGGAGCAAACAGACAAAGATAATATCACCAATGGCGTACCGTGACCTTGCCAGAGTAATCACACCCATTAACTAGTGTTAGAGTTAGGGTTGGGTTATATCTTTTGCTTTTACTTCCGTAAATGTCTTTTATGTAGGAAAAAGATCAAGTAGAAAATAAAGATATAATAAGAATAGAAAATAATGGTAATGTAGCTCTTAAAACTCATAGGTTAAATTATACAAGCATACCCCAAGGGGTGTCTTCAATTATGCTCCTAAACTTTTAAAAGTTTTATTTTAACCCTTTGAATTTTAAAATTATTTCAAAAAGTACCCTTAAAGAGGGGTTTTATTTTGTTTTGTTGTTATTCAATTCGAAAAATGTTGTCATTGTTTACAACACCATTCATTGAATCAATTTTCACACATCAGTTCCCACGTTAACTTACATGAATGATGTTATAAATTATGTCCTGTACTTGTTTTAATTTTTACGTATCAGCTGTCGTACCAATTTTCATTCATAGTTTAATAGAATAATTTTAAAGTTCAAGGGTTAAAATGAAACTTTTCAAAGTTTAGGAGATATTGAAACATAGTTCAAGAATCAAAATGCAACTTTTTAAAGCCTATTGATATAATTGAAACAAACCTCATAGTTTCAAAGTATTTTACATAACCTAACTTAAAAAATATTTTCTAAAACATAAATGGTTAAATTCTACAAAATGCCCTTAATTTTGGGGTTTGTTTAATGTTTCTAGATTTTGAAAAGTTTCATTTTTACCCTTTAATTTTGAAATTTGTTTAAAAAAATTCTCTTAAAGAGTTTTTTTCCCGTTAAAATAAGATGAAAATTGATGCATTGGCGAATGTGTAAAAGTTGAAAGGATATGTGACACCATTTACAACATCATTCATGTAAATTGATGTGACACTTGATGAATATTTTTTGAGATGAAATAAATAGTAATAATAATCTTTACCTTCTATATAGTTCTAAATAATATCACGTATGCCTTCTAATTCTTACATATCAACTGGCGTGTCAATTTTCATCCTTTGTTTTAGTAAAAAATATATTTTCTAAAGGAAGGGTTACAAAAAGACCTTTCAACAAAACAACCTAAAGGACAAGGGGATAATGCATCCTCAAGAGTTACAACAAGACCTTCCAATCTAATTTAATAGTGTCTATATGTGATTACAAAACAACTTGTGTTGAGCACTCCAGCTAGAAACTATACAAAATCACAAAAGAGGGAAAAGGAGAAAAAGAAGATGACCTATCTATGAAGACCCTCATATCTTTCCTTCCAAAGGAGCCACGAAATAGCCCTAGCAAGATTCTTCCAGAGGACCCTAGGTTTTTCTTTCAAAAACCATCCCAAGAGAATTTCAGTCATCCATAGACCCATAGAATCCAGTTTACACCCTTGCCGACCAAAAATCTTGCTGAATAAGTTCCAAACATTTTCAGCAAACTCACAATGAAGCAACAAGTGATTGATAGACTCTTCACCGTAAACAGCACATCACACACGTATTAAGGGAGATACACAGGCCAGGGAATCTTCTTTCAATTATATCCATGGTGTTAAAACTGTTAAGGGCCACGGTCCACATAAAAAGTTTAACACTCTTGGGGACAACACCATCCCAAATCTTCAAACAAAATCCTCTTCAAGCACTCTTCTTTTCTGATGGGTTGGAACCAACGCTGACTTCACCGATAAAGAGCCGGACTTATCCAGCTTCGAGATAAGAGTAACAGCCACTCGAGAGGGAGTACAAGGTGCCAACAAAGTGGCCAGATTACCCCATTTTTCCACTTCTCTATCAAAAGCTTTTCTTCTCAAGCAAAGATCCGTGCCACTTTCATTCCACATATCTTGAACTGATTTATCTTTAGCCCCCAAAATTCTGACAATGTTGGAAAAGAGGTGCTTGAGGGGATGGTCAATAATCCCCTTATAACACCATAACAGCACTCTATCCTCTCTTCACGCCTTTAAGCCACAATCTTCCCAGAAACAGCAAGCAGCTTTGGCTATGTACTTGCAAGGACTGAGGGTGCCTTTCTACTTTTTATGAGCAAGGCCATCCCTAACAAAAGACTCCCCATACTTGCTTTTAATCACAACTCTCCGTAAAAGTTGTCTCCTCCAGCTCAAAACACCATAACCATTTAGTAGGAAGGGCAAGGTTCTTGGCTCTAAAGTTATCAACCCCCAAACCACCTAAAGAGCAAGGGGTGGTGACTCTGTCCCAGTTGATTAAGTGGCTGCCTTTCAACATCTCAGCCCTCCTCCTAAGAAACTTCTGTAGAATTTTTCAATACAAACGCGCACTGAAGCTCTGAAGATAGAGAAAAAACTAAGCTGGCATACTAGAGAGAACGGCCTTAATGAAAGCAGATCTACCCCTTTGGAAATGGGGAACCCTCTCTAAACCGCCAAGTTGCTATGAATTTTATCAACCAGGCTCCAAAAAGACTAATTATTAGGCTTCCCACCAACTGTAATACCCAAGTAAGTAAAGGGAGTCTGTTTGTACATAATACCTCTTGTTTGGTGACATTGTTTTATGACTTTTTCCATTTTAACATCTTATTACTAACTATGATGGCTTGTCTATGTCTCATTTTTCTCTGTGTAGTGTTTAGTGTTTAATGTTTCATGTTTTTATTTTCTTTGAAGGAGAAACAAAAATTTGTTTGATCATTTTTTTTCTTCTTATTTTGGTTCAAGAGATGGGATTCTGCCCGAAGTTTTGCTTCTCCTTATCATTCAAAATAGAAGATCGTTTACTGGCTGAAACATTAAGCTGGATTAACTTTTCTTGTGCAGATATGGTGGACTACTAAAAGCGCAAGATTTGAATGTTATACTGCGGCATTTTGGGATGTCAAGTAGGTGGCAGGACCTATCTCAGGTGCTTCTAGGAATATTAATCTGCTTGTACTGTGTATTGTTGGATGAGAATCAAGCTGTTTCCAGTGAATGTAGTGTCAACAAGAAAATTTCACAAATGCTCACAGGATTTCTTCTTGACTTGGGAGCTCTTTTATGTGATGTCATGATATATCAGAGAAAATATGTTTATACTCCTAATTGGGATTTGTTATCTTGTTCAGCTATTTTAACCTTTCAATTATCAATGAAAAGTTCTGTTTCCTTACAAGAATGAAAGAATTCCTCATTTTTGTCAAAATAATTTTGCTCATTTTCATCATTACATTTTTTGGTTGAGTTGAACCTGTTACATTCTTTTATTTGTTTCCTTCGCCCATGGGTGTGAGAACTTTCTAAATGCCTGTCATTTTACATTTGTTATCTATATTTGTGGTTATTGCAGCTCTTTGAGTGGATGCAGCAGACTGGAAAGACCAATGTTTCTTCTTACAGCAGCTATATAAAGTTCATGGGGAGAGGCCTTAATCATTTGAAGGCACTAGAAATATACAATAATATTCAAGAAGTAGCAATAAAGAATAATGTTTATATTTGTAATTCTATCCTCAATTGTCTGGTGAGAAATGGCAAGTTTGATACCAGTGTTAAGCTGTTTCATCAAATGAAGAATGATGGTTTATGTCCAGATACAGTTACATACAGCACGGTATGACATTTTAGTTCATAGCATCATACCTAATTTTCAAATTGACCCACATTTTCTTTTATGTTGTATATTATTCTAAGCAGCTGCCATAATTTTTTTAGAAAACTTAGCCACTTTGTAAAAGCAATTATGTTTGAACTATTCAACAGAAAAAGAAAAGATTTTGAGGCCATTTTTTTTTTCCTGAGGAACATAAGAACAAGACAATGATCAAAATGTTGAATTGTGCTTCTCTTGGGTGCTTTCAATTTTGGGTTTTTTTTTTGAGTTATTCCTATAATGTAATTAATTCCTGCAGGGGCCTTTCTTGTAATTTATTTAGTAACTTTGCTGGTTTTTAGTTGGTATTTTTCTGTTCTGATACTTGTCTATTTTCTGTATTTCTCTGTTCTTTTGGGATAGGGGATTTCTCTAGCAGTGAACATCAGTAAGTCAATGTCGGTTTTGAGCACAAACTGACACCAATAACTGTCCTATCAATCTTGACCAGCCAGTGGTTGGCAGTTTTGGAACGCTTTATGAAACTGATCGACTGACTGGATTGTTGGTTTTGACCAAAACTGTTGAAAATAGAGTGAGAGAGCAACTGTAGCAGGGAGATGACCAAGCTTTGACCGGTCGAACTCCTGTGAACAAGCACTTGAAGGAGATAGATGAACATGCTTGACGTAAAAGATAGAGATAGCCAGAATGTTGAGGGAGAAAAAGAGATAGAGAGGAATGTCCAGAGAAAAGAAGGGATAAAAAGAAAGTGAGAAGAGAGAAGGGGATAAGACCGAAGTCGGTGGGGAGGAGAAGGGGATAAAGAGAAATATAGAAGGGGAGACGGGAGAATGGGAGGAAGAGGAGAGAAAATATATATATTTTTTTGAGAATCATTGGCTGGTTTCTTAAAACAGCCACAAAATTTTTAAATACTGATCGATGAATATCAATTGGTCGGCTTAAAACTTCTTCTTTGGCCACTTGGACTGACTGGCTAGTTGTTTTTTCATATAGCAAAATCGATGCCAACTGAGCTTTGGTTACTGCAACCGACCAACGTCCGTTTGAGTGGCTGAATCAGTTTTTCGAAATGGAGTGTATACCCCTACATTTTGTTTTTTTTTTATTAATTTTTTTTTATATTCTTGTAGGGAGTTTGTATCTTTGAAAACTTATAACATTTCAATTCTTGATAGAAAATTTTGTTTCTTGTTTTGAAAAGAAAACTCTCCTCCAATGACAACCGTTCTTTGAAGGAGAAGGAAATCAATAATGGGAACAGTAATGGAGATAAATCCTATAACAAAGGAAATCATTCTTGCAAGGTAGAGCCAAGGAGCATGCTGCCAATGTCAAGCCTCGTAATGACAAAGGAAAAGGTGTGAACCTCAATAACATGAGTGATGAGCCTTATTTTTTATGTTTTATATTTATTTTTTAAGTGGATAGGTAATAAGCAGAAGTGGGTTCTCTATATTTAATGGACCTCATACACATACCCCAAAAGAAAGCCTATAGTGCTTTGGCTTCTCAATTTGGTGTGAATAAGGATGCATGTGGTTCCATGCAATTTTGGAATGCCATAACTTTTTAGAACACTTAAAGCCAAGAAAATGAGGGTTAATGTTAGCTAAGTCCGTAGTTTATGGTTTGTGTCCATGGTTCTACACATGACTTCGTTTCGTTAGTGGAAGTGACGTGATTGGGCATCACAACATTGACGGAAGGTGTCTATTAGGGTTATCAATTCTATTGCCAAACCCATCCTTGGTCTTTATCGTAATGTATAGATGAAGAATTCTAGTGATGTTTGCTAAGGAATTCTAGTGATGTTTGCTAAGGAATTCTAGATAGGTCCACTAACATCATGATGGATGATCATTAAGTTCGCAGCAGCAACTAAATTCCCATTTCTTCTGTCAGTGTATCAATGAAGTGTTGCAAGTACTCTCTCAGTAGGCTATTAAATCTCCGTTTGAGCATTTCTTTGAGGTTGATAACTTAAAAGAAATATTAGTGTTTTGGTTAGACCAAAACAACTCAAACAACTCCATTTGAAAGGTGCTTGAGAATCTATTGAGAATTGAAATTTATCGTAACTCGTAAAGTTAAATAGTTTGAGTTCAGTAGTGACTTAAATGGTATAAGAGTAGGAGGTCCTATTGTTCGAACTCCTATAATGTTCCTTTTTTTTCAATTAATATTTATTGGGTCTTATGCTAATTTCCAAGTTTACAAGCAAAAAAGCACAAATACGAATCGACACATCAAGAACATGGTGATACATATTTTTAAAAAGAATCTAGGACACGGACATGACAAGGACTTGTTTATTAAAATATACATTTTTATACGGGAAGAAATTCAAGGTCAATAAGTTTATGTATTTATGTGCTGAAATGAGTATGATGTGTTTCACTTTCAAAAATTTATTGTTATTTTTTCTATATTCTGATTTTTAAATTTAGTGTACTCAATAAGTGTTCAATACCGGTCTAACAAATGTGGACCTATATTGATTTTGTACAACTAGTGTCTAACACATGTACTGTGCTAACAAGTGTTTGTCTATCTGATACGTGGCCAACAAGTATCGAAGTGTTGTCAGACATGAACACACTAGCCAAACTAAAGTGTCTGTGCTTCTTGTCCACTAGCGAGGGAGAGTGTTAAGAGTATGAATATGGATTAAATATGCTATAAACCACCAACTTAAGCTTTTAGGTTTAATGATGATCTAGCACGGATTGGAGTAGGAGTTGAGGCCTATACAAGGAGTTTTTATTCTCCTCATTTCATCTAGAAATATAAGATGTATACTTCCTCTCTTTAGAAATAAAATGACTCATTTTTTCAAACCTCCTGCGTTTCCTTAGCCACTCTGCCATCCAAAGTTAAGACCAACTTTGAAGCTTCTATCTATGTCGAAGAAGTATCCGATGGGACTTCATTCTTTTCACTGCCTCCCCTTGGAGCTCTAGTTCAGAGTTATGTTTTGCTTTTGTTTTTGTTTTTGAATTATGATGCGTCTTCTATTTTCCTAAACTGGAGGGCTTTCATGTAATCTCTCTGGCTTTTTATTCATTCTTTTTTTTTTGTCTATCAGTTAAATTGTTTCGTAAATAAAACAAATGCTATTGACAGTTCTTTGCTAGTAATGATATTAATTTTTTTTTCTAGCATCGCCATTTGCAGTAAAAACAATTGTGTTGCTTTGTCAGTTGCTCACTTTGTATTTAGTTCCGTGACTAACTACTATGTCACAAAAGTTGCAACGATATTGTGATAGGCCTTCTATTAGAAATGCATGTTAAAGCAAGCGTATGAGGAGAGCAGAGGGGGTTTGGGGAATGTAATTAGTTGGTAAGGGGGGTACTTATGTGATTAGATATCCAGTTGTCTTGGCAGTCATGACCCATTCTATGATTCTTCCCTTGGTTGTTGCCATTCTTGACAAATAATATTGAGAGAATTTCACCTTGTGGAGAAAGAATAAGTGATTTTAATTGTTACTGTAATTAAAATGTGTTGTAAAGATTTCATTCTCGAATTTTATACTGAATTGTATGGTATTCTTTGTGGCGTTGAATTGTCCTTGTTTATTAGTATTATTTTCTTGTTCTAACAAAGTCGGCTGTATTATCCTTTATTTAAAAGGATAATATTCTACGCCAAGAATTTTGTGATGTTATTATTAACAGGAATCTCGATCTGTTCATGAGTGGAGAGTGGGGCTAGTTACACTTTTAATTGATATGTTCTATTGTTAATATGATGAAAAATAAAATTTTTCGTCTTGTCTACTTTCAACAGATGCTTACTGGTTGTATCAAGGTTGAACATGGTTATGCCAAAGCACTGGAGCTTCTTAAGGAGTTGCAAAACAATGGACTATGCATGGATTCTGTGTCGTATGGGACACTGATAGCTGTTTGTGCTTCACATAATAGATTGGAAGACGCAGAGAGTTTCTTCAACCAGATGAAAAATGAAGGCTATTCGCCAAATATGTTCCATTATGGCTCTCTACTCAATGCTTATTCAATGAGTGGAGATTATAAAAAGGCTGATGAGCTGATCGAGGATATGAAATTGAAGGGGTTAGTACCAAATAAGGTTTGTTTTTTTTTTTTTTTGTTATGGTGCCTTCGAAACTTTAGATTGTATTTATATATAATTTTTATGAGAAGAATCGAGAAGAAAACGTAGTAATTAGTTCGGAGAATATACGAAGTTATATGGTTAAAAATCCTATTAATTGTAAAACAATGAGAACACGAAAACAAATTTGATTTTGCAGGATCATAAAAAATGGATTAGTCCAAGAGCATTATAAGGAAGCAAAAATTTGAACTTTCAACTTCTCTGTAATTATATCTTTCTCTACTTTCTTCAAAGTTCTGTTATCCTTGTGAATGCACCAAAGCATTGCCTATCAATCTTTATGTTTTGTAGACCAAAATAAACTGAAATGAAAAATAAACTTAAAAGTACTTTATAGTTTTATTTTTGAGTCAAGTCTTTTGTTAGAATGCATTCTTCTTCTTCTTCTTATTTTTTGAAAAAGGAAACAACACTTTGATAATGAAGAAGAGAGTGCAGGATATAAGTAAACAGACTACAAAGAGTAGACTGAAAAGAAATAAAACAAAGAAACAAAAACCACACATGATAAAGAAGTGCAGAACTGATAAATCTATATGAAAAAAAATCCCCAATTGATTCGACTCTTCTACTGACTTTTGCTACCATCCGGATAATTTTGAGAATGATGATAGGAAACGGAAGAGTTCATTGATGGAAGGAGAAAGTAGGTGCAATAGTCAGACCTTTTAGGAACCACTGCCAGTCAATTATAACATGAAAGAAGGGATAACTACAACATGCCTTAGGTTTTATGCCCCACAATGTGTAATAAGGGACGTCCTCCAAAAGCTTGCTCATGGGGCTTGCCACGTATGCAAAGCTGTCTTTGTTCCTTTCAAGCCAAATCACCCTACAAACAGCCGTACTAGCCAAAAGGGTAAATTTTTAGTTTGGGTGGGTTAGAGAAGATCCGAAGCACGAGGCTTTGACATCTCTACACTGCACCTGCACCTAAGGGACTTCAAATTCTCTGTGAAGGAAAGATCACAAGTTGGCTGTGACAGGGCAGGAAGTGAACAAGTGGTCTGCGTCACTGCCATTGTCCTTCCAAAGAATACACCAGAGAGATTTATCCTTTGGACATTATCGTCTGTGTTGAAGCCTCCCAACAATAAACAATGATTTTTTAAAAAATACTTTTTGGGAGTTTAGTCTTCCATGGAGTCGTACAGACTACACAAAAGAGTGGGAAGAAATTGCCTAGCTAGAGGAAGTTCCCCATGGATTTAATAGATAAAGTGCCACCATTTTCGAGGTTCCAATATAGTTGGTCTGATAGGATGCGGATGCCTTTCCTGAAAAGGTTAACAGCAAAAGCATTCTAGTATCTCTATCCTTGAGAGCACCCGATGGAGAGGGCCCAAATGCTCCCCACTAGTGATCCTATACATTCTACCATTGTTGGTGGAAAGCACACAGAGTCTGGGATATTTGAGTTTGAGGTAGCGTGAACCTAACCTGTCATCATACCAGAAGAGAGAGCTGGAGCGATCATCAATTTTAATGGAAATGTTAGCATGCAGTATTGCTGGGTACAAATAGTTATACCCTTGTTTGTTAAAATTATTTCAATATGCCATGGAAGACAACTCTACAGTTAAAAGATATTTGACTTGAAATCAATATTAACTAACTATACAATAATCCTTTAGGCCTAATTTTGTTAGATTGAAGTCCCTTTTTTTTTTAGCTCGACTCCTTTTGTATGACTGTCTCTTTGTATGCCATTTGTATTCTTTCATTCCGTCACAATGAAAGTTCAGTTTCTAATAATGATAATAATAATAGTAAAAGCTGAATTGAATATTGTTCGAAACTTCTAAACTGCTAATCATTCGTTGTTATCATCGCATGAAAATCATAACATGTAAATCGTAATAGACAAACAAACTATTATGGGGCAGACTACCATTTTTGACCATGGCTTTTGCACCTGACTTCAAATTACAGATGTAATATTTTAATTATATTTCAAAATATTTTATAAAATAACAGATCAAATATTTGGGCAATGCATTGATTACTTGTGTATCATAGTGTTCACATAAGAAAGAGAGAAGAAAAGAAATAAAACATGCTTTCAGGTTTAGTGCATGTGAATGTGTTTATTTACATCATACTGGTCCATGTTACTCTGGAGAATCTGGAAATCATTAACTTTTCCCTCAAAAAGTTAATTTATGTATGTCCTATATTATTTTGAGCCTGTTAACACAAAACAACAATCCAATTTACCAAGGACAGTTTTCTATGACTTGCCCTATTAATTTACACTTCTGATGGATCAGGCTTCAAAAGTACATGTGAGAGAAGTTACAAAAATGTGGTTAAAAAATACGACTGTAGTTTCTCTGGCTTATTTAGAAATATATCTATATATATATATATATATTTATACTTTCAATGGATTTTTTTTTTCATTTATAGAAAATTGTATACTGTTGGTATTCAAGTTTTCTATCTACTTGCAGTTGTTTGTTTCTTATAAAAAAGTATCTACTCGCAGGTGATTTTAACAACATTGCTGAAGGTTTATGTCAAGGGAGGTTTGTTTGAGAAATCAAGGAAACTCTTATCAGAATTGGAAGCCCTTGGCCATGGTGAAAATGAGGTCTGTGCCAATGATTTGTGGTAGTATTATTTTTTGTACATTTGAAGCTGATGTTTGCTAATTACCCATTTGTTTATATGATTCTCTCTACACTAGAAAGATGGTCATATTGTTGGTTTTCATGTTTGTACTTTCCAAAATGGATAAATTACAAGTTTAGTGTCTATTTGACATTAGAACTTTCAAAAGTGTTTAATAGGTCCCTAATTTTCAATTTCGTCTCTAATAGGTCCTTGAACTTTCAATTTTGTATCTAAAAGGTCCTTAACAAATTCAGATTTTTTTTAATATTAATTGATCTGTCAATATAAATTTGAATTTTATGTTTAATGAACCCTAAACTTTCAATTTTGTGCCCGGTAGATCCGTGAGTTTTAAAAAATATCGGGAGAGACTAAATTGTATTTCTAAAAGTTAGGGATCAAATAGACACAAACTTACTAAATTTGTAATTTAATGTTTCAAAAATTGTTAAGTTCTAGTTTGGTAGTTCCATTGTGTCGAGTAATTGGTAGGGCTTAAGAAGTGAATATGATGAAGGATGCAAAGGTTTCATGACATTGACTTGGAAAATCACTACTTGGATGCCGTTCTTCTCTGGCTATATTTTTTTTCCCCTCCAATTGGAGTTGATGAAGCTGATCTATTGAGCTATTGCGCAAAGAATTGTGACACATTTAAAGAAGAAAGTAGATTGATTGAAGAGCTTGGGTAAAAAAAAAAGTGTAATCAAATTGGAGCAAACCCAATCCTTAGGGTGTTCCATGAATTTTTTGAAATTGGCATTCTGAACTGGGGCATCGATGTTTGTCTTGTTTCCTACAAAGACATGCTTCTAAAGTAACTGACTTCAGACTAATCAGTTTGATCACTATTCTCTACAAGCTTATTGCCAAAGTTTTAGCTAAGAGGCTTAAAAAAGTTGTCTATCAAAGAATCAGCTGCAGCCAATCAGCTTTTATCACAGGTAGACAAATCCTTTGACCCTATTTTGATTGCCAATGAATTGCTTGATGACTTTGTTGCTAGCCTTCAGGATGGTTGCGTTTTCAAGCTTGATTTTGAGAAGGCTTATGACATGGTTGAATGGGACTTTCTCCTTCAGGTGCTTAAGTGTAAAGACTTTGGAGCTCACTGGATTGGCTGGATTAAAGCATGTATTACCAATACCTCCTTCCCCGTTCTGATTAATGGAAGCCCGATGGGCCAAATTTGAGCTACTAGGAGGCTAAGGCAAGGTGGTCCGCTTGCTCTTTTTCTATTTTTGTTGGTCGCGGATGTCTTTAGTAGATTGATTGACAAAGGGGTGAAGGATGGTTTTCTGAAGGTCTATCCATCAGAGGTGAAGGGGTTCATATTTAACACTTGCAATTTGCTGATACGTTGCTTTTCCCTGACCACATTATTCCTTGCTTAATAATTTGAAGAATATTGTTGCTGATTTTGAGGTGATGTCAGATTTAAAGACCAATCTCTCAAATTTGGCTGGATTAATATTCACAGAAATGAGGTTCAGCAGTGGCACGGGAGTGGGGTCGTGCTGTTAGCTCTGGCCTCTTAAGTACTTAGGTATGCCCCTCGGCAGCAATCTAAAGAAGCCTTCTTTTTGGCAGGTTATTATTGATAAGATTGAGAGAAAGTTGGATCGTTGGAAGAGCCATGCTCTTTCAATAGGGGGAAAAATTACGTTGGCTAAATAAGCCCTTACGAGCATACTTTTATACTACTTTTCAATCTTTTCTTGCCCAACCTGGGTGCTTTACTCGTTGGAGAAGTCGATTAGAGAATGGTTCTGTAAATTCTGTTAGTTGGGAAACTACCTCTTCCGACAGTAATGAGAGGTTTTGGTATTGGTAATCTTGTTACTAAAGTCAAGCTCTCTTAGCTAAATGGGGCTGGAGATTTTTAACAAAAAAGAAAGCTTTGTGGAGATAGGTGATTGCTTCTAAATACAAATGGAATGCGAATCAATGGTGGCCATGTATGAAAGGCTCTTGGACGTTTAAAGGACCATGGCCCCAAATCATGAACAGTATTCTCCTATCTGAGGAGTGGTAGAAAATTCGAACGGGTCGAGGGGATAAGACCTGATTTTGGAAGGATAAATTGCTAATGGATTCGCTCCTTTGTGTGGAGTTCCCTAGACTGTTTAAAATTGTGGTTACCAAGACTCGATGGTTAGCCAATTCTGGTTTGATAGTGTGGATGCTGGAAAATGATGGCTCCTTTTCTTTCGGTTAGATGCTTTCTGGGCTTATTGTGAAGCAAGCAGTTTTGGGCAAACAAAAATCTGATCTTATATGAAAAGCATTGTGTCCTAAAAAGGTCAAAGTTTTCTTGTAGAATTTTTCTTTTGAGAGGTTGAGTTGATTTTTGTGGATATCTCATCTCCCTCTCCTTTATAATTCCTCTCTTGATAATGAAAGTTATGTTTCTTATTAAAAAAAAAAGAAAAAAAAAAAGAAAAAAGAAAAAAAGAAGAAAAACTAGAATCCTTACACGTTCAACCAGTAGGAAATACTTCAGATATGGACAAAGTGCGCATTATCAAGCAAATACCTCCTAAGCTTGCATTTACGACAAACAAATAGTGATAGCGTTGTACAAGTATTCAGTAAACAAGAGAAACTTTATGAGGAAGGTGTTGAAGTAGAACAAGTTCTCTGTGATGCTCTAGGTTCAGGATTTTGACCAAGATTCAAAATTCGGATTCAGTACCTAATGGTACTTGTCAGTGAGCTTAGGTTCTCCTTGCTGGACATTTGTAATTCTTTGCCTCAAGACTTCATGTAGCCAACATATGTGCTAGCTTTGAGGTGATCTCATCCATTGCAACCACTATCTATGCACGTTTCAGGTTATTGTATATACGGGCCTAGGTAGTGATAAGAGCTGAGGTATGAGCTGTTTTTCTATGAAAAGCACCTGCAACTACAATTTCCTTACCTAGATGGTACAAAATCCTGCAGTCATAATCTTTCCACCTTCGTTGTCTCATATTTAATTCTTTTGAGATGAAAATGTATTTCAAGCTCCTTTTTTTTTTTTTTTTTGAACAATAAACAAAAAGAAAATGGTTCGAAGATACAAGCTTCCTGAAGGGAATGAAGAAGAAAATAAAGAGAACAAAGAGAACAAAGAGAACCAAGTACAAAAGAACAAAAAACTTAAAAATCACAAAGCTGAAGGCTTTCAATTTGAAGTGGACTTAAAGGAGCGAGAAGGGGTTTTCAAGACTTATGCAAGAAGTTTGCCTCTAATTTTTCAATGATGGATGCATGAGTTTCAAATAACTTCAACTTATAATAGAGATGAATCTCTAAAGTCCTTTTAATGTAAGACTCTCTACAACAAATCGTCTCATTACAAAGAAAAGCCAATTCCACGAGCCGAAAGTTGAGCAATATCAACATCTTTAGACTCCATAAGATAAGCAAATAAGGTTGATGCACGAAGGAAACCTGAAAAAAGATATTAAAAAAATGGCAATAAGTGCAATCAATGGATGAATAAATAGGATAAAGACAATCTCTGAACTTCCGAAGCAATAAAAATAGTGATCTTGAAGAAAAACTTCTTCCTCGAACAAAAGAAAGGCATGTAAAAATATTTTATTCCAAGAGACAAATGAAATTTCGAGGAGCAAATGAAAAAACTACTTTCAAGAAACCACTTTTGAACTTCCAAAGGTTCGGGAGTGTGCTTCAAATGCGAGGAGGGATGTTTGGCTGCCAACTGTTACAATGATAATGCCCCTGATGCAAGACAGTCCTTAAATTCCAACCAGGCAAATGCAAGCAGACTAAACAGATAGTTAAGGTGATTTCCATCATTCGTTTGGAGGTAGATAACTTAAATGTCGTAGTGATAGGTACGTTACCCATTATTGGTCACTATGCAGTAGTATTATTTAATTTAGGCTATACTCATTCGTTTATATCTGCCTCCTTTTCAAGTCGAGCTAAGTTAGATTTGGAATTTTTAGGATATGTTTTGTCTATTTCCACCCGATCAAGGGTCACTTTGTTTGCTAATGAGGAAGTAAAAGTTTGTTAGGTGTTATTATCATATAATTTGTTGGATATGATATACTGATAGTCCTGGACATGATATACTGTTATCATTGGTATGGAATGGTTAGCTGACAGTCATGACAACATTGATTGTTATCACAAGGAAGTGTGTTCAGAACACCATTGAGAAACAAACTTCAAGTTCAAAGGATCCCAAACCTAAATCATCCTAAGATGGTTGAGAAACAAACTTCAAGTTGAAAGGATCTCGAACCGAAATCGTTTCTAAGATGGTCTTTGCGTTAAGGGCGAAAGGGTTGATCAAGCCAACAAGCATGGGCCCTTTTGGCTAGTGCGGTCGACACAAGATTTATGGAGGTCGTTCTGGCCTTGGGATTAGAAGTTAATGAGTTCATAGATATGTTCCCTAAAAACCTCCGAGGATTGTCACCCAAATGGGAGATAGATTTCAATATAAATTTCCAGCTAGGAACAACTTTCCTTTCTAAGGCTCCATATAGAATGACCCAATAGAGTTGAAGAGCTAAGTTAAAGATCCAGGAACTACTGGACGAGGGCTTCATACATGGCAGTGTAATTTCTTGGAGCGTACTAATTTTGTTTGTGAAGAAAAAAGATGGATCCATGCATCTTTAGACTATTGTGAGTTGAACATGGTAACAATAAAGAACAAGTACCCACTTCCTTAGTTACAAGGAGCAATGGTGTTTTTCAAGATCGACTTTTTGGACATTAAATTTTTCAAGGACTTGATGAATAGAGTGTTTAAGGAGTTTTTGGACACCTTCGTAATTGCATTTATTGACAATGTTGGTGAGTTGTGTAGTTTCCTGGAGTTAGCAGGCTATTGCTGATAGTTCGTCCAAGATTTCTCCACCATAGTTATATACCTTTAACTCAGTTGTATATGAAAGGTAGTTGTTTGATTGGAGTGAGGCTTCTGAGGCGAGCTATTAGGAGCTTGCCAGGTGAAAGATTATGAGCGTAACTATTTGATCTAGATTTGGACTTAGCAGTTATGTAGAGAGAAAATTCAAATTTTCACGAACTATAAAGCTCGAACTACTTTTTCTCTTGGAAAAAATTATAAACATGAGTCGAAGAACTATAAATGCCCAACAATGAGATCCTAACCTCATCGACAAGTTTCGTCAAGTGTCAAATCTTGATTCTTAATCATGGTTCGAATCCTAGGCTTGTGGCATTACAGATGATATCAATACAGAACATCGTCTAGTTGATATGAATCAAGAAACTGGTGGACATATGACACTCGAGTAGAGGAGGGGTATATGAATAAACCGAGACCACATCCAAACGAGAAGGACATGATGATATTCCAGTATGGTTAAGAAAAGCTTAAAAGAACTGATAGTTACTATCTATACCAACAAGGTACATTTTTTTCGGCGACTCAATCATAAAAACTCCAAAGTTAAGTGTGCTTGGTTTTGAACAATCCTATATTGGGTGACTTTTTGGGATTTTCTAAGCATACTAAAATGACCCGACTTGTGTTGGTCTGTAGGGACACTCTTCACTCTAAAAGAATTCAAGATAAGTAGGTTAGCATCCCAGGTCGTGAAGGATTCTTGGAAATGTCAAGGTTGGAATCCAGATTTAGAATCGTGGGCCTAGGCGTATATCAATGTACTTCCTCTACTCAACTTAATGAGAATTCAGCAACCCAAGGACCCAAAGGCTTAAAACATCTTATATGTTGGGATAGAGCGTCCAGACCTTTGGATAAAGGGGTCTAGGAATTAGGGATTTGAAATAAAGAAAAGTGAGACTCCTCCAGCTACAAATAGGAAGGGATAATTTTTTTTAAAGAACCTAGTCAGTTGTAGCACAAAGTGTTTGTCTGCGTTTATAGGAAAATATTGCAATTACAATACGCCTTAGATTTTAGATCCCAAGGCCTCAATATGGACTCGCCCCCATCACGATTGAAAACTCTATTTTTCTTAATGTATCCTTGGTCTGGAATGTGGAGTATTTTATGTACTTTTTTTGGGTTCTTTGTTGTGGTGCTTCTTTTCAGAAGTTGGTTTGGTTTGGTTTTTCTGTTGGCAGTTCATTTTATTCTCTTTTCAAGGAGCTCTTTGTAACTCATGCATCTAGCTTTTCATAACTTCACAAAATAATATTGTTTCCTTGGAACAAAAAACCAACACTTGGAGGATTTTTCTACGATAGCTTATTTTAGAAACATTAATTCCATCAAAAGACTTAATTCTGTTTTTAAAAATCGAATGGAAACTTCATGGATCTATTAGACACAAAATTGAAAATTTAGAGACCTATTAGACACTATTTAAATTAAGGGACTATATAGATACAAATCTAAAAATTTAGAGTTGTTAAGCTAATATGAACTTGTACCCTTCCAGCATAAAGTTCCGCATCTACCACTGAATACTGACAACTGTGATATTTTTTGTGTAGATGCCATATTGTTTGTTGATGGATGGGCTCTCCAAGGCAGGTGCTATTAGAGAAGCAAAGGCAGTTTTTGATCAAATGAAAGAAAAAAACGTTAAATCTGGTATGTTTTCTCCTTTTAGATTTGAAGTTATAAACCGCAACTAAAATGTACTATGAAGTCATTCCTAACTGTGTTTCTGCCTTTTCCTTTTCTACGTGTAACGGCCCAAGCCCACCGCTAGCAGATATTGTCCTCTTTGGGCTTTTCCTTTCGGGCTTCCCCTCAAGGTTTTTAAAACGCATCTGCTAGGGAGAGGTTTCCACACCCTTATAAAGGTGTTTCGTTCTCCTCCCCAACCAGTGTGGGATTTAACAATCCACCCCCTTCCGGGCCCAACGTCCTCGTTGGCACTCGTTTATTTCTCCAATCGATGTGGGACCCCTGCCAAATCCACCCCCCTTCGGTGCCCAGCCTCCTCGCTGGCACATCGCCCGGTGTCTGGCTCTGATACCATTTGTAACGGCCCAAGCCCACCGCTAGCAGATATTGTCCTCTTTAGGCTTTCCCTTTCGGGTTTCCCCTGAAGGTCTTTAAAACGTGTCTGCTAAGGAGAGGTTTCCGCACCCTTATAAAGGGAGTTTCCTTCTCCTCCCCAACCGATGTGGGATCTAACAATCCACCCCCCTTCAGGGCCCAGCGTCCTCGTTGACACTCGTTCATTTCTCCAATCGATGTGGGGCCCCCGCCAAATCCACCCCTCTTCGGGGCCCAGCCTCCTCGCTAGCACATTGCCTGGTGTCTGGCTCTGATATCATTTGTAATGGCCCAAGCCCACTGCTAGCAGATATTGTCCTTTTTGGGCTTTCCCTTTTGGGCTTCCCCTCAAAGTTTTTAAAATGCGTCTACTAGGGAGAGGTTTCCACACCCTTATAAAGGGTGTTTGGTTCTCCTCTCCAACCAATGTGGGATCTAACATATAGAGATATCACCTTTATTTTCACATTAAATTCGTATTGGTGTCTTCAAAGGAATCTTCAATTCTTTAAGTATCCTTTTGCCCAATATGCATCAGTATAGACTTCTAGTTGGAAGTGATTATGCTATGCCTTTTGAATAAAATAGCTTTTTCAAGGGCCCCTTTTAGATATCTCAAAATTTTGTAGACAACTTCAAAATGAGTTGGTCCAGGTGCAAGCATAAACTGACTTACATTGCTTATGAAATATGCAATATCAAGTTGTGTATGAGATAAATAAATTAATCTTCCAACAAGTCTTTGGTATCGTTCCTTGTCCTTTATTTCTTTTGCTTCAACTTGTAACTTTAAATTAGGTTCAATAGGAGTTTCTACGACCCTGTTACCAAGTAAGTCAAGAACATATTTTCTTTGATCAACAAAGATACCCTTCTTCGATCTTGCAATTCTTAGGAAATATTTCAACTCTCCTAGGTCCTTGATTTGAAACTCACTTGCAAAATTTTTCTTGTGATCAACTAGACCTGCTTCATCATCACATGTGAGAATAATATCATCTACATAGACAATCAAATTCAAGATTTTCACCGCGTTTATAGAATATAGTATGATTTGCTTGACTCTGAAGAAATCCATGATTGGATACAATCTTTAATGCTCAAACCAAGCTCTTGGAGATTGTTAAGATCATAAAGAGATTTCTTTAGTTTGCAAGTTTACTACATCCTATTTCCTTTTTAAAAACCAAGTGTTAGGCTGATAAATACCTCTTCCTCAAGATTTTCATGTCAAGTTGGTCAAGTGCGAATCTCTGAATTAACTACAAGGGACAAACGAACTCTAATGTGGTTTATTTTAGCAACATGAGCAAATGTTTATTGATAATTTGAATAGTCGAAGAAGTAGGAACGACAGAAGGATTACTAGGGTTTCCAGTTTCATTTGTCGAAGTCTCACATTGGCTCTCTAAAGAATCAAGTATCGGTTCTTGTTTCTTTGAATGAATTTTTTTCTAGTATAAAACTTCAACTCAAGAACTTGGTTGGTAGGAACATTTTGTAGTATTTCTCCCCCTAATTGAGAAGTTTCTATACTTGGCATCAAAGGACTAGTCGCATTAAGACAAAGAAGACTAAGAAAAGGAAATACAAACATCCCAAAAGTTAACTTGGCATCAAAGGACTAGTCGCATTAAGACAAAGAAGACTAAGAAAAGGAAATACAAACATCCCAAAAGTTAGTTTTTTTTTTCGCCTAAGGATCAAAACATTTATAACCTTTTTTACTTGAAGATTCACCCAAAAATGCATTTAACAACTCGATGATCAAGATCATGCCAAAAGTGACCAAGTATGTGAACATGAGTAGTACACCCAAAAACTTTGAGAGGTATATCATAATAAATGTGGAACGATGGAAAAACATTTTAAAAACCGTAAATGGGCATTTTAAAGTTCGAGTTCTTACTAGACATCTTATTTATTAGGTAGGTAATTGTGAGTCTTGTTTTCCTCCATAAGTATTTTGGAACATGTATGGAAAACATTTTTGCAATATTATAGACTAATGAACAGTATCTTGTAAAACATTTACCAAAAAGTTCTTCAAGATACTTGGTTCTATTATTTGAGTGTAAAATGAAAATTTTGGTTTGAAATTAGGTTTTAATTATATTGTAATTTTTTTCTTTTAAAATGTCTTTCACCTCAAACTTTTTTCCACTAAATAAACTTAAGATAGACGAGTTTGGTCGTCAAGAAAAGTAATAAACCATTTTTGTCAACTATGAGTCTTAATTTTTATAAGGACCCCAAACATCACTATGAATTATCAATAAGGTTTTGAAGCTTTGTAGGGTTTTGGAAAACACTTTTAATCATGAAAGAAACAATCAATTCCCTAAAATAACTTCGGAAGTAAATACATATAAGAAAAGTTGGGATGTACTGACCTAAGACGCCAAAGCATAATTTGTTCTTTAATAGAAAGAGAGCTAATACAGATGAGACCTTGAGTAATTTTAGTACCAACAGAGCCTTCATCAAAGTAGTAGAGGCCATCAAGCATCCTAACACTTCTAATCATCTTCTTCGATTCTTGATGTTGAAAATATAATGAGATTCAAAGAATATAATATGACAATTAAAGTTTATAGAGTTTACTGATATATAAAAGATTACAGGTTAATTTATGGACATGAAGGATCGACTGTAGGGAGTTATTTCTAGTCAATTTAATGGCCCTATTCCTGCCATAAAAGAATAACTACTACCTAAATTCTTTTTTTTCTTTCTAAATTTCAATACGGAGGAGAGTATGAGTCAAACATATGAGACGAACTTGTGATGTGATCAGAAGCTACAAAATCAATAATCCAGGGAGACGAATTACTACAAGAGAAGGCCTTAGGATATTACTCTGTGCCAAAGATACACATGAAATTTTAAAAGGTAAATTGGTCGATAGCAACTTCAAGAGTTGATGAATTTGATCCCTACCAAATGGTGACACTTTAATCGAACTGAACCAAAAAACTAATCTGAACCAACCAGACTTGAACCGAACCAAACTAGCCAGATTTGAACCAAATCAGACCTGATTTGAAAGGACATGACAACCATGAACAATCAAGCAAAAATATTTCAAACCCATGAATAATGCAGAGACGTTGAATGCATGCAACAGTTGCGGGACAGAGGCAACGAATGAAGCAACAGTACTGCAGAGATGCAACAATAGCAAACTAGGCCACAATGGAAAGACCCACGGTGAAGGGCCAACGGTAGTTGCCGGTTCTAAATGGCCACCGCAAAAAAAAGAGAAAAAAAAAGAAAAGAAAAAAGAACAACCGACCCTACAAATGCAAACCTGCTACCAAAGAGACATTGCAGAAGGTTGAATGTGCCGTTTCGATTGGTGGCTAGGTGACAGCTAGGATTAGATGGTGGCTAGGGGTTTTGAAGGCCACCATGAATTTTAGTGCTCTGATGCCATCTTAATTTTGAGAGAATCTCAATATCCTTGTTATTCAATATGTGCAATTTAGGTTTTCTTATATAGAAAAAAGTTGAGACAATAAATATGAAATATTTTACAAATAATATTTACATGCATTCGTAAATAGTAGAAATTCCAACTTCTTTTCTTATGAACCGCAAGATCAATTATCTTTTTTCGTCTCACAGATGGCTATGCCCACAGCATCATGATATCAGCTTTTTGCCGAGGTGGGCTTCTAGAAGAAGCAAAACAGTTGGCTAAGGATTTTGAAACCACATATGACAGATATGACATTGTAATATTGAACACAATGCTCTGTGCGTACTGCAGAGCAGGAGAAATGGAGAGTGTCATGCAAATGCTTAGGAAAATGGATGAATTAGCAATCAGTCCAGATTATAATACCTTTCATATCTTAGTCAAATATTTCTGTAAGGAGAAACTATATCTACTTAGCTGTAGGACCTTGGAGGACATGCATCGTAAAGGCCACCAACCAGATGAGGTAAAGTTTTGTTATTTTCTATCAATTAATTTTCTTCAAGGAATTTACTGTCATCAATTACTGCTTTAGTACTGATGTAAACAATATCAAGAGAGACAGAATAGGAAAGAAAATAAAAAGAACAAGAACTGATCGCATTTTAATGTCGACTGTTATACTCTCTGCCCTATTGTTTCATTTGAAAGTTGATACATTTGCTGATTTATTCTTTGTTAAAAGTTAAAAAGTATGATACCTTTTTCAATTGTTCATTCTATCTTAAACCAATTATTATACCCTTTATAAATGTTTTGGTCCCCCTGAAGAAACGTGTTGTGTGTTGTCTAACTGATATGGCACAGAACCAGAACTTAATCCATACAGAGTTTAGGAATTTTCAATATAAAGTAGTGATATGAACCACGACCAAGGAATTTCCATACCTCAAGGTCCAATTACAAGGACGAGGGCCAAGAAGCTACAACAAACCTTGTACACTTATATTCAAGCTATGGTGAGCTCATCAAAGGAAATTCTAGAAGACGTTGGAGACCTCCCGTATATGTTGTGCAACTTAAAGTGCATTTAATGCATCTCTTTCTTGAAGCTCAACTTTGCACAACATATACGGGAGGTCTCCAACGTCTTCTAGAATTTCCTTTGATGAGCTCACCATAGCTTGAATATAAGTGTACAAGGTTTGTTGTAGCTTCTTGGCCCTCGTCCTTGTAATTGGACCTTAAGGTATGGAAATTCCTTGGTCGTGGTTCATATCAAGTAGGATCAACGGAGTTGTTTAACTTTATTTTTAAGCGTGGGAGATCGCAGGTTTCGTTTCTACATTTCATATTCGCATTGGAAAAAATGTACTAGATTTTCTTGATCAGAATTGGTTTACTCACTCCAAATGCAACATTATGCAGGAACTCTGTTCATCTTTAATATCATCTCTTGGGACGATACGGGCTTATTCAGAAGCATTTTCAGTTTACAATATATTGAAATATAGTAAAAGAACAATGTGCAAGGCACTCCATGAAAAGATTTTGCATATTCTAATTGCAGGTCGACTTCTCAAAGATGCGTATGTTGTTGTCAAGGTATTTAATAATTATTTATCTATCCGTATTTAATTTTCAACTCTATACTTCGATATCATCTATGCTGTAAATTTTGTTTCCTTGTAGGACAATGCAGGACTGATTTCTAAACCTGCCATAAGGAAGTTCGCTTTCAAATTTATGAAGTTTGGTAACATCAACTTGATAAACGACGTAATGAAGGCAATCCATTGTACTGGATATAAGATTGATCAGGTGAATTATTAATGGACATAGATTACATGCTTGATGTGTATAATATAATACATTATAAGTTACTTCTTTTTCTTGCTCAGGATTTATTTATGATGGCTACATCACGTTTCATTGAGCTACCTGAAAAGAAGGATTTGTTTATTCAATTGCTACA
Organism: Cucurbita ficifolia; assembly: GCA_033971965.1. Classification (NCBI taxonomy): domain Eukaryota; kingdom Viridiplantae; phylum Streptophyta; class Magnoliopsida; order Cucurbitales; family Cucurbitaceae; genus Cucurbita; species Cucurbita ficifolia. Next base: position 8,198,467 of record CM066975.1, on the reverse strand, counting down.
ATGGATGCCTGGTCAGGGTTATGTTGTTGACTCATCAACCAGAAACCTTATCTTAAAGAACTCACATTTGTTTGGTCGCCAGCTGATTGCCGACATTCTGTCAAAGCAGCATCTAGTGTCAAAAGCTACAAGATCTCATGGGTATATTAATAAGTAAATTTTAGGCGAAGGAGATAATTGATCTTGTTTGACATTAGATTCTTGGGTTGGATAATGTGGAGATCAAAGATAGGGTTGTTTGTTAGTATGACTGGTAAAACCCTTACATTTATTCTAATATATGCAGTGTATTTGTTGTGATGTTGGAGACTGGAGCTATCTTATTGAAATCTCATTAGTAAAATGTAGAGAAAGATTGTGTAATGGCTCAAGCCTACTGCTAGCCGATATTGTCCTCTTTGGGCTTTCCCTTTCGGGCTTCCCTTCAAGGCTTTAAAACGTGTCTGCTAGGGAGAGGTTTCCACACCCTTATAAAGGGTGTTTTGTTCTCCTCCCCAACCGATGTGGGACATCACAGATGGATCCCACATGGTTGGTACAAAGCACTGAAGCTTATATCTTGACCTGTACTTGTGTTTCTTCGTGTTGGATAACAATATTGCTGCTCCACCCATTTGAAATAGAGTGTTGTAGATAAGCATGGACCTTGTTTCTGCTGTATATTCATTTGGTGTTACACTGTTTCGAACTAAAGTCGTTTGAATTTTTGTGAACTCTCAGAGCTTCGTCTCCTAAGTGTTCGGTGAACTTGGGCATCGATCGGTCTCAAATAGCAAATCAAATCTAAGGCAGGTGATTATCTTTGTAAAACATAAGCATTTGGTTGTAAATATGTCCATTCCAGCCTCTAATGTAATGAAAAGATGTGAGGGCAGAAGTATACAACTTTTTGTTGTCATGCCAAACAAGGAGGCACACTGAAAATTATATGCACATCTCTGTTGTGATTCCTCTTTTGAGTAATATTTGCAGACACAAGCTAATCAGCTTGAAGTTGTCCTAATGAGAAAATTAGGTAATGAGCGTGCTCCTTGTTCCACACAAATTTGGTTTAATAATATTATTTTTTATTAGAGAGAGAATCCATTGTTTAGGCAGTTCAATGTAGCTGCAAAATTATTATTATTATTATTTCTATCAGTGCGAACGTGAAAAAAAGAGTTTGTTTTCTCAAAATCATAATCTTATTTGTATTTTGCTTCAGAATTTAGGAACACTAAATTGTGTTGGTATGTTGGTATGTGACGACTAGTTCAATTATTATTATTATTATTATTTTATTTATTTATGTTTTGTGAATTAATTATTAGTGTATCGATTCTAAATTTATTTTCTATACTATAATTTAAAATTTGCTATAACCAACGAATTTTAACAAAATAATAATAATAGTAATAATAATAATAATAACAATAAAAGTCTCATTTTGTATGGTATTATACATAAATTTCAAATTAGGAGATTGTAATTTAGCCGTTAAAATATTTTCTACATTAAAAGGATTATTTATGGTTTTTACTTTTTATTTTTAATTTTTTAATTTTTTAAATTCTTTTTTTTTTTGAGTCGAACATGCATTTGTTTAATCAATTAAACTATTTTAAAATTGAAAAATAGAAATAGTGTAAATAGGTAAAATTATGAAATCAAATTTACAAGGGTTTAGGTTTAGGGTTTAGGGTTTAGTCAATCGAAACTAAATTTGAAGTATCGAACATTTCTTTTGAAATTATCTATTATCCCTCTCACGCTAAACCCCCTGCCAGCACGCCGCCGCCGCGACTACGTCTCCACCAATATTTACCGGCGAAGCTAACCTCCCCCTACCCTCCAGGAAACGGAAATCTTAGACGAGTGTTCCTGAGAGGCGAACACATCCACGCGGAACGGCGAGTTTTCCCTTGCCGCGATCGGGACGCAAGGCAACTAACCAACCCTGTGTGTTAGCTTCCTTTCGGACACGAATCGGCGAGGACTCACGCCAACCAATCGGTAAAACTTTATTGAACAATCTCCTTGGGTCGATTAAATTGTTTCAGACTAGAATAGGTTCTAAACCTAGTTTACCATATTTTGCTAAGATAGGAAATTTGAACCAATAGGAATTGAACTGCGTTAAAAACTTGGGGTAAGTACTTCTGCCTTGTGGGAAATTGTGACTTTTCAATTGTTTTACTTGATAGTGGGCTTGTTGCTCAATGCATGTTGAACGCATTATATTTTATTTATCTGCTAATTGATTTCAATAAGATAGCATGCTGAAATGTTGTTGATAGACGATTGTTTTGTTATAGTTTAGTGCTGTAGTTGAGTTAGAAGGATGCTGCTTTGTATGGGTATGTGAGAAAGCATGAAGTTTAGGTTCATGTTTCGTTCTTGTGGTTCGGCAAGTTGTGGTTATGCATAAGAGACTAAGGAAGTAAACCTGTTTATTATGATAGATGTTGAGGCGTCTGAGTGAAATGAATCTGTGGAAGGGGTCCAAGGGACCGAGACTGATATGTTTTGAGCCCTAGACTGTGTCGAAATCATAAGCATATTAGCTGAAAGGAGGGATTTTATATCTCTTAAGAAGTCAAATCTGCTGTATTTCATTTAGTGCTTCATATTATCCCTCCTATTATTACTTATTAGAATCCCTTTGGATATTAGTAAGATGGAAAAAGTTGTTTGTCCCTTCCCTGTCTCAAACCGCTTTTCTTTCTCCATCTGAAAGGTTAAAGTCCCTAGGAAGATTAAAAATTGTGTGGCAGACTTTTCATGGCAGAGACAACACTATGGACCTTGTTTAAAAGCATTCTTCCCTTCTGTTGTACTTGCAATGGTGTATTCTTTGTGGGTGTTTGGTAGAGGACTTGCATTGCTTTTGTGGGGCTATCAGTTTATTCAATCTCTCTGGGTTTGTTGATTGGAAATTTTTGGCTTATGTTTGGCGTGAAATCGCGATGGTTACACTATTGTTGAGGAGTTGCTCTTGGGTTTGCCTTTTAGGAAGAAGGATAAAGTTTTATGACAAAGTTAGTTTCTTTAATATTTTGTGGGGAGTTTGGCTCGAGAGGAACATTAGGATTTATAGGGAAATGGCGAGGTTCAATGCCTCCTTGTGGGCGTTGTCACCAGGCATTTTTGTAACTATGTCCTTGATTTTGTTGTTTTGGAATTCCTTTTTGTAGTTTGAATGGGTCTCCTTTTTTTGTTGGGGTTGTTTTTTGTAAGCCTTTGTATACTCTTGGTCTAAATTCGAGGTTGTTATACATGCTTTAACTAAACTTCTGAGAAATATCTTGATAAGTGTATGAAGATTGAATTAAGTCTCAAGACGTTGTTATAATGGGTTGACTCGGTCAAAGTCATCGACACTATGGAGAAGTTGACTAGAGACTTCATGTGGAACTGTGGTGTTTGTATTCTGAGATTTAATTTGGTTAGTTTGAATTGGGCTTCGTTGCCTATCCAATATGGTGTCTTGGGGTAGGTTCCTTCCAGTTGAGGAATCACCTTGTGGAGAACAGTTTGAGTCTTGGGGTGGATCAAAACCTCTCAAAGGTGCTCGCGGGGGTAGGCCTTGATTCAACATTGTTGATGGTAATGCTCTCTTTTATTTTTTGGAGTTAAAGTTGAGAACGACAAAAGAATTCATTTTTGGGAGGTACCTTGAGCCCAGTCAGCCCGGCTTTTGCAAGTATATCCTGACATCTATTTGATTCCCTCGAAGAAAGGTTCTTTAATTTTGGATTGCTGGGTTATGATTGGTCGGCCTGGATTCTTGGGGGTAAGAAGAAGATAATTTGACAGAATTTTTGTATTGGACAGCTATTATCGAGATAATTGGCTCTGTTTAGTTGGGGAAGGGTCATGACAACTATGTTCGATCCTTGACTCTGTGGAAAATTTCCTCCAAATCCCCCCTTTTGAAGCTCGCTGCCATGTCAACAAAGTTGCAAACCACCCTAATTAAACTGGCTGGGAGTTTTTTGATTTCAAAAGAAGTATGATTCTTTTTATGGTTGTTTGCATACATGAGCCTCAATACCCACGAGAAGCTTCGAAGGAAATTTCTTAATTGGTCTTTTTTCCCCTCGGTTTGTTGCTTATGTTCCAAGGTTGGGAGTTCTCAAACCATCTGTTCGTGCATTGTCCTTTTCCCTATGAGGGTGGTTTGAGGAGATTGGTTCATCATTATGCTTACCTAGATTGGTGGATGACTAGCTTGTGGAAGCCCTTACAGGCTGGAGCTTTAAAGGAAAGGCTAAGATCGACATGGCTGAGCAAGCCCCTTTGTCCAGTCAGTTCATTACTTTCAAAGTTGGAAATGGGCAGAAAATTTACTTTTGGAAGGATTGTCCGCGAAGCAGAACGGGGCAAGGATGGGGAGGGCTTGTCCTGCCACCTACTTCAATTCCCATCCCCTAAAACTTTCCATTTATTTTTGTGGGGATCGGGGTGGGATTCCCTAAAGAAAATTTAATTTGCAGGGATCGGGTTTCTCATGGTGAATTCTTTTTCAAAATATATATATTAAAAATTATTCATTTCAATAAAATATTTTTAATGGATAATTTCTATTTTTCAATATAATTTCTATTAATAAAGGTAAAACATCTTAATAAATCCAATAATATTTCATAAGCGAAAATATAATAGAATGATCTACCAACATAATTTTTAAAAATTCAAATTTCAATATTACAGCATAGTCTTTAACACTTATAAAAAACTTAAACAAATGGAAGCAAGAAATGTGTATATACAATATAATATAAATGCATTATAGGTTAGTTTTGTGTCTCATATGTACACACACATATATAAAGTAGGGTGGGGCAAGGTAGGGAACTGGGTGGGGATGGGGAATATTCTCCATTCTCGGCTTCGTTTAGCTATTGGAGAGAAATCCCTCCTCACTTTCTCCCTTATTCCCCGCTCCAACCTGTGGGTCCCTAGTCCCGTGAGTTAAATGGACATTTTTAGATGTGTGAATTGGAGATTCCCCTTTGTGAAGCCTTTCCTGAGATTTATAACCTTTCCCTTCGAAAAGAACCAATGGTGGCGGATTGTTTTTTGTAACAGTGTACTGACACGATCTTTTTTAGTGGTGCTCTGGCTATGGAAATTCTTTTGTAATTACAATCTTCTCAGAATTATTGTAGATTGGAAGACTCTTCTTTTGTTGGTCTTCTTGTTTCTTTTTGAGTTTGTGACTTTTTGGAGGGGCCCTTCGTCCCTAGGCTGTTCCTCTTTGTGCTTTCTCTGGAATATGTTCTTTCTTCATATAGTATATAAAAATGTCTGAAAAGGAAAATCGATGTTGTACTACTAACACTGCGTAATAAATATTCCTATTTTTTTAAAAAAGAAACTATCAAGGCGCATTGCAATGTGTTAAATATGATTGAGAGTTGGGGTTGAGCTCTAATTCATTATTTAATGATTTTCTTCAAAAAAGTAAAAACTGAACAAAAGAGAAAAAGCATTACTGAGAAGAGTATTTGCTCCCTTAATTCTCAAATTATATTTTCCCCCTCTTTCAGAGAAACTCCAACTGTTCTACCCCATATAGAGCTATGAATTCTCCAGCTTCACACGAGGAGGAAGAGGATCACGGAGAGGTCTTCCTTGATGAATCTGACATAATTCAGGAAGTTGTGGTTGATGATGAAGGTCTCTCTTTCCTACTGTTGATTGTGAGTGTGTGTGTATGTGTTGCTGTGAATTTTGCTTTACTAATGATTTGATTTATTCTGTCAATTTTAGATCTTCCTGATGCTGTTGATGAAGAAGGCTCTGATGATGAATTTGTTGGTATGAGATGTTATTTTCAGTAATCTTGCTTGCTTAATGCTCGATATTCCTGAAGAACATTTCTATTATATAGGTTTATAAACATTATTATATTTGAAGATTATTTAGCAATTTATTTGAGTATTCTGCTCTGTAAATGTGTTGCATTTATTGTGTGTTTTCAGATGACGCCGATGATTCACTTCATACTTTTACTGGCCATACTGGTAAGAATCTATTCTAATTGTTTTTCAATTTATGTGGTAAATTATATCTGAATGTATAGTGTTTTCATTTCATTCATTTGTTCTTTTCTGCGAGGTGAAATATTTATTTGTTGAATTATTTGATGACAACGAATACCTATGTTTGAAATGTTTGAATCAAATTGGAGTAGTGTTAGCTCTACTAAATTCACCTAATCTAACAATGTGAGGCTTATCCTTATTCATCTTATAAGTGGAGGTGTGTTTTTTACTTTTCATGCATATGTTGAAGTTAATTTGATTATTAAACCTGTCTTCTCATATTAATGGAGCTTTAGTTTTTTTTTTTTTTAAACGAAACTTTTTATTAAAAAAATGAAAAGAGAGTAGAGCTCAAAAGATACCATCTCCACAGGGGAGAGAAGCAAAACTAAAAAATGAAAAATACGAAGAACACCTTTTAAATTGAACATAAATCCTGAAGAGAAGTCCAACAAATGGCTTGATTACAAGATTTATGCTCGAGAGATACAGTCTCCATCTCAATCAGGGCTTAAGAAAAAATGCGTCACGCGTTTTAATGATCTTCAACCACAAGCTTTCTTCCAAAGCGACTGTAAATGCTCTTCATGCAAAGAACATGCAATAACTTCCTCTGGATAGGACCTTCAAGAAAAACAGCAGGACATGCAAATCTCATTTGGAATTTGTCGAATTTAATGTTCCATCAACCACCTTTTAACCTCGGAAGCATGCACTAAACGTGTTCGAAGAACATCCAAGGGATTTGAAAAGTCTCCAATACTAAATTGTTTTTTAAGAAGAAAAAAAAAGTTGACCAGAACATAAAGCAACATCACCAAATCTTAGAAAGGTACTGCCCCTATTTTTTTCATTTATCTCGTTTGAGGTTAGAAGAAAACCACAATGGCTTCTTTTTACGTCAATGAAAGAACAGGAGGAATCCAAAAGATTGAGAGTTTGTTGAGAAATACTAGCCAGACCCCCAAAGTAAGTTCCAATAGCTTCAAAAGTTTGGCTTTCCCAATATATTAGAGGTAAGTTTTGTTTTATTGAAATTCAGGCACAATAACATATGATATAATTTAAAATGCTATGCTTTCATCTAGATTAATTTTCGAGCTTCAATTGAAAAACACTTTTTAACCTCCACCTTCCAACTGGCTCAAGAACCAAAGGGGTTTTCCCATTTTCCAGTCTGAGGATAGCTTTATTCATCCATGAAGGGGGTTAATTTGACTACTGATATTCAAATGTTCCTCAAGAGCCCTCTTGATATCCTAGTTATCATATGCGTAATCTGGTTTCAACTAAATTTCACAAAAGTTCAGAAGAGGCATAGTTCATTTCTTTGACGTCATATTGGATTTGGCAATACCTGCACAAGACTTGGAAGATCTGGTTTCTCCCTTAAAAAAAAAAAAAAAAAGTTACACATTACAGACAAAAACTATAACGACCCTAAATTTCTACATACTCAGAGTCGCTACTAACGTCTCATACTCATCTCTTATGCTGAAATATAACTCTTAAAAGAAAACTTCATCTATAGTATAAATGTCGAAAACATTTAAAACATCCTCACTCTGGAAAACACAAATACAAAATAAATTAAATCGATGAAATGTAAAACAACCTATTCTAACCTAAGACTAGGAATTTAAATATGAGTCTACCCTATGCACATGCCACAGTCTCTGCTTGCGATGCCGTCGTCATCCGTACATGTGCGCCTTGCCTTTACCTAAAAAATGATGTGGCACGGCCTGAGTATTTCGAAGAATACTCTCTAAGTGAACGTACTATAGGGGGCCATGCAAATGCAAATACATGCAATCATGCTCTTGGGACCTATCTCTATCTCATCTAGGGGTGACCTCCAGTCTCGGACTACTATGGATGTGTAGTACTTCCCTACACACGACCCACACGTGCAAGTGTGAATCTCCAGGGGGCTTGCACACCCCCTGGACCCTCTCTGGTCAAGCTAATTGTCTGTAATGACGTTCGGAGGTCAGCGGAACCCTGGTGTCATGCTCCCCATGAACACTCTCATCATCATACTGTGCACGTCCGCACTCATTATCTCTAGGGGAAGTATCCCTATGCTTGTGTACATACAACATGCATGAGGTCCCTCTAATTTCCATCTTAATATCTCTTCTGACACAACCCTCTAGTCTCATCTCTTTGTTACATTAAGTAACATATGCTCGATGGATATTTATATTAATATCATTTTCATGCTCTTAGGGTTGTGTCCTAGGTCGATCTATCGACATGATGTAATATGACACTCATCATCATATAGCATGCTTAATATGAAAAACATCAGCATATTAAGATAAACGTCAAGCAATCATCATACTCATCATAACACCATTAAATGCATCAAACATATCAAGTACGTCATACATCGTAATATAACTCACGTACATCATCATGCATCATAACTCATACATCATCATATAACTAGCGTTCGGCATCGTACGATACAGCTCATACATCATCATAACTCATATATCATCATAGCTTATACATCGTAAATTGTAACTCATACAATTTCTAGCCTATTCTATAGTAAGGCCACTTACTTGATTAGCTGAAGTTGGTGTCACCAATTTATCCTTAATGAAAGTTCGATTGTCTTTTGAAATCCATGTCAACCTATGTGAGCCCATGACATCGATTTTAAATTTCAAACTTTTGCCAAACTATTTCGCTAAAATTTACAATGGTTCATGTGTTAGACTTCGTGGAGACATTTTACTTGATTAGAGTCTTGGAATTGATTAGACTCTTGGAATTTATTTATTTATTTATTTTTTTGGTATGTTTATACATACATTTCTATATTTATATATATATATATAAAACTTACATTTATCCTATTTTTCTTTTGTTTCTTCCTCCAATAAATTATTATAGATAAAATTTTGAATCCCTCGTGAAGGAATTCTATTTAATTAAGTTACAGTTAAATTAATGCTCCCTTTGAAAAAATTGTTAAAATTAACAAGTTTTATAAAGTTGCATGAGTCATAATTCAAAAAGTTGAACTCAAACGGGTTAATTTCCTTGTTTCCTCTGTTACAGGCGTCCAAAAATTCTGGGCAGAGTAAAAAACTTCATCTTCATGATTATTTGTGTGCTAACAATTTTTATAAAAATCTCATTTTCTATGGTTAGTGTTTCGAGGATATAAACATGCTAACAATTTAATACTATCCTGATTTTCCCTCTTTTTTCTCTGCTTGTTTACTTTTCTTTTTAATTATGTTCCCAGGTTTTTTTTTTTGCCAATTTTAATGGTTCTTACTTTTTCTCTAAAAATGGCTACTGATTAGGGGAAGAGTCGTGTGAGAGTTTGGCGGAGGGATGAGATTAGTTGTTATTATTATTTTATTTATTTAAAAAAAAAAAAAATTCCAATCGTTATAGAAATGCACTCTAGGAATAGCTTTTTTAATTTTTAATTTTTAATTTTTCCCCTTCACTTAGATCTTAATATTGATATTTTCTCATTTCTATAATGGAAGTTCATGTTGGTGTAACTCTTTTCCTTAGGTGAGGTTTACACGGTGGCTTGTAGTCCAATAGATGCCATGTTAGTTGCAACAGGTGGTGGAGATGACAAAGGATTTATGTGGAAGATTGGCAGAGGAGATTTTGCACAGGAGCTTACTGGTTTGTGCAATGATACTGTAAATTTATGTATATCCTTTTGTTTTCACTTCCAAAAGCATTGCATTGTGCTTGCTAAGTAGCAATCCCACTTCCCCTTGGCTAAACCTGTGAATTAGCATATTAGATGTAATATTTGATAATTTTTTCTAACCGATTCAAGGGCAACTGAATGCAGGTCACAAGGATTCTGTGTCTAGCCTAGCATTTAGTGCAGACGGACAATTACTTGCATCAGGGAGTTTTGATGGACTTATCCAAATTTGGGATATTTCGTCAGGGAATCTTAAATGCACACTTGAAGGCCCTGGAGGGGGAATTGAGGTGAAGCTATATTTATTTTTTATATAATTGAGAATTTAACCAAGTCGTTCATTCTTTACAATAATCGTGGTAGATTCATCAATAATAACCATTTGATATCGCAGTGGGTAAGGTGGCATCCGAGAGGACATCTAGTTTTGGCTGGTTCTGAGGATTCCACCGTTTGGATGTGGAATGCTGATAGAGGTGTCTATCTTAATATGTTTTCTGGTCATGGTGCGAGTGTTACTTGTGGTGATTTTACCCCTGATGGTATTTAACTAATCTCCGTTTCTTTCTCTTACTACCCATGTAGAAATTGGTGCATGTTTGGTAAATTTTCCGTTTCTGTTTTTTTATTTTTGTTTTTTCCTCCAGGTAAAATTATTTGCACCGGTTCGGACGATGCAACAATGAGGATATGGAACCCAAAAAGTGGTGAAAATATTCATGTTGTGAGGGGTATGATTGAAACTTCAGTGTATAACCCATTTTTAAGTTTTCCTTACAGAGTTATAAGCTTTTTTGAAATCCCAAACTCACAAGGAATTAAAAAATGAAATCCGTACCCTGATTTTGGAACTTGACAGTCAATCTTCTGTGTCTAATTTTTGGGAAATGAAATTACCATTGGACAGATGTATCGGTTACGGAGTACTGAAAATTAAAATTTCTATCCTTGCCTATTTGTGAAACTTGATGAGGCCTTATTCCCAATCTGCTTTTGAATATATAAGCTCGTAAAGAGCTCTTTGTAAACATAAAGGATAACTATTTTTATAAACAAGGCAATACTGCATGGATACTTGAAGCATATGTTATTGTAACATTCATTAATCAAAGTTAAAGATTGAACTGATAATTCAAAGTTCTACCATTATTTTATTTTGGTAATTGATATTTGATACCATAATAACTCATTTTAGCAGGTTATAATGCATTGGAAATTGAATTTATAGGAGTATTATAATTTTTTGGTTATAAATCCTTTGGCTGTCTATACATTCATGATTTAGTTCTTCAATTTTAGTCCTTATAGTTTCAAATTCGTAACAATTTAATCCCAAAAATTTGGTATCATGTAACTATAAACTTGTGACATATTTTCTAGATTAACTATAATGATTTAGTTTTTTGTGAAGTTCATCAAGATATACAATTTAAGCTAACATCATTGAGCTAAAAACAATGTATATACCAATTTTTTTTAAAAATGATTACTATTTATATGATAATAACTTGAACTCGGTGTTGTGTACGTATTAAGTCACTAGTTCTTCTGTGGTGATGATTTTTACCTTTTTGTATTCTTCAGGTCATCCTTATCACACTGAAGGATTGACTGCCCTAGCACTCAGTTCTGATTCAACCCTTGCCCTTTCTGGTTCAAAAGATGGTTCTGTTCATATTGTGAACATAGCAACTGGAAAGGTTATTTCTATAATTCATTTAGACATCCTTCGTCTGTCTATTTAGCTGACAACTGTTATGCAGGGAGTTGCTTGGGGAATTCTTAACAATGAATGACCATCCATTTATCTTTCTTCGAAATGTTAATTTTCTTGGAAGGCTATTGTGAAATATGGCCACGTCATTGTTTTGTTGATTATTTAATTGAGCATTTAGACTAGGTGTTACACATATGTGCATTAATATGCGCTACAGTTTAGTTGAGTGCAGTTACTATGCGGCTAGATAGGAAGGCGTAAAGAGAAGGGGATATTGTAAAATATAGCTTGTTGGAAATTAGTTGGTCGGTTATTTATAAGAGAGATGAGCATTATATTGGAGCCAGCGAGACCTAGCATCTTGAAAGCTTGGAAAAACTGGCTTCTTGAAAGCATTTCATGAACATAACGCTTTCGTGAAAGAGTTGGTATCAAATTAATATTAAAACTTTGTATTGTACTTATTTTGGGCCTTTAAATAATGACAAATGGGGTTTCTTTGAATTTTCTGTTTTGTTATCTAACGGGTCATGCATCAAGATAGATTGAGAATTTGGACAAATTCTTGGCTTATCATATCTGCTTCCTTCTAATACTAAATATTGTCGGGTCTGACCGATGTTGTGTAGGACTAGTTGAGATATCCCTAAGTTGGCCTGGACATTCGCATTTAAGGATTAAAATTTGACCATGCATATAGATTTCTTATGTTTTCATGTTCTTGGCTTGGTGGTGCAATTGATGGATTGAAACGAATCACTTATTGCCTTTGACAGGTGGTAAATTCTCTGGTTTCCCATTCAGATTCAATCGAGTGCATTGGTCTAGCACCAAGGTATCTTCACTCTCTGCTATATCATGTATTATCATAAGGATAGATGTTTCAAACAAGAAATTATGAAAGCATGATGATCTGTAAAAACGAATCTTCTTGCCAGATTCCAGGAATTTGATAAATTACGTTGAATTAGTAGGAAAGTCCAGAATAGATTTCTGCAAAAATGCTATTGAACCTTTTATTTTTCGTAGTGTATGAATGTTCTGATTGTTGTAAACTTGCAATCAGCTCCCCTTGGGCTGCAACTGGAGGAATGGATCAGAAGCTCATCATATGGGATCTTCGACAGTCGTCGCCACGCAGTATATGCGAGCACGAGGTCTGTTGCAAACAGATTCAAGTTTTTGGCAATCCGTGCTTGTATAGTGTTGGCTAAAACATTTGTTCCTTTCCTATTTTGTACAGGATGGAGTTACATGTCTGACTTGGATTGGCACGTCACGGTATGTTGTGACCGGATGTGTCGATGGTCGAGTACGAATATGGGACAGTCTACTTGGAGAATGTGTTAGAACCTTTACGGGGCACACTGACGCCATCCAATCTCTCTCGGTGTCTGCCAACCACGAGTACCTTGTTTCTGTTGCTCTTGATAATACAGCTCGTGTTTTTGAGATTGCAGAGTATCATTAAGTAGTATCTTCGTTTTAACTTGAATGTCATGAGTGTTATTCTCATTATTGATTTTGTTTGAGTTTGTATTTGTAACAAGCAATGCATAGTATCGTTATGTAAAAATTTTGGTTGTTGAGGATTGATGAATGATCTGATTTAGTCTTGGAAGTTTTAGAATATGATAGCTTGAGTTTTGATAATGTTTCCAAAGGCTAAGAGGACTTTTTTTTTTTTTTTTTTTTTTTTTTTTGTAATTAGTGTTGTGAAATGTTTATTAGATATTTTTTTTTGGACAAAAGTAACAAAAAAAAAAAAATAATAACTATTACTTGCTATACTTGAATTTATTTTTGTGAATTTCAAACCATTTTATTATATACCTTCACGAGCGATCAAGTTTTTGGCACCGTTACTGGAGAACTTAATTTAGTTACTTTATTTGTAGTTTGTCTTGGAGTAAAAAAAAAGTCATGTAAGCTGAATTTTCTATTGCAGAATTTGGTGTATGAACCCACCTACGAGTTTGAAATTTATTGTTTTGGACCCCAAAATAGAGAGAATTTAGGCAAAGGTTGAGAATGGAGAATGGAGAATGGCTATCCTTGGAATCTAACCAAATTAGGAATTTGAAAATCCAGTTGTGATGGTTAATCCATAGAGAATCCCTACTAATGCTATCCATTTAGCACATGAGCAATCATAGCATAAAGCACGCTCAGGTGTGGAAGAGCTAAATTCGTGCATTATTAGACCTAAAATGCAAAAAAATGCAAGTTACTGCTCTGGAGCTAAAGCCTGTGATGTTCCAGATGTTGCAAACCATTGAGGAATTTCATGAACTACTTTCAAAAGATCACCACCTACATCTAAAGTTATTTTTGAGAGTTGGTGGCTCATTTCGATTTCAAGGAGAGGACAAAGACGTGATTAAACTGAGTTTATTCTCTTATTCTTTGAGAGATGGTGCTAAATCATGGTCGAATACCTTAGCACCAGGAGCGATTGATTTTTGGAATAGTTTAGTAGAGAAAGTTTTGATCAAGTATTTCCCACCGACTCGAAATGCATAGTTTAGAAATGAAATTATTACTTTTCAACAATTTGAAAATTAAGTGAAGCTTGGCAGAGATTCAAGGAAATGCTTCAAAAATGTTCTCACCATAAGTTACTCCATTGTTTCCAAATGAAGACTTTCCACAATGGTCTAAACATTGCTACCAAACAAGTGATGGATACTTCTGCCAATGGAGCTATCTTGCCAAAGACATACAATGAAGCTTATGAGATCTTAGAAAATAGCATCTAACAATTGTTAGTGGGATGATGTGAGGAGCAATCTAAGAAAGAAGGCTCGAGGAGTACTTGAAGTTGATCTTTTGACTTCTATCAATACTCAATTAGCCTTAGTGACTAATATTTTACCAACTCTAGCATTGGGTCATGACTCAATGATGCTACTATAACGACTCAAGTAGCAGTTGAATCTTATGTATATTGTGGACATAACACACTTTTGACCAAGGTCTAATATCAAATCCTTGGTTACCAACCTAACTCTGATACCAATTGACACAATATCTAGGACTTAAAAGTGAGAATAAATCTGAAATTATTATTACTAAAAGAAGACAATACAAAGAAAACTGAAATATGAAGTTTTGTGATGTAGCTGTAGTTTACTGACAGTAAGACTTCTATTTAAACTGAAATAACTCCTATAAAGACTCAACTGATTTGCATAGAACTACTTACGTGCAACTAATTTATTTGTAGAAATAAAGCTAATAAACTCCTAATAAAATTGAATAACTTGACTAATTCAAACTAGCAATAAGTTGCACTAAATTTTGACATCACGACCAGCCTTAAGGAGAATTAAGCCTCATATATATTTTTTGCCCCGACTTTGTGGCTTCATCGGACCTTAGGCGAGATTCGTCTTCGTCAATCGAATATTGCTTGTGTGGAATCTAAGCTTGTTCGACCACACACATCGTCTGTACATGCATGTTCAATCGTCTGTGACACAACCGATTTGCCTCTATAGTAGGTCAAGTCATTTGGCTCGACCTTGCCTCTGCTCGGGGCCAAGGTCTCTCAATGCACCATCGCATCTCATCTTGTCATCTCGATCTCCATCGACGTGGTCCATAGGTCTTGACGCCATCCCGAGTCTCGAGTGTCGCCGGCCATCACAACTCGCCCGGTCATGTCATCGAGAACAGGCCCACGTGTAGCTCATCTCATCGGGACTTCTCGAACATCCATCCATCTGGGTTCAATCGAGGTATTGGCCCTCCCGTGCCCGTGCCATGTCATTTACGTATACCGTGCCGAATAGCGGGTGTATGTAGCAACCTCCAACACACCGGCTGGGGCGCAATACCAGCACACCCGTGCCGCCCGGTACTGTCCTTGAAAAACCCATTTCAAAGGAAGTCGCCCGAGACACTCGTCTCGGCACGCTCGCCCACGCTATGACATACGTATGTGCCACAGGGTAGCTGGCTTAGGCCGCAGGGTCCAAGGTTGGTGTAGAGCTGACACCATGGTATCCCCTATTGTACATTTTGAGCCATTTTCAATCTTTCAAGCATAGACATGATTTTGGCAAACGATCATATGGTGTCGTGCAGCATCTGTCCAGTGTCCGATTGACACCAAACTTGGCGAGCATTCATATTTTATATGGACGGATTTAACTCCAGAATCGCATGCCCAAATTCCTTTCAGAACCCCGACTTTCGAGGTTAAGGCCTAGGATCCTGCCTGGCTCTTCAACAAGCCTATCTTTGCCCCTCTTGTCTATTCGATATCTCTATCTTGCTTATGTCTCAACTTGTCTTAAATGCCCACTCCGTATGGTGTGTTAGATGTTGCACCGTCCTCCTCGGTCGCACCATGGCACTCGTCTAGGCCCTTGTGTGGCCGGATGGGCGTCACTTGAGGGTCGTCGCTTCTCTTGTCGCAACGTGAGGGTCAAAACCTACTCTCTTCATAGTTAGGTTGTGACATTCTCCCCCACTTAAACTAGTCTCGTTCTCGATGACTTACTTCAGGGCACAACCCCACTTTGGATTGTGACACTCTCCCCCACTGAATCTCGGCATTGTCCTCGATGACGACCCAACTCTAAACTGGCTGCTGATGGACCCGCTTGAACTACGTGCTTCAAAACGAATACGGGAAATGTGCACTACTTATGAGCTACCCCACTGACGGACCTACTCTCGGTCTCTAAGACTCGCAACACAAGTACCACAAAACAACTGCACTATGGTTGTGGCCTATCCCCTCTTGGGCCTCCCTCGCCCTTCTACGGACTTGACCCGGGACTCACCAGACAAACAACGACAAACTGACTAGCTTTGGCATACTCTCGCCTTGGCTAGGGGGAGCGCTCCCCAACTTTTGGCCACTCTGGCCACACTCATCTTATACTCTGAGTCGCACCCAACGGTGCACCCCTCGAGGTGAGGATCGCAAGCCAACCACAACATTTACTCATCGTGGCACCAACCCTTATAGTATCGATGTCTGAAAGCTTGTAACACAGCCCCGTGTTGGCACTTTACTTCAGCCAACTCTTAACTGAATGCGTGAAAACTTGTAACACAACTCCGTGTTGGCATTACACTTCAGCCAACTCTTAACTGGATGTCTGAAAACTTGTAACACAACTCCGTGTTGGCGCTACACTTCAACCAACTCTTAAATGGATGTCTAAAAACTCATATAACACAACTCTGTGTCGGCGCTATACTTCTGTCAACTCTTAACTGGCCACCTTCGTGTGGCGATGCTGCTTTGACGCTTCTGTGGTCATGTTGCATCTTCACTTCTCTATGTCCACTTCCAGTTGATGCTCACTTCTCGAGCGGATACTAGTCTCGGCAACTCTTGTGGAGTTATCCACCTTAGACACAAGGTGATGGCTCAAGGAATACACGTGTGCTCGCACCTTGGAGCACCTTTACGGGGTGAGAGACCTATTGACTCGGGCTCTCCCCCACTCAAACTCGACTGCCTCTTTGCAGCAAGGTCGTCCTCCCATAAGGACTTGCGCTGTACTCACTTTGGCACTTGGCCATTGCTTGTCTTTTCTTGGCTCCCGGCTTCTTTGCTTGCAACCACTGACACTATTCCTCTTATGTGAATGGTTCTTTAGAAGGCATCGGTATGGTGCACTTTCTGTTTCATCTGTCTTGCCCATATCGGAACTACAAGCTCTATGCAAATGAGCTTGACTTTATTTGATGGGTAGATCTCCCCACACTGAAGTGTTGACACACGCCACTCATGAACTTCGGGTAGTCTTAGCTTCAACCCACAACTAATTCTAATTCTGTCTCGCCACTATCCTGCACACTCTGACACTCTTGACACACTTGCAAGGTCTTCAATCAACTCTTGGGTTCATTTTTCTTGACTGTCTTGTCCGACTAGACACACAAAGTGTGGCTCTAATACCAACTGACACAATATCTAGCACTCAAAAGTGAGAATAAATCTGAAATTATTATTACTCAAAGAAGACAATACAGAGAAAACTGAAATATGAAGTGTTGTGCTGTAGTTGTAGTTTACTAACAGTCAGACTTCTATTTAAACTGAAATAATTCCTATAAAGACTCAACTGATTTGCACGGAACTACTTTAACATGCAACTAATTTATTTGCAGAAATGAAGCCAACAGACTTCGAATAAAAATTAATAACTTGACTAATTCAAACTAGCAATAAGTTGCACTAAATTCTAACAAACATATCTCACACATCCGAAAACTCGAAAATAGTTAACTGATGGTTTTACTCCACTCCAAGCCTCTTCTGGTGTCACATCTTTTACTACAAGAGTTGGTGATCGATTCAAGACATGATTCACCCACATAATAGCTTCAGGCTAGAATCTCTTTGATACTTTCTTTTCTATTAACACACCTCTTACTAGGTTCATCACTTACGATTTTTGTGTTCAGCTACTCCATTTTGTTGTGGAGTATAAGTTGTGGTTAGTTGTCTCTTCACTTCTTGCAAAAGTCATTAAATTCTACCGAATTGAATTCTCCTCCTCTGTTTGTTCTCAGACATTTTATTGGCATTTCAACTTCTTTTTCCACCAGAATTTTGAAAGATTTAAAATGGTAAAATGTTTCTGATTTTTCTGGAAGAAAATACATCCATGTCTTCCTAGAAAAATCATCTATAAAACACAACACGTACCTTTTTCTGCTGCTTGAAGGCAGAGTAATCGGACCACACAAATCTCCACTGACTGCATTTTGGCATCGGAGTCCGATGTTTGCCCTTTATACATGCATCGCAAGTGATGCTTGGATCAACAATTTGTGGCAAACCTTCCACCATATTTTTATGTTTCAAAATACGAAGGTCTTCGTACCTGAGATGACCATAACGATAGTGCCAGAGTGTTGATTGATTTGTATTAGAGACTTGGAGGCAGCTCCTTTCATTTGTTGTGATTGATGACTCTGCAAGCAAAATGAACATTCGATTTGCACTCATAATTGATTTTGTCATTTTCCCTTTTTGTGGATGATAAATACTGCATATTCCATTTTTGAACAGTACATCTACTCCCTTTTCTTGAAGTTGTCCAACACTCAAAAGATTGTTTTTTAGTTCAGCGGCCCAATATACTTCTCCAATGGTATAACGATTTTCCTGCAAAAAATAATTTTACAGTACCTTTTCCAAACACTTTCATTTTGTATTATTTCCAAGCTTGACACTGTGAGTAAAAGTTTTATCTAAGCTTGAAAACATGTTTTCATTACCACACATGTGATTTGAGCAACCCGAGTTTAAGAACCAGGCGTCGCTTCTCTTTGATCCATGGAGTTCTACATAGGCCATCAGCAGCATCTCATCTTCTTCGTCAAGTTCGGCATAATTTGCTTCATTCTTCCACTTTGGACATTCATACTGAAAATTTCCTAAGTTGTGACACTTATAATATTCAATAGTTGCTTTGTTGAAATTTATTCTCCCTCTTCCACGCCCTCTTTCTATGTACTTTCCTCTCCCTCTGTTGTTTGTACTTGATCGACCCACAACATTCAGCACCTATTCTTCATCATTGTTGCTGGGGCATCGAAATTTCTGTTCATGCACCACTAACGCACTTTGTAACTCATCAATGGAAATAGTATCAGTATCTTTTGATTCTTCGATGGATACTACAACATATGTAAATTTATCAGTTAGGGTGTGTAGGATTTTTCTACAATTTTCTTGTCTGACATTTCTTCTCCATTGCTTCTCATCTTATTAGCAACCTCCATCACTCTTGTAAATTACTCAATGATGGTTTCATCCTTTCTCATCTCCAGAACCTTAAACTTTCTTCTTAATGCATTAAGAAGTGATTTCTTCACTCTTTGGTTTCCACCAAACTTTCTCTTCATTGAGTCTCAAACAATCTTGGATGTGCGACGGTCCAAGATTTGTTCAAAGACAGTTCGATCAATCGCCTGGTACAGGTAATGCTTTATCTTATGATCCTTGACTCTAGCATCGTCAAGATGTTCTTGTTGTGCAGCAGTCAATTTTATCCCTTCTACTAGTTCCGAAAAACCATTCTCGACCAAACTCCATAAGCCTTTTGCTTTAAGCAAGTTCTCCATCAATTCACTCCAATGATCATAGTGACCATCGAAGTGAGGAATTTTCGTTAATGTTTTTTCGTTACTCATTCTCTCAGTGTTTGATCACTTGAAGATTGCAACTTCTTTCGAGCTGGCCCTGATACCAATTGATAAGTTCAGCAGAAGATTGTTAGAGCAGAGAACATAAACAATTGGATTCCAAGTGCGCTTTTATTAATTCTAAGCATGACAATATATAGTCTTTACAAAAAGATAAAAACCACAAATAACGTAAAGTCGTTGAATAGAAAAATATCAGTATAAAAATCATAAGAGTCCTAGAAGAATAGGACTCCTCAAGACTAGAACTTTATTTGAAAAGAAGTTGACTAGACCAGTAACTCCTAACAGTCGGACACCCAGAGGGAATAACGACCGTCCTAGCATCATGGTAAACACAATGGTCGTTTCAGTCTCAGGTGTATGCTACTCATCATAAATGGGAAGTATCTTGATGCACATGAACAAACAATTATGCATGAGGTCCCCATACTTTTCAATAAATAATGCAAGACAATCTCTATTCTTTCATCACATATTAAACTCGGTAATTATGCATACATAAACTAGTATACATCATTTCATTCATAACATAATTTTCAAATCATGGCATAGGGGGTTGTGCATCATAGATTTCCTTATTTCAAAACATATCATGGCATGTCATAGCATATCATGACCTAACATAACATATCATAGTACATCATGGCATCTCATAACATAACATAACTTATCGTAACATAACATGACATTTCGTTTATACCATACTGTTATTTGACATATCATATAGAGAAATATAATATAACATCACGTATCAAAGCGTATCACACATATGACACGTGTAGGACCACTTGTCACATTGTTATCATACATAAAACAATTCTTCCAACCATGTCAATAGTATAGCCACTTATTTGGTTGGCCTAGGCCGGAGTTACTAATTATTTATTGTATGAGCCTGAATTTGCTCCTCAAGATCCAATTCAATCTCAATTTCATCTTCTTGGTGATATCAATTAAAACAAAATGGCTGCAAAGATCAGCCACCTTGTAGTCCAATTATTGAGGGTAAGAAAATATCAGTCTACTATTTCGTATTTAAAATTTTAAAAATTAAAAATCGTGTGCAGTTGATTTTCTATAATTTTGATGAAGAATTTAAGACAATCACTTTATTGGGATTGCAACTAAAGTTAAAATCGAAAATTATGATTGAATTCTATTAACTTTATTTATATTAAATTTTGTTAATTTTTTATTAAGGTACATATTCATAATTAATCTGTATATTCATTTAAGCTTTAAACATTAAGTTCCTAATTAATAAATTTTTAATCGATTTATTCATATCCGGATATAAATATGTCTAATAAATATTTGAGAATTACATAATACATTCAAAAATTACTTATATAAATGAAAATATAGGTTTGTTATAATATTATATTCATTTAGTAATAATAATTTAATACTTTTCCGATATTTCTTTTTCTTTTTATTCTGTTCACAAGTTACTTTTTGCCAATTTTAATAGATTCTTAATTTTTTTTTAAATAGCAAAAGATATTTGACCTAATTTAATGGAACATGTAAATTGGTATTTAATTTTCTAACCTACTTCAACTACTTCAACTTAATTGTAATCAAATTGATGAAATTTTGACGAAAATGAAATTTAAAAATTGACTTACTCGAATTCCAACGACAACTCCTTTCTTCTTAATATTAATAGTCAGATAAACATAACACTCCAACTGAATAACTTGAAAACTTACGGCAATAGACAGAAGATTTTGTCGAAAGGAAGATCTTGACCCCATAATTTTTTTTCCTTCTTTTATAGTAACTAGTAACTCTTTAGAGTTGTTGGTTGAAATTTGGGAGAGATGATTTAATATTTTTTTAAAAAGTGAAGAGGTATAGTGAGGAAGCTCGTATTTGAGTCGTTACAAATACTCTACAATTAATAACTTCTCCTAGAAATGCTCCACGATCAACAATTTATCATAAAAATGTTCCACGATTAATGACTATTTCTAAAAATTCTTTACGCCTCAAACATTAATCATCACATTGGAATTATGGGATGTAGCAGTCATGCATTAATCCTACACTATCATTTTCGGTATCTCAATTATAGGAACTCTAAGGTTAAAGTGTTCTTTACTTCAAGTAATTCTATATTAGATGACCTCTTACAAATTTTACTAGAAAGCATGTGAGTGAGGACAAAGCTTACTGAAATAACCCGCATTCATCTATGACTATAGTCTTCACTCTTAAAATGTTGCATGAAAATGTCAGAGTCATGAACTATCGAATCCAGATTCTGAATTCTGATTCAAATCTTGGACTTGGGCATCGGTAGTTACGTTCATTTTATTACTATGTTACTAATTAATAAAGATGGTGTTTTAAATTTAACGCCCAAGAGAATAAGAATATTAGGTTTTCTCTTGTGGGAACTCATACTCTGAGCAAAGTACGATAGAAGAAGGTAGGATAAATAGAATAAACCAAACGGTAGGTCACCCAACCATTTTATTACATAACCATTTCATTAAATCACATCGCCAATAGGTTAAAATCACTGAGTTCTTATGGCAAATGTGGAAGCAAGAGCAAACAAGGGTAAGAGGAATTGCAGGGGCTTTGAGTGCAACGGTTGAAGCAATAGCAAGCAAGGGTAAAAGCTGCTTGAGTGGCTGTCACGCACAGATATGTTGATCCAGGATACTTTTGTACACACTTCTGCTGACACTCTTGCGGTGCGCATCCCGATGTTGATCTAGGATACTTTTGTACACACTTTTGCTGACACTCTTGCGGTGCGCATCCCGATGTTGATCCAGGATACTTTTGTACACACTTCTGCTGACACTCTTGCGGTGCGCATCCCGATTTTGATCCAGTATACTTTTGTACACACTTCAGCTGATACTCTTGCGGTGCGCATCCCGATGTTGATACAGGATACTTTTGTACACACTTCTGCTGACACTCTTGCGGTGCGCATCCCGATGTTGATCCAGGATACTTTTGTACACACTTCTGCTAACACTCTTGCGGTGCGCATCCCTTCAATGACTTGTCCTCACCAATTGCTGAATGGGCTGGTTCAGAGGTTCCCACCATTGCAATTGCAAAAATTTTAAAAACTTTAAGAAAAAATGCAAAACAAATTATAAATAAAAACTTGTTTTAATATAACTAAGTATAACCAACACGATGAGTGATTTCCAAATAGTTAGAGAAACAAAGAAACTCAACAACTGTTGCAACACGTGGGCAACATGCATCGTGTTCTATTTTTAACAGGGACATGACATTTGATAGGTTGTTGGGAGGAGTGAAACTACTTGGTCCCGTGATAAATTTTTTTTTAATACTCTTTAAATTTTTAAAAAATTTAAAAATACACCGATTTAAAAATTAGCCATGAAATTTTAGAAGTACATTAACACATTTAACCTTTATTGAAAAAAAAAAAAAAACTTCTTACCGTCAATTTATGGACAAACCATTCATCTACATCTTATAGATAATCTCCAAACTTTTTTTCTAAAGTTTAAAGATATTTTTTTAACGTAGTATTAATGATTCCGTCATATACTAACGGAAATAATATTTTTGAACTTTTTACAAATGTTTAAAAGTTTTATTGATGTTCTTAAAAAAGTTTAGAGATACCAATAAAATAATTGAAAGCTTGCATCTACACGGTTTAAAAAATTAAAGGGTATTTTCTGAACAATTATGAAGTTTTATGGGTATTTTTTTAAAAAAATATCCATAAAGTATTTTTCAACTTTTTGGAAGTTTAAAATTTCTAGAAAAAATGTAAAATTTTGAAATATTTTTATTAATTTAGACTAAAATAAAATTAAAATTTTAAACATAATTTGAAGATCAAACATTAAGGGTAAACTATAGAGATAATTGCTATTTAAATATATTTATGCATACCTAATAATTTGAAATCGAAGATAGAGATATTTATTTAACTAACCGGAAAAGAGAACCACGAAAAATAGGGAGCAACAAAACTTGGCCATCTCGATCTTAGAAATTAAATCAAAAAAACACAAAATTGATCTTTTGAGTTATTTCATTTGTGATTGTAGAGCACGTATTTATGGGCAGATGTGTGGTTTACAAACGTGGAAATACAATCATTTTCGTATCTTATTGAACAATCCTATATGAAATATATGGAAAATAGGCAAATGGCTACTCATTTTAGCTTAGACAGTTATAAAAATAAAACCACTTTTATATTTTATGATTAAAATATTGAATGCGAATATAATAAATTTAGCATAACTTAAAAGCATTTGCAAATACTCGTTCATTATTAGGTCTATTATTGATATATCATATCAATAATAAGTGGTATTTGATATTTTCTTTACCCATGATCGTCTTCATGCTCGTTTGCTATGTGGTATTTTACTTTCATTGTTTTATATATGATTGTAGTGTGTACTCATTTGTTATTAGGTCTATCATAGATATATTTATCCATAGATGCAAAAATATATAGTAAGAAAGATTTAGATGTAAAGGTTTCTAAATTTTTTGTTTGGTTTTTCTTTAGATATGTGGTATTTTTTTAGTATTAGATTCTAAAAATACTTCAAATTAGTTAGGATGATATTTTGAGCAATATTTTTTAAGAAATTCATATGGGACCATTCAATTGGTAGGAGAAGTCATAACAAGGTTTCCGCAGGTGAACCTGCGAAAGGATCATTATCGATGCCTAAACATCAAACGACCCGTGAACGTGTTTACAAACTTTTTGTGGTGGGGGGAGCATTTGTGCCCCCTGCAATGCCTAAACCAAACTCGGCGCAAGTCACGCCAAGGATCTCAAACGAATTCGCTTGCTCTTTGCCCAAGTCTCGGTGTACGAGGGACAAAGCATTCTTGTCGTATTATTCACAACGACTCTCGGCAAAGGATATCTCGGCTCTTGCGTCGATGAAGAACGTAGCGAAATGCAATACTTGGTGTGAATTGCAGGATCCTGCAAACCATCGAGTCTTTGAAC
This sequence comes from Cucurbita ficifolia, assembly GCA_033971965.1. Lineage (NCBI taxonomy): Eukaryota > Viridiplantae > Streptophyta > Magnoliopsida > Cucurbitales > Cucurbitaceae > Cucurbita > Cucurbita ficifolia. The sequence goes on along the minus strand of CM066975.1, from coordinate 8,173,850 downwards.
GCAAGTTGCACTTGGAGCCTTCTGACTGAGCGCACGTCTGCCTGGGCGTCACACATCGCTGCCCCCACATGCAACACCCACTTGGATTACCTCATGCACTGGTAGCATTGTGTCTTGTTAGTCCCTTTCTATCAGCACTCCTCATTGGGTGCATGATGAACTTGGAAACTCACTTCGTGTATCGCTTCAAACGTTGCATGGCTTGTCGCGAAATGCGTCTTGGTTGCTTGCACTCTCGGATGCCGTGCATTTGGTGGCATGATGTGCTTGGAAAACCCCTCGAACATGTTGCCTATGTATTGCTAAATGAAGCATGAATGAATGACGCACAGATGTGCCGCCCCAGCCAAACTACCCACCTGACAATGTCTTCCACCCGGATCGACCCACCGAGGTAGGCCTTGGGTCCAAAAAGAGTGCCCTGCTTCCGATTCACGGAATAAGTAAAATAACGTTAAAAGTAGTGGTATTTCACTTTCGCCTTTCGGCTCCCACTTATCCCTACACCCCTCAAGTCATTTCACAAAGTCGGACTAGAGTCAAGTTCAACAGGGTCTTCTTTCTCCGCTGATTCTACCAAGCTCGTTCCCTGAACACAATTTTTTGTGGGAAACACGCACACACTTTTATTAAGATCAATCGTGAACACATTACAAGACTCTTTAGAAACTACTACATTTTGCTTTGCTTGGGATGAAAAGTTTAATAGGATAGAGGGATATTTATAGTAGAGGCTAAACAATATAATATAGATTTATTCGAACATATCTAAATTTTTATTCTTAAAATATCTAAATATTTTTCCTAATATGTCCCTACCTATTTATTTCTAAAATATCCAAACATATTTATTCCTAAAATATGTATAGGTTAGTGATATATTTTAACTCTTTTATATAATTTATTTCTTTTCCCTATCTAACGAAATTGGATGAGGAAAATTTTGTAAGAAAAATGAATTAAAAGTCTTTAAATTTAATGAAGGAACCAAATTAAGTTAGGTAGAAAAAGATATGAAAATCAAAATAAAGTAGAAAATTTGAGAAAATAGAAAAATGGATGATTTTGCTTCGAATCTGGAAAAAGAAGAAAAATGATCCAATATTCGTTAACTGCAGCGATGGGATAGATCGAACGTGCGCCCTCGAGGAAGCCAGAGGACACGGGTCACGCAAAGAAGTGAGGAAGGCGTCAGGTAGGAGAGGGAAGGGCGTTGAAGGCACATGAAGCGCCTGGAAAACTCCTTTTTCGCTCATTTGACTGTTTTCACCTCGATTTCAATAGTAAACTTAATTTAACATAAATTAGGTACTAGAGAAATTTCTAAAGATTTAAAGCTCCTAGCAAGCAAAAAAAAAAAAAAAACAAGCTTAGGAAAGGCATGCATGCTCAAATATGTAGTCATTCAAACTTTCTTTGAGCAATACCGGTAAAGATCGCTAGGACATATTAGCCTGCAAAAATAACTTGTCTTAGGTGGTTAAATTAGAGAAGTTTTGACGAGAATGTAATATTTACTGTAAAAATTATTAAATGCTCATAGGATAAGATCTTTAAGATTCATGCTATTTATGACGTTTTTTTTCGCAATGTTAGAAAAAAGGATAGAGATATTATGATATGTGTTTCAGGTGATTGATGAATATTATGTCCTCATTGAACTTGCATATATACTTAGAGAATGATTTCTCTATGCTCGGTGATTGATAGTATTATCTCCCTAGTTAAAGTCTGCATGAACGTATTGGTATAAGAGTAGGGCGCTAGAGCTATGACGATTATATGTTGACCTAGGTTAGGACACTTTTAGTACACCAAGCACCCTAAGATCATGAGATGTAATCAAAGAATTGAACCCGAGTTCTCTCATAACCAGATTAGCACCGACAATCTAGTGAGTTCTTGAAATGAGAATCCATGTTTTAAAATGTCTAGATGTCCTAAGGTCCTATTTAATTTCCACGACATTCTAGGATGATTAAAAAAGTTACTAGACCTACTAGTAGTGTGAACGGTCACTTCCTATTTTTCCCAATACGTTATCAGTAATATTTAGTGACTTAGACTGTAGCTTATAGTGCCCCTGTCAGATGACATGATTTTAGGAACTCAATGCCGTCAAGTTGGACCTCAATCGGTTAGCTAATCTTAGACTGTAGCTTATACGTTATCAGTAATATGGCTCTATGACAAGAGTCGTTAGCTAACCTTATACATATAATGTTCCGAAGATATATGATGTCATATTGTCATACGAGAAATGTTGAGGTCACGCCTCTACCTGAGATACCGGTCATTCATTATTGTAGTTATGCAAGCTAACTAACTAAGTCAAAAGAACACGAAAGTTAGTTCACATAGAGATGAGATATGTCATCCAATAGACCCGCTATGCTAGAACTCAATGATCTAACTTTAAGATTCCAATTGGGTTTATAATAAGCAAACTGAACCTTTCAAAACTTTGAGGTCTCCTCAGAAGCTCATATAAGTATGGAACTTTGACACGTACTTTCTAGAGCCTAGAGAAAAGCATGTGATAATTTATTAGAATTGGATAAAATGAGAGCCTACAAATAGACTATTTACGTACTATTTTATACTCATTCCATTCTACATTTCTTTTTCAAGTGTTCACCGACGGTCAATCGAGGTGGGGAAAGCGTTTGGAAACTACACGGTCATTGAGCAAGTCATCTCGAGACATCAATCCTTTTGTGATTTTTGGTTCATTTTGCATTATTTTAGTTTGTAAACTCTAGTCTCCGTTGAGTAAATAAGTATGAATAGCACAAATTTGTACATGATTTTAACGTTGGATGAATAGAATGAACTAAAATGGATGTTCTTATATTGAATGATAAACAAAATGAGTTATTTCATTTGTGATTGAAGAGCATGTATTTATAGCCAAAATTGTGGTTTACAAACATGGAAACACAAACATTTTGGTATTTTAATAGATAATCCAAATTGTAAATAGGCCCATTGGTTAAGTATTCCTTTCAAGTTAGGTCGGTTATGAAAGTAAAATCTTTTTTATGTTTTTCGCTGCGAATGGAGGATGAAAATATTGTGATCTGTCCTCTGGGTGCTACTTGGATGTTATCTCCTTGTTGAGCATGTCTCAATTGTATGATTAAATTATATGCTAAATTTAGGCAAATGTATGTAGGAATTGTCTGTGCTTATTTGATTGATACGAATATTCAATTATTAAACTTTCATGAACATTTAAATTATGATTTTTATCTACGGGATGACCAATAGACTATCTCCCTAGTCAAGCATGCATATATCAGTGTAAATAGGGTCGTATAATCAGAGTGGTTATGCAACGTCTAATGTCAAAATGATACTAGTATGCTGAGCACCCTAGGATCGGGAGCAGCGATCAGAGATCTAGGAACACCCCGAGATTTGGCTTAGCTATGAGGAGCTAACCCTGAGCGATCTAGAAACGTTTGTTGTGACCTAATCCCCCTCGACGCCCCAGAACCTAATATATCTCCACGGCACCCCTTTGAAAAATAGCATGTAACAATTGTCAGTGGGATGATGTGATGAGCAATCCAGGAAAGAAGCCCCGAGGAGTACTTGAGGTTCATGTTTTGACTTTTATCAATGCTCAATTAGCTTTAGTGACTAATATTCTACAAACTCTAGCATTAGGTCAAGGCTCAATGACTAAAGCACCCGTCCAAGCTGCGGCTATAATGACTCAAGCAACAGTTGAATTTTGTGTATATTATGGACATGAGCACACTTTTGACCAATGTCTAAGTAATCCAACTTTAACTTTTTATGTGAGGAATCAAGCTAGTCAAGAAAATAAGAAGAATTCGTAAACACTTACAACCAGAGGCGAAGAAACCATCCAAACTTCTCATGGAAGGGACAAAACTCATACAATCAACAAAGTCATCTAAGGTAAATTACTCTCCAGGTTTTGGACTATAAAATCAAATGACGTATGATTTACAACAAGCCAATACTCAATAGAAAGGAACTAGTCAAGCTTAGCAAATATCAAGGACATTACTTGAGAGCCTAATGAAGGAATATATGAACAAGAATGATACTATGGTACAAAATCAGCAAGAATTCTTGCGAAATCTAGAAATTCAAGTAGGCCAATTAGCCACCAAGTTACAAAATAGACCTCTTGAGAAGTTGCCAGCAGATACCAAAACGCCAAAAAGAGAGAACAATGAACAATGTCAAGCAATAGAATTGAGAAATGGGAAGGAATACCCAACAGGGGAGGTGAAATTAAAGAAAATAGTGACATTCACTCCCAAGAGACAACTGATATACATGAGAGATAAGAGGAAAACGTTGAACAGAAGGAGTAGAACAAAAATTATACCTCATTTTCCACAAAGAATAAAATGAAAGAAACAGGAACCCACTTCGAGAAATTCAAAGATATTCTAAAGAAAATTCTTATAAACATACCACTAGTAAAGGCCTTAAAGCAAATGTTAAATTATGTTAAATGTTTGAAGGATATGCTCACTAATAGAAGGAAGTTTGAAGAATTCAAGGTAGTGGCACTAAATGAAGAGTGTGTGCACTACTGACAAATAAGATCCCACTAAAGGAAAAGACGGCTCGTTAACCATTCCAATATCCATTTGAGGAAAAGAGCTAAGTAGAGCATTATGTGACTTGGGGGCGAGAATCAACTTAATGTCTCTATCCATTTATAATAAGTTAGAGATTGTTGAGGCTAGATCGACTACATAGGAATATCTCCCTGACAACATACATGAATGAACCAAGTTAAGACTAAGGCGCTAGAGCCAGAGAGGTATTCGCATTGACTTAGGACAATACATTTTCAATAGACCTAGCACCCTAGGATTGGGAGTGACAATCAAAGGCCTAGATCAGATAGTAACCACAAATTTGATTAGCCCAAAAGAGTTGACCCCGAGTGTCCTGAAAATGTGAAATAGGATTTAAACCGCCTAGACGCCCTCAAAACCTAATACACCTCCATGGAAAGGATGACTTAAAAATACCTTTACAATCTTATTTGTAGTAAGATGGTGGAACTGCAACCGCTAAGGTAAATTGAGTTACTATTGTGTGTGAAGACAGATCAAGGTTGATGTCAGGATTCCGTAAACTCGTTCTTAGGAGGGACTTGGGACCACATGGGTAGCTAGCTCTTTTATTGAATGTAGAAATGGGACAAGGCTGACGCCGAGACTTTGTAAACCAGTCCTGAAGATGGATTTGAGACTACACATAGTTATGTTAAGGAGAATGCTTCTATTGCGTGTAGAAATAGGTCAAGGCTAACACCGCGATTTCGTAAACTTATTATATTTTCTTAAATTTTCTTATTTGTTGTATTTTAAGTTTATTTTATTTTACTTTTGTTTTTTTTTTCTTTTAAGTCACGTTTCAAAATTCGAAGTCTCGAAAATCAAATTGTGACACTATTTATTTATTTTTTTTTGTGTTTTTCCTTCACAAAAATCAACATAAAAAAATAAGTATTTTTCTTAGTTGAGTTCTTTAAGATTCGTGTTTGAAGATATTTTAATATCTAGAAAATATGGGCTTCTTTGCAATTCACTTTGAAACTTTCAACAATAAAAAAATAGAAAGTTTGAAAGTTCGGACATAATCATTATTTCCGTAAACTTATCTACTCCACGCTTGCAAGTTCTCAAACCGGGATGGTTGTTACAACACAATTGACCATTTGCATTCAAACTCTCGATAATTCTATTCATTAATTTTCAATAAGAAAAAAATAACACTCAAAATTTATTTGATAATAAAAGTTAGATATGGATATAAGACGAGGAAGGCAATGAAGACGCACGTGAAAATTGCTCCTATTTTTGCTATCGCTCTTGATTGTGTTGTAAAAAATTGTTGATGTGTGATGTAGGTGCGATGGTAGATTTTTATTGTAAAATTTTGAGGACAAACTTTAAACCCTATTAATCACACCCTTTGTACCAAACTTTAAAAAGAAAATAGGTAAATTATTTTTAATCATACAATCAAACACGATTCTATATTAACAATAAATCTATAATTTTGTTTAATAGCAAAATATGAACTTAATTAATGTGAGATTTTTTATTTTAAGATTAATTTTTTAAAATTATAAATTTATTTATTTCTAATTTGACACTATCAATATTATAATAATCAATGTAATTTATTTGTTGTAATTTATAATAAAAAAAAACTTATTTTAAATTATATTCAAAACTATTTTCAAATAATAATTTTAAAAAATAATTACTTCATTAGCTTAAACAAAAAAATTATTTGTTCTTAAATGTTCATTTCCTTTCCTTTCCTTTCCCTTCCTTTGCAAGATTATAACGATTTTTCTTTATTTTATATTTTTTTTTACGTACAAAAGCAACATATACGACTTCGCGCCCTCTCTCTTTCTGGTTGACCGTTATATCAGTGTTGGTGATAGGGGAACCTAGCTGAACTGGATCAAGGGTCCTAACCGAGTCAGACTGACCTTCTTTGCTCAGGTTTTTGCAATTGAGCATGTTTCACGACATGGTTCCTCGAGTGCCATCAACTAGGGCACTATTAGCCACTAACCACTCGCTAGCCAGCCGCTCCAGCTCCAAGTTTCAAGTTTGTTATCTTAACCATCTCCTCTACTTCACTAAAGAAAGAGAAAGATGCATCTAAGCTTTGCAAGATTACAACTATTTTTCTTTATTTTATCTTTTATAAAAACAACATATACCTTTATCATGAGAAACAATATATTAATAAGAAGTTCTACGGTTTGAAATATTTGATACATGGATTGTGTATTAGTATATCGACCACTTTAGAATTAGAAAATGTAAGTGCATACAACATATATGAACATAAAACCCTAAACAAATATTAACCATCCTAGATCCCACTACATACAAGAACATGAACTTGGACCCACTAACCCATATACAAAATAAAGTAACATATATGCATGAGGTCCGATAACGTATGAGAAATTAGTGTTTGAATGATATGGTGAAATATAACATGTAATTATGCATATACATGACTATTCATAAAATCCACTTAGGACCTATGATATATTTATCCTCAATACATGTGCAAATAAGTCCTATTGAGATTTTTTTCCCAAATTGGTTGACCGACAACCTTTCACGTTGCATGAATAACACGTAGGACCTATGATGTATTTTCACGAGGCTATCCAATAACTCTGATTGGCTTGAGAATGTCTGAGGTGGTGAGAATCAACCTTGGCCCAATATTTTAGACGATGGTTCACGAGAATTCTTACCAAATTAAGTTCAATGATTGTGGGACTTTTAACGTAGACAAGAAAGGTTATCGAATCAAAAGTAGAGTTATATCAAGCATTTTTATAAATAGTTTTGCATCCATACTCACCATTTTCACATTAATTGCTCTATTTATTCTAATTAGTAAAAATGAAATAGTCCATTGTGGTTCAACATGAAAAGAGAGTCAATTTACATAAATCGAGTCTGATTGTACATTTAATTGAGTTATTTTGTAAACATGTAAAACATTTATGTTGAACCATGATGCTGTAGAAAATCTGGAATAACCATGCTGGCAATGACACGTCTGCACAAATTGTTGCCTTTGATGTCGCAGCAATTATGGCAGCAAATTTAGGATGACGTAGAAATTTTAATCCAAATCAACGAGCAAAGATTATTGACCACCAAAGTGGATGAATTACCCCTCCTCAACCCTAAATGGGAATAAATAAACAATATAAAAGTGGAAAAGTTTCCGGAGAGCAGCCACGAAAGAGGAAAAATGGAAAGAAGAACAGGAGGTGCAAACAAGAAAGAAGAAGAAAATAAGAATTCTAATTCAGCCGCCGATGACAGTAAAAGGAAAAAAAACGAAGAAGAATAGATTAAGATAAAGAGGTGAACAAGAGAGCTCGATAGAGGGGACTTCCATAGAAGGACAACAACAAAGCTTTATAACTTTTTAATCCTTTACTCTTTTTTTCTTCTTATTTTATTAATTTTTTATAATTAAGATATTTATCCCTATGTCAATGTATATGGAGAGTTAAATCTTACCGGGGAGGCATGAAAGTTTTACATAGTTTTGTTGACCGTTTTATTTTAGTATACTAAAAAAATGTTATTAGTAATTTACATGTTTGTTTAGTTGACCACTTTATCTTCATAGTTGTTTCTCTTATTCGAAAGCAGAGAAGAAGAAGCTATTGCAAGGATACTTGAAGTTAATTGAACGGTTAGGAAAAATTCTTCTTCTAAGAACTTTGTTAATAGAATTACAAAGCGATTATAGAAGTAATCACCACTCATGAACCTCTAAAGAGGGCTTGAATAACACTTAAAACTCACTTAATTTTCAGTAATAAAAAAAGGTTATTTGAGGTATTAATAGTTGTACTTATTCCGGTGAAATTCACACTATTTTACTATATATCTTCACGAGCGATCAGTTACTCAATGCCACAAATTGTTCCCTCCACCATGCAATAGTGCGCTCCCAGAATAAGGTTACAGCATGACAGACGAATCCTATAAGATGTCCCGCGGTTGTGAATTCCTCTTCTCTTCTCTATCTCTTTCTTTGTGTCTCTATGACTCTCCAGATTTGAGTGGGGGAAGGGAGAAGCGATTATTAACAGATGGGGAGAGTAAATGGCAAAGAATGATGTAGTGATTCAAAGCCAGCAAGCCTCTTTGCACAATTTAGAGATACAAATGGGGAAATTGGCAACTAAGCCGAGAAGCATACTTCAAGGGAAGCCCCTACTAACACTAAGAACCTAAAGAGAGACAGGCCATAGAGCTGAAAAGTAGTAAGATACTTAACAGTAACCTAAATGGAGCAACCGAGCTTTAGAGTCTTCCAGAGATTGTTTGAATCATTGGAATTGGGAATGAGGAAAACTCCAACACTAAATGAAGCATCGTTTGATATAGAGATGAATTGTGGTTATAAATAGGTTCTATCCAATTTGTAATACAACTCATGCCCTTGAGCCTTACTCACAACTATCCTTAACCCTTCTTAATCAAAGGTTGTGCTTTATCTCATGACCCATGATTAGTAGCTTATACTTACATGAGACAAGCATGTAGGGTAATTAGCGTAGGGGCAGTTAGGGGACTCGCTAACTTATCCTTAATTGAAAACTCATTTTCGAGGGGTGAATGTCTTCATGGTGATGTCAGTTATGGACTCCTATTAGTGAACCTATCTCAATGGTAGGGGGTTTGAATTCGTATTTAGTAGTTTATCAAAAGTTGGATTCGATAGGGTTGTGCCCTGAGAACAACTGATGTGCTAGACATAACTCATGATGGAAGAATTAAGGAATCTTCAACTATTCATTGATCGTGAACTTGCCTGCAAGGGAGAGGGTTCGTATGAGTCTAGTAGCTTGGTAGGCACGAGGGTTGCCTCCTCTTAGATTATGAACAGCTTAGTTGTTAGAAATAGATAGATGTCGCACCTCACATATACATGATACTTGGATATGTGACATGAGCAATAACCATTCAACTTATGATCAACTAACTTACACTAAGATCCCATAGAGAACTCAAATGGTATAAATGTGCTTTAAAGGGGCCGATAATGAGACACAAAGACGATTAATGCCTAAATAAGACAAGTACATGAGATACTATGAGAGGAGGGTCAACAATTCAGTAAGGACCTCAATAGTGCCATATTTCAAGAGATTGAGAGTCAGAGGTGCAATGCTTTACATAAGCTCACCTAAAGCTACAAAACATAGAGTTAGTCCCGGTATATAGCCACATGGTATATAGCCATAGCAAAAATTGATCAAAGTCTGCAAGTAGGCTACTTATTGAGTAATTTAAACTCGTTCATTTTATCTTCTTTTTTTCAGTTGGACTTTGATGTTGTGGTCGATGATAGGAATGTATTGTCGATATGATTGAAATTCCATAAATATGTGCGTTCATCTCTGAGTCATATTATGTATGGAAGCATTATGTGCATCATTTCATTTACCATGGATTACTTTTCTAGTTATGATATGGAAGTATGGGACCTCATGCATGTTGTACGCTCATGTGATCATGAATTATTTCTCTACTTATGATATGTACAAATGCATACATCACGATATTGTCACGTTCATTTCTTTTCTACCAATTTTTCGATAGCGTAAGTGTGTGCTAGCCCATACCAAACCTAGGGGGACATTAACAAGTCCATTAGTGGGTCTAAGTGCATGCGTGTAGATTGCGTATAAAGGAGTGTTATAACTTTACTTTGAAAAATAAATGGAAGCTCAAAGAGCCATCACGAATTTAGATTTGATGTGTGAATTTTTTATTAACATTTTTTAGCTAAATGCATTTGTTACCATTTAGCCCATTATAATTAACTTAAGCACGTTTCTTTATTTGTGATATATCTCGACGTTGAGAAATTTTATTTTATTTATTCATCCATTATGTAAAATTAAATTATAAATATTTTATTTATCCTATTATGTTTTAATCTCAACTAAGATTTCGAAAAAATAATTTTTAAAATGAAGTATAGAATAATTATAAATAAATTCTTAAACCAATAAAAACATATCGTAACAGCATATATATTATATATATATATATAGGCATATATTGTAATTTAATAATATATATTTTTATAATGGAAAAGAAAGACCGGAAGGCAGTGGATGTAGTGTAAGTAGTGAACAGTGGGTGGGCATATGGTTTACAGAACAAAGGGAACGGACGTCTTCAGTCTCCATACGATACTATTTTTTCAAAACTCCCATATCTTTGTTTGTTTCTTCAGTTTCAGGTAATCCAATCTTCTTCTCCATTCTCCATCACTCTCTAATGTTCTCTAATTTCTCCTCTTCTTCCATTCTCTCTCTGCTGTTTCTGCAATTCCTGCTCCTTCTTTCCTCTCCTGATTGGTTTCCGATTTGATTGTATGTGTTCGAATCCCTTCTCGCTGATTTCAAGGTTAGTTTCATACATTTTTCTTTTCCTTTTTCAAATCTATGCTTCCATTTTTCAGATCGAGGAATTTGGTGTTCTCTTTGGGATGTAATGCTGTTGCGCTGTATCAATTTTGGTGTCGGTTTGGTTTTCTTCTTACGGTATTCCAATTGAAAATGCTTTTGTGTTTTGCTTTTTATGTATTTCCTTAGGGTTTATACCTTGGACGCTCGCGTTTTTCGTTGATTCTTACTTCTTGATGCGTGCGGCGATTGGATCTTGGATCTGGACATGAATTGCAGTTATTATTGCGTTGCATGTAGAATTAGGACGTAGTGGAGTTGTAACCGCTATTGGTCCTGGATGAGCCAAGATGTTGTTCAGATCAAAGATCAAATGGATTGCTCTTTTCGTTCTTGTCTTGTCTTTGGCATCTCTGCTGCTTCACCTCTCTATCGCTAAATCCTCCAGCGTAAGTTTGGTATATAACACCCAGATAGCCAGTTTGCTGAATTCTTCAATTATCGGTGGGCAGGTAGATATCAACTGTTTACTTCAATTATTTTCTCTGAATATATTTTGTGGCCACGTGCTAAGTTTAATTTGCCTCAATTGCCACAGGGTTATAGGAGCAAGAAGTTGTGGGGAGCTGTGAAGCCATTAGCTTCGTTGCAACCCTATACCAACTCCAGAAGTAGCTATCGTGGTAATGGGGTTTTGATGTTTTTATGTATTGTTTTGTGATTGGGTGCTTCAAGTTATATCGTTAATGTTTGATCAAGAAGGTCTTACTGCGAAAATGGTTAGAGCATTTAACTTCTCTACCAGGTCTTCTGGATCGCTTTACTATTTTGTAAGTTTCACTGAGTTTCAGCATATCCTATTTCAAGCCTGTTTCACATAAATTCTGCCAAAAAGAGCCCGATTCATCTCACATAATAGGGGGTGGGGTGTTCAGGTCCGGGAGTTTCTGCTTTGGTCTTCAAATGGGCGTGGAGGAATGTTGTTGGTATTTACTTATTGTGAATACTCGTGGGGAGGATAATGATGCTGGTTTATGAACAATCAGTAGAAGCTTAAATCACCATTCTTTGAATTTATGGTTGATTGTAGGAAAGTTTTATAAGAGCGTCTTTCTATCAAAATCGGCAATGGGTTCAATTCAACATAAGCTTTTGGCTCCATTCTCCTCTGGAACTGTTTTCCAACTAGAAATTTGCAATGGTCTAGGACTATTTGAATCAGGCTAGTAATAATTGGAGGATTACTTCGGCAAGACCTTTCTATAATTAGGAAATACAAGGGCTTGCTTCCTTATTACATCTGAATAAAAATGCACAACTTAAGCAGTAGATAGACAAACTTATGCAGAATTATTAAAGTTATAAACCTACATATCAGTAAGATATATTAGAGCTATTATCTTCCACCTGGTCATTACCTTGCTATCCCACATTTTTGTTGAGTGTACTATTCTCTGATTTTATTATAACAAAAAAGTCTCAGGTAGTTTGTCATTAATGGTTCATCATCTGCCCATCAATTCTAACTCTTCATAGGGATCTTCTACTTTCAAGTTAATTACAAAATTATTTTGGGAAAAGCTTCCAATCTATCGTTGATATGGTTGAGCAAGAATGAGATAGAGAAGGCCCCTACGTTATCAATGCACCAAATCCTAGTGCCCCTATTCATAGGTTTTCAATCATCAATCAAGGGAAGTAAATGAATTTGTTCTTCCGCTCCTCATAACTAGTCTTTTTTCTTTTTGAAAAACATCAAGAACATATTATTACTCCTGTTAGAGGTATTTCTTTCTAGAGCAACAAGTTATTGGATATAAAAGCATGGGCTCTTAACAATGATGGTAAATTTCCTGTTAAGTCTATTAACCTATCAGCAAAGCCAATTTGGCCTTGTTCTATTGCCAAATTACCTCCTTTCTCCAAGTTGGTGTGCTTAGTTCTGAGAGCCACTGCATCATCTTTTTCCTTTGTCCTGTTACTCATGCTTGTTGGGCAAAGCTCCTCAAAAACCATTGGATAAGCTGGTCTTTTCCCTTCTTTTATGAGGATTCAGTTCTCCAACTCCTATTTGGCCCCAACCGAAAAGATATTGCTAGAGTTTTGTGGAATAACGTGGCTTTCATTATTTGGACAGAGAAATAAGATAAAGTTTCATCTTTGGGAACTAAGTCACAAATGCTTACACACCTATGATAGGCTTCAGAGGAGATGTCCTTGGTATACATTTTCCCTAAATTGGTGCTGTTTGTGCAAAGATGATGGAAAATCACTGAACCATATTATTATTCATTGTCCCTACTCTTGGAAGAGAAGTTTTTTCTCAAAATGAGGAAGGCACATTCTAATTTGGTTGGTTTTAAGTGGTATTCCCATTTTTTTCCTCCCTCTTTAGAGCTCCGTGTTCGGTTTGTAAAAGATTGAAAAAACTTATTGAGGGACTTTCTGTGTAAAGGGGTGGAGGAAGGTCATGGGACGATTCTTATTAATTGGAAGATGGCTGGGAAGCCCATGCACTTAGGTGGATTGGAGCTAGGGAATTTAAGGGCTCATAATAGGGGGTTAATGGAAAAATGGTTATGGCGTTTTCCCCTTGAGTCCATTTCCCTGTGGAGTTGGATTATCGCGAGAGAGTACAACTCTCATCCTCTTGATTGGATGTCAGATGGGGTTAAAAGCTCATCCAAAAACCCATGGAAAGAAATTTCTAGTGAACTCCCTTCTTTGATTCAATGTGTGGTGGGTGATGGGAAGAGTACTTTCTCTTTGCCACATGTTTCCAAAACTTTACCATTTATCTGATATGAAGAATTGTTATGTAGCAGATTGTTTAATAGGGAAACGATGTAGGTTGTGTATGTTCTTCTTTAGGGGAGCTTTTGAGCTTGGTAGGGAAGAACAAATGTTCATATCTAGAGTCATAGTCCTTCTAAGAGCTTTTCTTGTAGTTTCTTCTTTAATTATGTGGTGGACCCTTTCCCCTTTAGGAAGTCTACTTTCTCAGTTCTGTGGATGGTGAAGTTATTTATTTTGCAGGTTATCCAAGGTAGATTCAACACTCTGACAGGCTCTTGAGAAAGTTCTCATCTTTGGTCGGGCCTTTCTGTTGTATCCTTTGTGGGAGGGTGGAGGAAGACTTAGATAATTTGTTTTAGAGTTGCTATAATGCTTTGCAGTTCTTCAACAATTTTTTCAATGTGTATGGGCTCCAATTAACCCATCATAGAGCCTTTAGTGAGGTGATCAAGGAGTTCCTCCACCATCTGTCGTTCCAGGGGAAAGGGTCTTTCATGGAGAGCTGGAGTATGCTTTGTTGTGGGGTATTTGGGGGAGAGAAATAATAGAACTTTTGGAGGGTTGGAGAGGGTGGCCGTTGATGTTTGGTTCCTCGCGAGATTTAATGTGTCTCTTTGGGCATGGGTATTGAACCTTTTGTAACTATTTGCTTGGTCTTATTTTGTTTAATTGGAGTTCCCTTTCTCTAGGATGCTCCTTTTGTGGGCTTTGTTTTTTGTATGCCCTTGTATTGTTTCATTGTTTCATTTTTTCTCGATGAAAGTTGGTCTTTTATTAAAAAAAAAAAAATCATTTCTATTACAAAATAAATTAATAGTTCTGTATATTCGAGTTATCAATGGCATGGTTGTTGTGATGGATGTGGTGATATCTTTTCCCCTATACATGTACTCCCATCATATACTACCCACTCATGTGATCTTGACTTTCTATTTTGAACTTAAATTTCTTCTTTTCTTACAGCTCCAAGTGAACAGAGTAATGGTTTCATATATGCAAAAATATTTGGTGGTTTTGCAAATATTAGATCATCGGTAAGATATATGAAAAACATGACATTTTTTTAAATTTAATTCTGTAGTATTAATATATATCTTTTAAATTTTCTAGATATGTGATCTGGTAAGATATATGAAAAACATGACCGTTTTTTAATTTAATTTTGTAGTATTAATATATATCTTTTTATTTTTCTAGATCTGTGATCTGGTCGCTATATCCAGGCTACTGAATGCAACTCTTGTCCTCCCTGAGATTCAAGAAAGTAGTCGCGCAAAAGGCATCAGGTATATATTAATTAATATGCTAGTTATTACCTGTCTTTTCCCCCTTTAAGCTCCCTATGGTAGTAATCTACATTTTACTGCTTACACATGTTGTAATTGTTCAGTGGCAGATTCAAGAGCTTTTCTTATCTTTACGATGAAGAACAGTTCATATCTTATCTTAAAAATGACGTACTCGTCGTAAAAAGTTTGCCCGATAATTTGAAGGCTTCAAGGAAAAGAAATGAATTCCCTATATTTAAACCCAAAAGTTCAGCCTTTCCTAGCTATTATCTTCAGAAAGTTCTTCCAAGCTTGAAGAATGCAAAGGTCATAGGCTTGATTCTTAATGATGGTGGATGCCTGCAGGTAACTTTACTTCTAAGCTTACAAGTTTTGTCTTGATATTAAGATAACCAAATGGTTTAAATTTGTGTGCATTATTTTCCGCCTTTTTGATGTTTAACTTGTCTGCCCATGGTTGGAATTCTAGGGAACTTCAGTATATGCATGATTTCTATTGTAAATTTCAGTTCTAGATACTAGATACCCACCTTAATTAAAACTATAGACCAAAATATACTCTCCTTTATAAAGTAAAGATGGAAAGTGGAAAGTAATTTTAAAAAGCCCATGTAATTACAGTTCAGTTGGAAGCATGGAATCTGCAGGGTCCCAAGATTTCACACACACACACACAAACACATATATTATGAGAAACATAGATTTCTTTTTTTCATTGATGAAATGAAATTACAAAGAAGGCAAACAAAGTGCCAAACTAGTTACGAAAATTACTTCCACCGGACAACAAGAGAAGTGAGGTTGTATGATCTAAAAAGAAAAATAATTTCTTACAAAGGAAAAAATCTATTATAAGTGCCAAGCATTCATTCTTCTAATCAATTTTTACAAAGTCGCTAATTATTCCTCATACTACCATATTTTGTTTTGTATATTTATTTAAAATTTTCCTCCTTTTTTATTTTATTAAATATATATATATATATATATATATATATATATATTTTGCTTTGCAGTTAGTCCCAAATGAATTTAACCTTTTAGTGCCTTGTACACCTTTAAACACTAAATTGGAGATATAGTACCGAATGTTTCTTCTTTTGCAAAGCTTCGGAAAGGAAATAGAAAAAAAGAATTGTAGGAAAAGTATGAAGTCTCAGGATGAATACATGGGCATATAGGGGAGATTTGATTACGTGTTCTCCACCTTATCCATTGTCGTTGCCCATTTTCCATCTCTCTATTCAAGAAGCACGGATACTGGTATGAGACACGAATACGACATGACACGAAACAAAATTGCATGTCATATTTTTAAAATCTAGGACACAAACACGATATGGACATGTTTAATAAAATATATATCATTTTTATAAGAGAGGAAAATTCAAAGTCAATGAGTTTATGCATTTATATGCTTAAAAACTTAGTTTGATGTATCTCACTCTCAAAATTTATTATTTTTGTCAAATATGTATCCAAGTAGTATACTTAACGGGTGTTCGATGCACGTCTATTAAACGTTGAACTTACTTTGATTTTGTACAACTAGAGTCTAACGCATCTATTACACTAACAAGTGTGATGCGTGTCGAACAAGTGTCAGACACGGATACGCTAGCCAAACTAAAGTGTTCGTGCTTCTTGGCATTCTATTATCAAAATTTCTTCTAAGATTGGGTGACCAGGTTCTAGAAATGTCCTTATTTCAGAGTTGGTGGTGGATGATTTACTATTTAAAGAGCATACGCCCTTGGGTATCCAACTGATTCCCCTAAATTCATATCCATAGCACCATATCCCACCTTGAAAGCACACACCTATTCTTAATGACAACATTTTTTTCATTTCAAAAGCGAACCCCAAATATATCCTTAATCTCTTCTGGGCCTTGGCTTAGTTGGCTAAAGAAAATATGGTAAAGTCTTAATATGAAAAGAAAGACAGATCGCATGGTTAAATGCAGTTAAAGAAATTTCATAGGCTATATGACTGGAAAGATATTCTAAAATGAGAAGGAAAGAGAATGGAAGGCGGTTTTTGATTTAGCAAAGTGCCATCACTTCTTTTGGTGCTTTTTTAATACTTCTATAATCATTCTCCTTTTGTATTCAACTTTATTTAAGGTGCTTTCCTATAAGCTCCTCAAGGAAGAAAATAGCTTTTGGGTTCATAATCTATCATCATTAATGAAAGGTCTTCTTTTATTATTATTTTCTTAAAAAAATCAATGTTTTTCCTGTTAAGTAGCCCGTTGGATGTCACTGAATTATTTTCAGAATGCTAGGAGGCGTGAACTAAACACCTTACAAAAAGAGAGCATAATTTGCTTACAATGTTGTAGATGTGGACATGATGATTTTAGATTTCTCGTCCTTGGATGTTTAATTTGATACCTTAACTTGAAGATTTTGTACATATGACCACTTGGTAAACATGATCACTTGTGTTATCAGTAACACATCCATATTGGTTAATTTGTTGAGTGTAGTGTGATTGATTCATTTTTGGGTGGAAGTTTTGTGAGCTTTCCTTATTGGTGCAAATTCCCTACATTTTCTGTTCATGTTGTTGGTTTACATTTTCTTCGAATGTATAGACAATATGCATATGGTTGAGGAGTTTCATTTTTTATATTTTCTATCTCCAGTCGGGCCTTCCTTCTGGCATGTCAGAACTCCAGAGGCTCAGATGCAGGGTTGGCTTCCATGCACTTAACTTCCGGCCAGAAGTTCAGATGCTTGGGAAGAAAATAGTTCAAAGGTATCTTCAGACTAGTGTCCTGAAATTTGATTTAATCGCGTTTTTTTGCACTCTACATATGGCTTATGGTGGATGAGGGAAAAAAAGAGAACTGAGAAGATAATATCTGCATATACATGGCTCCACGTTGCTGTGTAAAATATGATTTAATACTTTAGGATTACGTGCATACTGGATTCCTGAACTGTACATGCACATGATGAATCTTAACATTTTCTTCTACAATTACAGGTTACGAGCTTGGGGCCAACCATTCTTAGCTTTTCATCCTGGATTAGCTAGAGATACTCTGGCATACCATGGCTGTGCTGAACTCTTTCAGGTAGCCGTTTGAGGCTGTTGTTCTGCATAATAGTTTGCAAATTCAGTGGTTTTTGATTCTCAATGAGTTTCATACGATTAATCATTTTGGGTAAGTTCTATCTATTTCTTTAGGATGTGCACACGGAACTCATACAGTATCGAAGGGCGCAGATGATCAAAAAAGGGATTATCAGGGAAGAACTAAGCGTAGATTCCCGCAAACGGAGAGATAATGGTACCTGCCCTTTAATGCCTGAAGAGGTTTGAGCTTGACTAAACACATTTTGTATGCAAGTTTTCTATGATTGTGTTATTTATTTGAAATCATACTAGTTCTTTCTTTTTATGAAAGCATTTGCATTTTAAAATGCAACCTACTATTGAAGTCAAACCTTCCTGACTGATATTTTGATTACCAAATAAGAGATAAACCAGCTGTAGAAATCCTAGGCTTCCAAGTAAAGATGGTAACCTGATATTTGAATAACTACTCTAGCATGTTTGGCTTGAAGCAATTTTACGTTGTGTGACCAGTTAAGAATTTTCTTAAGAAGCATGTGAGTGAGGACAAAGCATGATAAAAGGACCTACATTGGTTTGTTAGGATAATCTTCACTCTTAGAAGTAGTTCAAGTCCAATAAGTAACATGGTCATTTGGCAAGGGATGCAGGAGAATGTTGGAGTCATTCAGTACCGAATTTGGATTTCAAATCTTGGTTCGAATCTTGGATATGGGGTGTTATAGATTGCATCTATGATATTTTACTGTAGATTCTTTTTCCAAGTTCTTCGCCTGTGCTAAAAAAAACAGGGATTTAGAGGACAGAACATTGATTTATGCAAGGTGTCATTTTCTTGTGTATCTTGTCCTTGGTGATTACATTGAACTTTCAAATTGCTAAGAGCAGTAAATGAGGTACAATTTTGGCTAACTTATTTCTGTTAAAACTTTTGCAGGTCGGGGTTCTCCTTCGGGCAATGGGATATCCTACCAAAACAATTATTTATGTAGCAGGGTCTGAATTGTTTGGTGGTCAGCGCATGCTGATCCCTCTGCGTGCCATGTTTAACAATTTGGTTGATCGCACTTCTTTTTGCAGCAAGGAGGAGTTGGATTCCTTATTTGGACCTGAGACCACTCTTCCTCTTGATCTTTACCGACCGCCTCCTTCTAAAAGTAAGCAACAATTGAAAGATGAGTGGAACAAGGCTGGTCCTCGGCCAAGACCTCTTCCTCCACCTCCAGATAGACCTATCTATCGTCATGAGAAAGAAGGATGGTATGGTTGGATTACTGAGACTGATAAAGAACCTGACCCATCACCAATGGACATGAGGTTACAAGCCCACCGGTTGCTTTTGGATGCTCTTGATTACATGGTTTGTCTTGAAGCTGATGCATTCTTCCCGGGTTTTAACAATGATGGTAGCAGTTGGCCTGATTTTTCAAGCTTGGTCATGGGACAACGACTGTATGAGAGTTCTTCATCTAGAACGTATCGACCTAACAGGTAGATTAATGATGAACAACCACTCATTAGTTATTAGCTTACGCTTATAATAGGATTTGAACAGTTGACTAATAATTCCTCTTTAGTTTTAAATCATATTAGATACGTAAGTCGAAACTCATTGATTAACTTACTATTAATTTTCAAAAGAAATCACTGTTTGGGCAAGTTAATTAAATTATGGTGCACTTACTCTTCCCTTTGATTTTTTTTTTTTTTTTTTTTGCAATTAAGGTGATTCTAATGGGGAAAAAATTAAGAAAAATCATTTAGGAGTTGATGCATCCATATATTTTGGGTACATTTAGCCAATTGTTGGCCAACAGTCCTATGTCTATTGTTACATGGGTTTTGGATTCTCTCTGGAATGTAACTTATGGGTATTGGCGAATGATCGCTTGCTATTGTAGGTTCAAGGAGATTTTTTTTATATATTATTTTTTTATTTTTAGTTCGACCGGTAGACTCGAGGATTCAAACATCTAATCTCTTGGTCAAACATATATATCTCAATTGGTTGAGCTGCTCGGGTTGACTATTATCAAAGAGCTTACCCCAACAAATAAGAACAAGATGCATTGTGCATCGATATTTGTGTATTGAATCTTAGAATATTTGTTAATCTATATATGCTGCAGTTCCTCATCCATTATATCTTGTGATAAATTTAGTATAAAACTTTTCTGACGGGTATCATTGTTCTTAACAGGAAATACCTGGCAAATCTTTTGAACAGTAGCCGTGAAAATTTGTATCATCCGATGCACAACTGGACACTTTTAGTGCAGGAGCATCTCAACAAGAGCTTGGGTGAGGAAGGCCTGGTGAAGCAGGCCATCTTCTCGAAGCCTACGTCGTTTCTGTCGCATCCGCTTCCAGAGTGCTTCTGTAGAATATCTTCTGTTGAAACTCCTGTCCATCTTGTGAAGGAGAACGGAAAAACTGTCTACGGAGACGAAGAGAAGTGCCCCGACTGGATGTCAGAAGGTCGGAAAATCGAATCATTGGACTTGGCCGAGGAAGGGGATAATAAAGGGGATGAAGATATGGAATCATCAGAACAAACAGAGTCTTATTACAACAGTGGAAAAAGCTATTTGGATAATCTCATCGACCAGGACGAGGAAATGGATCCCAACGACTAAAATCGGGTGAGTAGAAATGATATGATGGTGGTTTGGAAATGAGAAATTTTTTTGTGTAGAGGATAGCAGCGTTTATAGAAAATATAGTGCATGCGATTCATGAAACATTTTTCTCCAATATTGAAATCATCAAGAAAAGTATAGTTGTATCATTTTTTTTTTTTTTCCTTGTCAAAGAAATTTAAAAGTGTGAAGTTGTATGTTCCAAACAAATATTTTCCATATACGGGTAGTATATAATTCTTTACATTTTATAGACATTTAAATAATACAAAAACTATTTTCTTTTGAACTTTGCCAACAACTTTTTTTTTGTTAGGGCCCGTTCTAATTTAGTCTTATAGTACTTCGTTTTTTTTACCTATAATCAATCATTGTCGCCTTTGCCTCCCTCGTTGAGCATCCAACACCGATCTCTTGTGCCTTCGTTCTGATCAAACGTAGTCATTGCACCATCGTTGTCCATTGTTTGTGCATGAATGATTTTGATGCCTCAATTTTGGTATTCTCTCTTGTGATCATTGTCACCATCGTTTTGGTCGTTGATCATTGTATCTCTCGTCTCTTGCAATTGACCCTCCCGTCTTGCAACTGACCCTCCCGTCTTGCAACTGACCATAATCTTCTCTTAGTTGAACTATTGAAATTTATGCTATTAATGATTAATTTTTTTTTTATTGTAATATAACATTATTCACTGTGAAAAATCAAAGTTTATTAGTGTAACGTTAAACAATATATGGTAGTGAACATCAAAGTTTATTAGTGTAACCTTAAACAATATATGATAGTAAAGTTTATTAGTATAACCTTAAACAATATATGGTAGTGAACATCAAAGTTTATTAGTGTAACCTTAAACAATATATGGTAGTGAACGAGTGAATCATGTTTAAGAAATAACCTAAAGAGTTTATAATATATTGATCAAATTAAATGTCTATCTCATGAAAAATGAAATGGCAAACTATTTATGATATTTATAAGTATGATAAGTTAGACCGAATTTATTGAATTGAACTTATTATGCATGATATTTGCATGACTATAAATCGAGAATAAAGAGGATTTAGAATAATGTCCTTGCAATACCTCGGAATCCATCATAATCTATGAGGGAGCACGCAATGTTGCCTAGAGACATGAATCACCTAACTAATAAATGATAGTTAGATAATTAATAGTTAACCTATCCTCAAATTGGTCACGATAGGGTAGAGCTTAAGATAAGAACATAATAAAATTATAACTAGATTTAAGTGTGCAAGTATCATATGTGGAAACAAACATGAGGTTCTCCAATAATCTCTCTAAATCTAAGCCTACCCGATGGGCAAAAAAACTACATTACCTAGTTTGACATGATATTATTGTTAGAATTTATGCTCTCGTAATTAATTATCTAATTTTTATTATTTATTTATAATTTAATATTATCCCATATATGAAAATTAATGAAAATTATTAATGTAATTTTGAATAGTATAATTATTTGGATTTTTCCAATGAAAATCTTTAAAAAAAATAAAAGATGGATCTTTTTGAAAATAAATATAGAAGTAATTCAATATTTTTCGTTTTTTGTATTTTTTTTTTTAAATTTTAAAAAACATTAAAAAAAAGAAAGCATAACAGACCAAACGGAGCCTTAATATCCTGAAAAGTAAAAATTGATTTAACTCATCTATAAGATCAAATATTGAATAAATAAAAGGAGGAATTTTCTAAAGAGAAACAATGCGTCTGTGAAGAAGCTCTTCATCACACTCATCCTCCTCATCATCTGACACACTACTTTCATTCCCTGGTAGCTCTAACCTTCCTCCCATACAAAATGATGGCCCCAAACTCTCTGTTTCAATGAAATCACCCTTCAATCTCTCCTCAAATCTCTGCTCACTAACGTTGAGAAACCAGTTTAATGAACATCTGATCCCCTTCCTCTGCACCCTCTCATACCTCGGTTTTATTCTCGATTCCAAACTATACGTAAAATATTCCGGGAACTCCACAAGCTCCTTAATTGGCCTACCCATCTCCGTCTTGAAGAAGTAGTAACTGTTCTTCATGAGTTCCACCCGACATGCGACCAGCTGGGGACATTTCACAACCATCTTAGCTATGTCCGATGACGGTATACCGCGCCCGAGAAGGAACTCTACTGGTTTCATTATCACGTGTTGGTGAAGGCTGAGTATCTGTGGCATTTTTTCAATCACTTGTGCAAACCCTTCAGGATCAACCTTGAGCTTTAAGTCAAAGAAGAATTGCTGAGCAGACAACTTGGCTTTCAAAGGCAACCCAAGAATTTGTGGATAGTGTGCAATTACTGAAGGAAGCAGCTCCTTTCTAATCCCAAAGCTTAGCAAGCAATCGATATTGGGTCTCACAGTTTCTTCGAGATCGTAACCGAGCATGTATGCTCGCTTCTCAAGCATTCTTGCTACTATCTTCTTTGGCAAACCTAAAGAAACAATGAAATCAACAAGGGGCTTAATCATGGTTCCAACTCTCATCGCCAAAAAGTACGGGTACTGTGTGACCATTGGTCCGATATCTCTCGGGTTAACACCAATACTCACAAGATATGCAACAGATGTACTCATTGTCCCTTCAAGCTTGTAACCCAGAAGCTCAGGGTGCTTCTGGAGAACATATCCAATATCTTGTTTCTCCACATCGAGCCCACGAAGAAGTTTAACGACAGGAGCAAGCTCGACAATGACACTGGCGTGCAAGACCTGAGGATAATTCTTAATAAATTCTCCAAGTTTCGGCCTTGGAATCCCAATTTTCTCCAAGTAACCTAGAACAGGTATCATATTTTTTCGAACACTACAGCCTAGCATTAAGGGGAATTGGTTAATGTCATCGATCGTCAATCCTAACTTCTGAAGAAACTCAACACGCTCTCTCATGACTTCAACTGTAGAAGGAAGCTCTAAGTGTTCTAATTCATCAGGAACAATTCCCAAACTCTTCAAGTAGTCACAGATTATGACTCGGGACACAAGCTTTTCTTTGCGCCCTTGAACAGCTCCCCAGGTGACTGTAGGCATCTCATATTCAGGAAGTTTGGAGGATTGAGTCGAATACAGTACGCCTAAAGGTAAAACCCTACAAAAGCTTTGAATAATCGATTGGTGTGCGCATGGATTCGGGAAGGATTTGGTGGTCTTGGGGCAGAATAAGCCAAAATTCGCGTAAATATGATGGGAAATACCCAAAACCAAGGAGAAATTAGCAGATTTTCTTGACCTCAGAAATGACAATGCAGTCATTTGAATCAAAACTGCCAAAGAAAAGATCAAACAGCGTCAATCAGTCAGAGAAGCTCCATAGAATCTTGGCAATCTCCAATTAGAGAGCTGTAAGAGCAAGGAACATAATAAACCCTAATATTGCATTTACTCACATAATCTCCCAATCTTCAAAAAGCTTAATTCGTAAATCAAGGTTTACAGGTAATTATCGATGGTTAAAGTGCAGTACAGTTCTCATGAATTCAATTGCAGTGAAAACGAAAAGCATTAAAAACCTAAAGATGGACGACGATGAGAGTGTTAAAGTATCGAATCCTAAACAACACGAGAATCAAGAAATGAAGTGTGAGTGCAAGCCAGCCAGTTCGCCTGAGAGATGGAGAGGAAGACATACCAGTATAGCTTCAGCAGGAGGAACGGCGAGCAGTGAACGGCGGCGGGCGATGGGATTTGGGCTTCGTCTAAGAGAGGAGCAGGGGAAAGGGAGGGATAGCAGGGGGCGACTCTCTCCTGAGAATTAAACGTCACAACTTTATATTCCAATGCCATTTGCTTCCATAGATTACACATTTTTATAACCAAATTTGAATTCACTTCTAAATGCATTTACATTTTATTTTATTTTATTATATTGTTGAAAAAAAAAAAACACTTCCATTTTTCATACTCTCATCAACCTCCACCTCCATTTATCAAATTATACACGATTTCAGATAATAAAAAGTGAGGTTAATTATGATTATGAATACTCTGCTAATACGAAAAGTTCTTAATGTTAGTTGAGTACCCAGTTCTCCAATAGATTGACCTGCAATAATACCTACGACTTCTCCCCATTCGACCAGGTCCCTGTGAGTAGGACTTCGTTCATAACGTAATTCATAGATTCGAGATGTACTCTTACAAGTAAAGGGAGTCTGAATAGATATTGGTTATGTTCGAAAGGTTATTTTTCATATCGTTGCGGTGGGTATCAAAGTCTAAGATTATGGATATTGTAAGTTGTAAGTGTCTCTATGACCTATCAACATAAATGATTTCGATCAAATTATTTGTAACAATTACAAAGTGGGTCGTATTAATAATGTTACTAGGATAACATACCCAACCTTATCCATATACCGTAGACCGTTTAGGTTGTTACTCGAACATAATTCTCCTATATGTTAACAACATAATGTTCAAGATTACAGTAGTAACTTTTTTCATAAAAAGGATAATATTAAATTGTATAATAAAATAATTAGTTACGAGAGAAGATATAAACGATAAACCCTTAATTAGAGCTAATAAAGACTCATGTAATTTGGAAAAAATCATGGTGAGTGACCTTCCTTCTTCAACCAATTTCTTGTTGTGCAGTCCGTGTAATTCTTGAGACCTGAACCAACGCTCCATGGTTGATGGTGTTCGAGTTCGTTGAAGAAGTCACGAGTCAGATCGACGTTTTAAGCACTTGAACCATCTTAACACATGCTTGTCATGGACTCAAATAGATCCTTCCATTGTTTTGACTCCATTTGGACCATTTTTATTCATCTTATCCGGTTCTTTCATCTTAACTCAATTCATACCTATTTAAGAAATTTAGTGAGATTCAAAGTATTAGAAGTATAAAAATTGATGTCCCAAATGTACTTGAATAAGTAAGCAACTATGTTGGACTTTCATTAAGAAATACGAATCAATTTATAGGGACTCCACTAGAGTCAAGTTTAGCCTACACTTTATTATATCGAGATTAGCTAATGATTAGAGCCAAGATCACTCTTTTATCCTTGTCGGTTCTTTATGAGAACTATTCGAGGTAGCTAGCTAACCTTAATAGTGAACATACCTTGATTAACAGGGATCTGCACATGCACCTAAGACTCAAGTCAAATGGGTTGGAGATTAGAATTTTATAAGCTTAGAATTCGATGAGATTAAAACTTGATGTGATTCAAGTGTGCCAATATTACGTGTAAAAACAAACCCAAGACCTCTCAACAAGGCTCTTGCTTCGTAACCAGCCTTTAGGATGGCACGACTGAATACAACGGTGCCCAATAATTGGTAGGCATAAGGGTCGCTCCCTCTTATAACTAGGAATGATGTTATGGACCTACTTACCGTTCTCCACCTAAATCTATATAGATGAAAATTTGGTATTTCCAGAAATGTGGGTTGTTCTTTCTCACGGTTGGGACATTTTAAACCTTGATTCCTTCCAAAAACTTACGGATAATATGTTTTTGAATTTATTCGAACTTTATGGATTGTGTGTTTAAAAAAAGGCAGAAAGTCAAACCTTATTAAGATAACATTTTAAAGCTTTTTAGCCTTCGTATATTCTTACTCGAATCTTTACTCGATCCAATTTGCTCAATACAGAGGTAATTAGACCTCGATTTCTTTAGCAAATATGTTCATTAGACCAACAAAACTAAAGATTAAGTCTGGTACCTCAATTTGTACGGTAAGGACTGAATTGAAAATCTAAAATATATGCTTACTTACCTCGGTTGGACTCAAATGAGATAATGATTTCTAGGGAGTTTTAGCATTTGATTCCTTCACGAGATTTTTTTTTAAAAGTTGTGGGACAATAATGCTGTATTTGGTGAATTATATCTAATAATGAACCATTCTATTGAGTTGATAACATTAGCGGAGAATTTTGTGAAAGGATTTTTATATAAAGTTTTATTAACTCCTAATTCATGTTGAGTACACTTTGTTGTTGCGAGAATTCTTAATTCATGAGTTGTAGGGAGGGACTTATGTCGCCACAAATGAAGACTAAAGCAAGTGTTGGATTCAAAGCTGGAATTAACTCTTAGATATGAAACTAGAGATACTGATATCTTGGCAGCATTCCGAGTACTTCCTCAATTAGGAGTTCCACCTAAATAACTTAACGAATATGTGGATAAAGATTAAAGCCACGTGCGATGGAGTTAAAATTTCAATTTTAAATTCTTTTTTTTTCTTTCACTGTCTTATTCTTCATCATCGTACTATGATTCTCACAATAAAATTTCAACCACCGGTTTTGTGTCTATGGTCTGGTTTTTGTGTATCTATGCTAGTTGAATTTTGGTTCGACATTACCATCATACCCAATCTGGCAAGAACATCCTTATTACTCGTCTTGCTAGCCCTTTCTTTTCTAGCCGTGTGTGACTTCTTCAAGGTCTTACAGGGTTCCTTCACTTATTTGTGTGAGCCCCTGCCTACTCACGCTCCTCACCAACAACCCAGCGCTTCGCCGATCTGTTACCATCTAAACAAAATGTAGCATAGGCACGTAGCCATTCTAATGGAGATTGAAGATGCATTCACATACATGGAGGACCTTTAACTAATTAATACAATCTTTATTGTGCCCAAGTGAACAACTAACTTATCCACAAATTTGTACCAACTTGTATGGTGACCATCGTAGGTCTTGTCATTGAGATGAAGCTCCATTAAGAGATAAGCCTACGATCCATTGGGAGTGATAGTGGAAAAGTTGATAGATAAGTCACCCTTACTGTCACTTGACAGAACCGTAAAATAAAATACCCGTGTTTTGCGTTATATGATAAATGTTATTAAAATTTTATATAAATAAAGTATTATCAATAATTTTATTACCTGTTATCAAAATAAATTTCAGTAAATAAGTAATTCATTTATTTAATAAGTTTTTTTTGTTAAAATAAATAAAATATATATTGAAAAAAATTATTATTAATTTAATTAATTATAATAAATCTATAAACAAATAATTATAATATTTAATGGTATTACTCGTAATTATTCTAACAATCTATCTTAGTTTATTTTTATTAAGTCAAATTATTAAAATAATTTTAGTTTATTTTTTATTAATTTTTTATATTATAAATAAAATACTTTAAAATTTAGTTTTTAATTCATTTAAATTTTAATTTATTTAGTAGTCAATATTAATAATTATTCTCAAATAAATAATTTTAAATAATTAATGCAGTAATTAAATTGAAAAATTAATTATACATGTTATATTTTAAAAATGAAATATAATTTATTTATTTCACTCATTAACATAAAATACATCTAATTGTAAAATGAAGAATAAGCTAAAAGTGTTGTAAAAGAAACAAAAACAATATTAAATTAATATATATTTAAAAAAAATCATATTAAAAAAATTAAAAATTAAAGTAATAAAATAAAAAAGTGGAAGGAAAAAAAAAAAAAAAAAAGGATGGGTAAGGCAATAAATTAATTTCCCTCCCCAAAAATGGGTTTTATAAACCCATCTCAAGAGAGAGGAAAAGAACATCCCAATATTGCCATCACATACTGCAGAACCATGAAACTACAGTTGTTTCATATATAGCTCATAATGGGTTCCTTTGATTGAAAAAAAAGGAAAAAAAGGTCCATGAAATGAACTGAACATGAAAAGAAAAGGTGTATAATTTCAGAGAAAGCTGAAGCAGATGGGCGTTTTGTTGAAGATATAAAGAATATACTCACATATATTTATATATGCTTCTTCTTGCAAACAATATAACACACACACACACACACACACACACCTACAAGCTTTGTTCCAAAAAATGGATCACAAAATCAACAACACAAATTGCAGGTACAGGTAGAGGTAGAGGTAGAGGTACAACAAATCCTTTGAGAAATGATATAACAGACCGATGATGATGATGGAGAAGACTTACGCACCCTTACCACTATTCCATGGCTTTAGGACTCCCACTACTACCACCACAACGATGATTAGAAGGATTATTATGGCAATGCACATCCATTTCCTTGAATTCTTTTGAAGCTTCTTTGCCTTTTGAAGTGCAGTGTTCCCTTGTTGCACATGATCTACTGCACTTGTAACCTGAAACCACCACATTTACCTACATTTCACACCAACAACTCCAAAATCATGGTATTTCAACATCAGACTATTAATATATTACATGTGATTCGATATTGTCGAGCATATCCCCCTGTGCATCTACCAAAACAGCCATGTCCAGAAATACCTGCCAAGTTAACCACACTCGGTATACGTTATGTTATGCAGTCTTTCTTTTGTATGAGACACAGATACCCAAGAGAGAGAGGAAAGATTAAAAGAGGAGGGAAATAAAAAGACATCAAATTAAAGTTGGATATTCAACTGTATGCAAAATTCAAGAGTGAAATCATATATACATCAGCATGACCAAACATAATTTATATTTACTATTATATGGCTGACAGAACAAAACTTTTCTTCTTAATGTTTAACTTTGCATAGCTCCAATATCTAATTATGTACCTGCTGTAGCTCGAGTAACTTCCTCTCCAGTTCTCTAACTGCACTGTGACGCTCTTGAATTTCGGCTAGAGTGTCCATTACCTACAAAGTAACATATATATTGGAAGGAAGAACATCAACATCCATGAATCAAGGCACAAAATGTGTACTAAGATTTTAATGATGCTGATATGTACACCAATAAAGACTCGAAGCATAAGCTTTCAATGCTAAGACTTCGAAGCAAAGAACGTGACTGGGGAAAGGAGGAAGGGGAGGTGATGATAAGGGAGAAGAAACATACCTGTCCTCGCCCTTGTTCTTGAATTGCCTTCTGAAAAATTTGTTCGCTATCCCCGGTTTCAATTAATTTCTCGATGGTCTGCATGTTCATATAATGATTGAAACACGACCATGGTACATTAAAACATAACCAATGGGATCCATTGGAACTCTAAGAATAGTGGAAGTACTACCTCTTCGTCAGCCCTAGCGCCCGTGACTGAAAATCATAGAAGCCGTTAGTGTAA
Organism: Cucurbita ficifolia; assembly: GCA_033971965.1. NCBI lineage: Eukaryota > Viridiplantae > Streptophyta > Magnoliopsida > Cucurbitales > Cucurbitaceae > Cucurbita > Cucurbita ficifolia. Next base: position 8,143,990 of record CM066975.1, on the reverse strand, counting down.
ACTATAAATAAAAAACTTCATGGACCAAAATTTTTACGACTGTGGATCAAACCTGTGAAAACCCGTCTCTCGACAACCTCCCGATACTCTTGATGAACTTTTTCCCGTAAAATCTACAATCAATGTTACTATCCATTCAACCCATGATCTTAGGCAATAATAACTCCAATCCAACAAAGAGAACAACAAAAGTTACCTGGAACTCAGTCATCTTGTCTTTCAACTTCTTTTTTAAGGCACTAAAAAAATGCAATCAAGGCAAGACATTCAGTTCATAGGAAATGTATTTATCAAGACATCATGAAATTCACAAACTGAGGAAGCTACAGGAATTATATCAAATTTGAAAGAAAAAAGGAAGGGAAAAAATGAACTTTGACTTGAAATTATAGCTAAACTACGTCAAGATTCGAGAAGACACCATTTTACTATTCAATACAACTTCTACAATTCCACAGTTGAACCGAGCCTGCACTCGCCACTGCTCGCCAGGGTGATGAGATAGATTATTGAAGATCCTTCTGAGTCATCTGCAGTTTGCAGATGATATTCCTTTATTTTCTTGGTAGGTCAAGTTAAAATTGACAACCTGTAGTGAGACTGTTTGAGTTTGCCTTTAGTTTAAGACTTAACCATTTCAAGTCTTGGATGGTTGGCCTTAATAATTCAGCCCAAAATCTTACCAAGTAGGTTGCAGCTTTGTGGAATTGTACAAAGGGAGATTGGCCAACGAAGTATCCTCTAGGGAAATCCTAATACATGGCGTTTGGAAGCATATGATAGAACAGATTATGAAGCTGCTATAATGCATACTTCGTTGGCCTCCCTACTGCTATAAGCCATCCTACCTACTGTTTTCGCTGGCTTCTGATAGGTCCTTAATGCAATTTTTGTACAAAAGAAGCCAATTCGGAGGCATGTGAAGACAAGGTTAGCATAGGATGGGATGGGGCCTCGTTTCGTAACGTTTCTCTTTCTTGTTTCTTGTTTTCTCTTTTCTAATAAAGAGCTTTGTTTGAACATTTTGGGAAACCAATAGCTCAAAGTCAAGAAAATGATACATTTTTCTATATAGAATAATAAACACAGTATTTTGATAACATGTTGATGTTATTCTCAAAAGGAACGATTCAAAGTATGGGATGAAGAAGCCCAAAACTCTGCGATAGAGAACAACATTACAACACTTTTGGAGGTAATAAGTCAACTTCTGAGATTACAGGAGGTGGCATAATGTACCACAATGCAAAAGAAACTGTTGAATGGGAAAGAGCCATCAGAGGCTAAAGGAGAAGTGAAAATGATGGGAGTAATGACCAAGCACAAGAGGAAGGATGAAAGAATGCATGGGTTTTCACTCTGCAACTAGGAATTACCTCTGTTAGATGGCAGTGATACCCCATAGGTGGAGTTTCAGACGGAAAGATGATTCAAAGTAAATAGGTCGAGGTAAATTTTCTTCAACCACACAAAGAATTCTTTGCATGAGAAGGAAGAAGGATACCAGCACTTCGCTTGGTCGATGACCAGTGAAGTTTTAAGGGGAGATCAGTGGTTCCAAAAGACTAGCTAACTGATTCCAACTTTGCTGAAGGAGTACCATTACAAATTGTTGATAGAGTTCAGTTATTATTGACAACATACAGGTATGTATTCAATTAAAGAGCAGAGAGTAAAACGGAGATTCGAGAGCTCTCATACTCCTTATTCTACAAGACTCGGCCAAAGCCAAAAGCTACTTCTCCTACTCATGCATAAAGTTCATATAAACATATCGATCCACGATTACATCATATTAACTACCTACATGAACCCTAAAACTCTGAACCAACCAGCATGCACACTAGACTCGCCGTGTTAACGCTCTTTCTATCATACACGTTAATAGCTGGTGGTCATCATTTGGTACAAAGGCAACAAGCAATGGAGTTCAAGACACCCAAGAGAATTGTAGAGGACCTCAAGGAAGACTTGAAAAAATCTTTAAAAGTAGAGCTGTAGATTTGTATTTGGTACAGTTGTATTTTGTTTTATTCAGTCTTTTATCATTAAGCTTATATATATATATTCTTTAATCTATCCTTTTATAATTTATGGAAAAACGAGCTTATGGCAACGTCCCTTCTACAACATTTTTCAGCTCTTGAGCTTACCTGGGATCTCCCATCAAACCCCAGAAAAGGAATTTTACTCTCCTCCCAAACAATATTGCGCAAAACACAACTGGAGTTCATACAAACCAAGAAGCAAATAAGAGAGGCATCAGGCTCTCCCCCAGACACTTTTTTCTCACATCTCTATCAAATCCAAATTATTAGTCCGTCCTTTCATAACATCTCAATAATTCTGTGGAAAAAAAGAGAAAAAAAGAGGAGAAAAAAGGACTATGGAAACCTATCAACTGCTTTGCTAACCTCCTCTCTAACCAGACCATATTGGAATAGCTTAAAGAAAATTGTTTTGTCCATTTTCTGAACGCACACATTTGATTCGTCTAATACTCTAGCTCAAATAATTAGCTTAGGGTTCAGGACTTTTGATACCTCTCAAACACAAACACACTAGCTAGAAAATTAAGGCAAGCTAATAACCATTTGATTTTGTCCCTCGTTTTTGGTTTTTTTGGTTTTTGAAAATCATGTTAGTGTTCTTACAATTTCTTTACCACGGTTTTCATTTTACTAAAAAAAATATTTAAATTCATCGCCAAATTCCAAATTCCAAAAACTCCTCTTTTTAGTTTCCACAGCTTGGCTTGGATTTTGTAAAGAACTATAAAAAGTAGATAACAAAGCAAAGAAACTTACAAATAGTAGTGTTTATAAGCTTAATTTTCAAAAATTAAAAGCCAAAAATCTAATGGTTAAAGTGTTCATATTTAGCAGCTGAACACACCTATTAGTTTCATCTTACTTACAAAAGTTGGCCCATATGTGGTGATAGAAAAACAAACACCATACAATTAATGGTTTGTAAATTTATCTTAATTATGGTACAATTATTCGATGAACGTTGGAACAGTCATAAAAGAAGAATAATCTATATAGATTAAACTGAAGAGTTGGAATGTAACATACAGAGTCGTTGCCGTTCTTGATCTATCTACACCTGATCCTTTTCCACAGCCAGGCTTCTGCCTATTTGCCAGATTCTGTAACACCAATACCCCAAAAATGATAAATATGGGAGGAAGGGTGCCTTGGCAATCCTTTCTTTGGGAAACGTGGTCATATTTAGAAATTACTATACAGAAAGTATGACAATAGGTTACTGGAACATGCAATATCAAGTTGATGCAGCAAAATGACTCACCTCCTTGTCAAGTTCTTCGACCTTGCTCTTCACAAAACGTGCAACTTTTCCAACTTCATCGACATCCTTTTCCATTCGCTGCTTGATTGCTGGAGTACAAGCCACATTAGTAAATTAAGCGAATACGGAATCTTTATAAACTACATATATAATGCATAAACTGACCATGCATTCACTAAAGCAAAAACTAAAATTTAGATTTTTTTTTTTTATTTAAAAAGAAAAAAATACTTTTAGCTAAAATCACCAGATAATATTACACTTTGAAAATGAAACTAAATTATATTAACCTCCCAAACTAATAAAGAAATTTAACAGAATGACATAAACCCATACAGTTGTGGAGATATAATGAAATTCTTGAGCATTTCATTAGTCAATGCACGGTCCTTATCTCATCAAGCACAATCCACAACCATAATTCGAAAAACAAGTTTTACATAATATTTCTTGAAAGCTTGAGTAGCACTACTTCCATTAGCCTTTCTTCAGCCAAAGAATTGTACATATGCATATAGATGTTTTTGAAAACCAGAGAAAGAAAGCAAACAAAAGCACTTTCCTCCAAAGTTTAAACCATTATAAATTTAAAGAGCCTCTTAAAACTGCCAAATAGAAGAATATTTTAGACATATCTCGTCCATGCATGTTTATAAACCATCATTATACTGAAAAATGGTATAATTGATGTATTGATCTAGCAATATTGCATTCCATATCATGTTTATATGACAATGTTCCATATCATTGGGTACATACAATAGAAACCAAAAACAATGAATTGGAGGAGGTGCTTTTGAATCTCCCCCCCACCCACTCTCTCTCTCTAAGACAAGGGGCAGTCCGGTGGCAAGCTAGCTATTTGAAAGAAACATCAATTTTAAGAAAAAAGTAGCGTACATGGATTATGAGTGGTTATAAAGATTACCTTTCATTGCTGGAGCTTTAGTCACAGCTTTGGACTCCTCGTGTGAATCCTGGAACCAAATTTTGAGACAACAGACCAGAAAAGGATAGTCATTCACAATGCTATGATGAATACTTAATAACCAATTAATTACATTTTTACATCTGTCTTACGCTAAGGTCATTTGCAGCTTGGAAATAAACTAACATCGTGCTAGAGAACTTACATATCAAGGCTCTCTTCCAACATTCCATTGAGTAGCATCATAATATCCCCAAATAACAGCTACAAGATAACGCAAGTACTCATAGTACTTGGAACCTCCCCTCTTTTGAGTATACCAATTCAAGCCTAAAACATCTAAAAAATTCTATGCCTTCCTCCTCCACCCTCTCTATATATTACCAAATAGCATAACAAACTCCCCAGCTAATTACTAATATACCCTTAATATCCCAATAACAACATTCCTATCAGGATCCTCCCATATGAATCCACAAAGAAACCTCATATCCAATTATTCACCGAAAACATTAATGAATTGAAAAAAAACAGAATGATTTGATGCCACTCCACGTTCTTATAGAATAGAAGATAATGGTGTAAAGAAAATGACGAAAAAATATTCAAGATTACAAGGTAATGGTGTAAATTAACCAGAAATATAGGTTGAAACCAAATGAATGAAGTGAATCAAATAGACACTATGGATGATTTAAGGAAAAAGGTTTAAAATTACGAATGTTAGAGCAGATAAACATCATGGTCCTTGAATTGCAGAAACTCTAGAAATGTGGCATCTTCCAAAATGATAGGAAGGATATTGTTACTTAGCTTTGCTGAGCTCTATTTGTAACTAAGTGAGGTGACATAGACGAGTGGGAGAGTTGCGACAGGGAGAGTTAGGGAGCATAGAACAATTTAATTATATCAATTGTAGGTTTTAGTACGATATCAAGTAGTAATACAGTTAAATTACAAGTTTAGTCCCTAAAATTTTAGGTTTGTATCAATAGATCCTTGATTTAAGAAAAAGAAAATATATAATACATCTTTGAAGTTTAAATTTTATGTCTAATAGGTTGATGTACTTTAAAAAAGTATATAATAAGTCCCAAAGCTTTTGATTTTATATCTAATAAGTTCTTGAACTTTAAATTTTGTATATAATAGATCCTTGACCTAATTGGCATTTTCAGAACTCACAAATCTTTTGGACACAAATTGACAGTTTAATAATCTATTAGACACAAAATCCAATTTTATGAATAATATATTTGTTAGTTTTAAATAAGACATAAAATTGAAAGTTTAGAGACCTATTTTCCATTTAAAGTTTAAGAACCTGTTAGACAAAAAGTTGAAAGTTTAAGAGCCTATTGGATACTTTTTAAAGTTCAAGAACCTATAAAACACAAACATGAAAGTTCATGAACCAAATTTGTAATTTAACCTAACTTTAAGCTTTTCAGTTTTTTTGCAAACGAAGACAATGATATAACTAATGGCACCTTTCTTAGTTTTTTTTATTTTTATTTTGGGAATTTATTTATCACATTATTGATTTGGAACCAAAGACAACACTCATAAGTTGATCTAGTGGACGTCGAGAATCAATGAAATAAGTATAATGAAAAGGAGGAATGAGTTCAAATCATGATGGTCATCTACCGTTTAGGTCTAATCGAGAAGATCCAGTGATGTTTTCTGTTTTTTTTTTTTTTTTTTTTTTTTGGGCAACCATTGATCGTTGTGAGACCCCTTTCAATGGTAAAAGAAAAAACAATGGCTTGCCTTTAAGCATTCCTTCTTTTGGTCTCTTTGATGCGAAAGGAATGAGTGGATCTTCAAGGATAACACTGTCATCTATGGCTTTGGTTTTATTTAATGGTGTCTTTATTTGGGTAAATGTTCACACCCTTTTAAAAATTAGTCTTTGTTCTGTAATTTATAATTGTATTTTCTTTCTAAAAAACGGTTCAAGAGTTATCCAGGGAGCTGCATTCAAAATTACAACAATATGATCAAGAGGTAGAATAAAAAACATTTATACCTGGAGCTTTCGCAATAACCTGTCCAGCTTCTCATTCTGTTTTTCAATATCTTGGACCTGGAAGAGATAAAAAAGTATAACCGCATCCACTCAAGCTGAGTTATTGAAAACACTCTTATGTTACAACATCAAATTTACTACTAGCTCAACAGTAAAGGCAAAAGAGGTTATGCAAATACCTTTTTAAAGAAATCATCCAAGCCCAGATCCCCTGCACTTGTAGGAGCATTTGATCCAAGCTCAATGTCTCCTCCTCTCGAAGGCTGACCCCGAGGTATCTCAAAGGAATCCTTCAAAACATTATCAAGTGTTGTTAATGAAAGTTATAACTTTAATCAAGTAACATAAGTACGTCTGATAGATGATAAAGTAAATGCATCCTAAAATGAACATAAATGCTGAGATACAATATTAAAGTATCAGTGAAGAATATATGATCATAGCAAAATCAAAATTCCGCTGTCAAGCCAAACACCACTAAAGTTGTGATACCGGGAGAGAGAAACCACTTTACAGTCAAATAGGGCGGGGAACCGCCCCCATTCAGTGGTTCCCATGCTAAAGAAGATTCTCGTAACCCTGCATTGGACTGATTTCACTGTACAGCAATTTAACCTTTCCCGACCTTTGAAGCAAAAGTTCTCAAAAGGGACTTAATAAAATAACATCGTCCCAGAGACTTTCCTCCTTTCCTTTGAAAGATTTCTGCACCAAGTCTGAGTAAGAATCTCTTTGTTTGTTTTAGACGCAATTGATTCCGAGGATTCTCTATAGATTATGGTTGCACTCACAAAGAAGTCACAGATCTCTGCTATTTATAAGACAGTCATGTGGCGCATTTCCAACATTTAGTCGCAAAGTTGTGGCACAAACTTTTCCCTTGTCTAATATATCTATAAGCATAAGCTTTTACCAACACAGCCCATTCTAACGTTTGTTGACAATACTTGACACCAACACAGCCGACTTAGCTTATCAAGATTACACTTGACACCAACCAAATATCACATCTCTATTGATCATTAAACCATGTGCACCTCAAAAGTTCTAACGATGATGTTTGACTAAGAAGTCATCTCTTCCTAATCAAAGAAAATGGTAACGTAAACAAGCAGTAAAAGAGAGAAGTGACCCTCATCCCTCATTATCAGTTATCCCACCTGTTGCAAGTCTAAATTAAATTAGCTCGCTGTTTTTCTTTTCTTTTTTGTTCTCTTTAGAGAATTACATGTCCGAAACAACTGACTAAATTTAAATGGATAGATAATCTAACTCTTTCTTCTATTCGTAATCTAAATAAATTCCTGGATAAGATAAATTTAAATAATAATTCCTAGGTACTAGGTAACTAAATCTAAATAATAATCCTCTATGTACTAGGTAACTAAATCTAAATAAATCCAATTAAATAAATTAGGGAAGTCAATCACTTTCCCTTTTTAATGAGATTACACAAATATCCTTCGACACTCCCCCTCAAGCTGAGTAATAGACCTCTTTCATTCTCAACTTGGATACTAACTCATGAATTACACAAATATCTCCTAACTTAAAGCTAATCCTTCGACACCACCTTATCCTCTACTAAGGATACTCTCCATAAAAATGAAAAAGAAAGGAGTGTGGATTCCCTTGTTTAATATTTCTATGCGCATAAATTATTCCCTTGGATCCTGCGACCCCTCGCCGGTCATCATCTCCTAGACGGCTCGCTGTTGTTCAACTACCTTGCTCCAGCCAAGTTTAGGGCGAGAAACGGCATCGGGATGTAATCGCAAATAAAGAACCGGCCTCACACCACCCCCCGTTGCTTATCCGCCTCCACATCCACTCCTCGAAACCATGCTGCAATCACCTCCGTTGAAGATCAACTGCTGCCTCCTCTGTCGAGCACATCACTCCCGAAACCTTTCAATCACTTGTCTTCTACCCTTCGCGAAGCTCAGAGTTGCATCGCTGCCACTTCCTCTGTCGAACACAACGTTGTTGCCGAAACCCTTCATCACTAGTTTTCTGCCATCACAAACCTCAGAGAGTATGGTTTGAGGCTTTTGTGTTGGATTTTTTAGGTTAAACAAAAAATGAACTAATCATGAGAAGTACGAGCAGCCCTGAAACTTCCTATGGGTTTTCTTCCATGACACACCCTCACGACCGACGAGCCCTTCCGACAAGCTCCTCCGACGAACAGATCACCAGCAGTGCTGATACTTGTGAAAAACCCATGCGAACCTTGATTAACAGAGAAGCTCAGCCCTTTTGTCTCCACACAGTTAAAACGCATGAATCCACCTTTGATGAATTATCAAAGACAGAAAGCAACCCTTACCCATGATAAAATGGCCACTAAACAGCAGTACCCATAATATTTTGGATTGAATTTTTAAAATGGCAACTAAACAGCAGTACCCATAATATTTTGGATTGAATTTGAGAGTCCACAGCCCCATCGAATCCAAATCAGAGCACCTGCGAAATGACTCGAACTGAATCAAACACCAATCAACAAAGATTTTGAATCCTTTTGGACAGAAGTCATTGGCCCCTTGGCACCACATCAAACACTTTAGAAATACAAAACCATCATTGACAAAAAGACCTATGCAATCGAGCTAGACAATAGATACAGGAGAATAAGAATAAACGTTTTCAAGGAGAAACGTTTTTCGGAACATACCATTTCGGCAGAAAAACTCACCAACAAGAAGGATACTATAGCTGAATTTTTTTTGGTTCATGGAAACGGTGGTCTTAAAAGTTTTTATTCCAGTGGGCAAACGATGGTCTTAATCTCATTATCAGCAAAGGAAGAGCATTTTGGGAACAAAAATGTAAAAAATGATGGCTAGAGGAGGGTGACATAAACTCCAAATTTGTCCATCGTATCATGGCTTCAAAGAAACGAAAGAATACCATCATGGAAATATCGACACAAGGCAGAAGTTTAGTAAGCGAAGATGAAATTGTATCAGAATTTGTGTCTTTTTACACCTTGTTATATACAAAGGCCAATGCCTCGTCGAATTTCTCCATGATCTTGATTGGAGTCCAATTGATCAACCGTAAGCAGCCACCCTCAAGGTTGCTTTCACCGAATAAGAGGTGGGGAAGGCGATACAGCTCCTGGGCTCCGACAAGACTCCAAGACTGAATGGTTTTACCTCAAATTTTTTTTTAAAATGTTGGGACATTCTAAGAGTCGATATCATAAGAGTGTTCCAAGATTTCTTTCAAAATGGAGTTATCAGTGGCAACATAAACAAAACATACATCTGTTTGATCTCAAAGAAATTGTGAGTGCACACTATCAGACTTTTGCCTCATAAGTCTTACGACCGGATTATACAAAACCTTAGCAAGGGTGCTATCAAAACGTCTTAAAATGGTTATCCTTTCATGATTACTGGGCAGCAAATAGCTTTTGTAGAGGGACGACATATCCTCAATGCATCCCTCATGGCAAATGAACATATAGATGAATGGGAAAGAAAGAAACAAAAAGGTGTAGTCATCAAACTTGACTTGGAAAAGACCTTTGACAGGATCAATTGAACTTTCCTCGAAAACATTCTTGTAGCAAAAGGTTTTCACTCAAAATGGTAAGGGTGGATAAAAGGATGCATTTCATCATCAATGGAAGACCGAGAGGAAATATCTATGTCGTATAGGGTCTTCGACAAGGGGATCCACTGTCTCCTTTTCTTTTCATAATGGTAATGGATTGCCTCAATTGCCTACTCACCAAGGCTAAATACGAAAGGCAGATAAAGAGCTTTCAGATTGGCAACGAAGGTTTAAGCATCAACCACCTTTAGTTTACAGATGATAGAATCCTCTTCTCTGACTTGTCACATGTCTCCTCCATATAAAACATGATCAAAACAGTAAAAAACCTTCGAAAAATTCTTCAAACAAGATATCAATCACCAGAAAACAGAGATTATAGCATCAATGTTAGCATAGAGACTATTGAAGAATTTGTCTACATGTCCTTTTCTTACTAGAAAACTATTGTTGAAGAAATAGAAAAGAAGGATGTCAACAAGGTCATCATGTTATACTTTCAAAGGCAGAAGACTCACTCTAATACAAGCCACACTGTCCAATCTCCCCACTTACTACATATCTCTATTTGAAATGCCACAAAAAGTGGCTTCAAATGCATAAACTATCTACAGAAATATGTCCCACATCTTGTTCGATAGAATATATAAACCTCCCAATGGACAAGAGAGGACTTATCTATTTTTTATAAAAGAGTAGAATAAAGCTCTCCTCACAAAATGGATAGGGAGATATCATCACAAAGAAGACGCATGGTGGAGAAAACTTATAAAAGCTAAATATACTCCTATATCATGTACAAATCGACCCCTTCCGTCTTCTGCAAAATGGTCATGGAAGTACATATAAAAACACCAAAACCTCATTACCAACCAAATTCGCCATAAGGTGGGTGATGGAGGAAGCACATCATTCTGAACTGACCCTAGGATTAAAAACACCAGCTAGCACTGCGGTATCCACTTTCGTATGGACTCTCTCATAGAAAAAGAGCCACGATCAAAGAAATGTGAAATGATGTCAACAATTTCTAGGACCTTAAGCTTGGTAGGAATCTAAAGGGTAATGAAGCTATGGAATGAGTCGACTCATTGACATGGCTTCCCAAAACTGACAGTTGTATTGTCTAATGAAGCAGACTCATTGACATGGCTTCCCAAAACTGACAAGGTCTTCTCTACAAAATCTTTGATCATGGACATAGGGAAAAGTAGAAGCAATAAATCTCACGCTAGCAAAGACAATATGGAAAGGAAATCAGCCCAAAAAGGTGAAGTTTTTCCTTCGAGAAATAGTGCATAAAGTCATTAGCACAAGTGAAAATCTTCAAAAAAGAATATCCTACATGACTGTATTTCCAAATTGGTGCCCTAGCAAGAAAGACAACGCATCACAAACCAACTTATTTATGCAATGCACATACACTCAAAATTTATGGATAAAGATTCTCAATATCTTCGGATGGCATCTCACTTTTCCTAAGGAGGTAAAGGATTTATTGGGCATGGCCTTAATGTACCATCCTTTCAAGAATGCAAAAGCTCTGCTATGGAGAAACCTCATCATGGCTTTCTTTTGGAATCCGTGGAAAGAAAGTAATCAAATAGTACTCGCGGAAAAGACATACTTATACAAAGCTCTTCAACAATGTTGTTTACCACTCTACACTTGGTGTAAATTGTTTAATATTTTGGATTCCTATAGTCAATACTTCCCTCTTTGTAAATTGGGAAGGTCTTTGGTAAACATTATGGGTAATACATCCCTTTTGTAAATTTCAAAAATCAATGAAATTGTCTCTTATAAAATATATATATATATATATATATATATATATATATATATATATATATATATATATATTCCCAAATCAAAATGGAAAGTTAGTTGGACGTAGGTAAATGGCCACCCAAGATTTTCACTTCCACCCAAAGACTTTCTTCAGAAAAGGTAAGAAAAATTATCCAAAAATTCCAAGAACACGTGATTGCACCCTTTTTCAAAGTCGCTCTAGAAGACAATGCCTTCCATTTACAAAACTTAATAGTATCTATTGCTCCAATAGCAAAGAGGACCACAAAAAAAAAATCCCAATCACGCAGCCACTTTGGTTGGGAGAAATCATATGGGACAGCAACCTGTGTAGTCTCTCAGTGTAAAGGATGCCCAAACACTCTCTTCCCACCCATTCCAATTTACTCTCAACTAAATCCTTAGCAATGATCTTGGGCGGTCCATTCAGAATCTATAGGGCAACAAAGTGGCTCATGCTATTTGAACTAGTAAAGGAATCCCCTTTTTATTTCTTTTATTTATTATTATTTTTTTTTTTTTTGGGTAAGAAATCAAGCTTTTATTGAGAAAAATGAAAGAACACACAAGGGTATACAAAAAACAAACCTGCAAAAGGAGTTCCCAACACCTACAAGGCAGGATTCTCATTCAAAAGTATAAATCCAAATTAATAATTACAAAAAAATCTTATTAACGGATACCTAAAGAGAGGCATTAAATCTCACCATCTCCCACACCTCTTCCAAAGATCTTTCAACCCCTCTAAAGAACAAAAGAACAAGTCTGCCACACCACTCTTCCCTTATCCCAAAAGGGAGAGTTCCTTAGGACCCCTCAATCTAGAGCAATAGTCCTTGTTTGGAAACTTTAGGAATGGACTCCCCTTTCCAATTTACTCTCCTCCTTTCACTTCTCTCAAGGGGAAATTTGGGTTTGATATCCGTAAAGGATGGATCTTTTTCGACAAAGTCATTCACAAGAGACCTTGCTTTGCATGGAAGCATAGATTTATTATACCTCAACATTTGAAAAGGAAAATTCCCAATAAAAGTCAAGTATTTTATTTGGGAGCTCAGTCACTCATGTATCAGCACTCATGAATCATGATAACCTTAACAGAAGATTTACATGGTTGTACTTTTACATATCCCTCCGCTGCTATCCCTTTTGGAAAGAAGATTCAGAGGCACAAAGACACATCTTTGTCACTTGCTCCTTTGCTTCTCCTACTGGGGCTTTATACGTTATGTTCTTGGCAGGTCCCTTGTGTTTAGAAGTAATTGAGTTTTTTTTAAGGAAAAGGAGAGCTACAAAAATAAATAAACATCCAAACTGTCGATGAATTTCATTGACAAAGATGGGAAGGAACTATAGAATACCTTTTTATCTCACAAAAACATGAGTTTTTGTTCATTGTTCATCAAAATCATGTTTTTTTGCTTAGACCAATGAGGAGCTGTGGAAATAAGAAAGAGTTTGAACCACCAAAAGAAAACTAAAATAACTTACTATAGTAGGCATGAAGGAGCTAAATGAGAGAAAATAAATAAGGTGGTATGCACTACTTTTCTGCTCATTGGAATTCCTAATGACCTATGCATTCTGTAATCATTTCTAGTAGAACAAAACGATATTAACCCAATTTGAGGAAGAAATGAACTCTTTCCATTTTTTTAAGGTCCCATGGCTCAATTTCTATGGGGTGTTCTTTTGGTCATTATGGATTGGAAGGAACTCCAGAACCTTCAAAGATAAAAAGCACTGTTTTGATGGGTTTTCTTAATCTCTTTCTTACTTGGTGTAAATTGTCCGTCTCTTTTTTTTTTTCTTTTTTTTTTGTAGGAACGGCCTATCTTCTCTTATAGCCCATTGGAGAACTTTTGTAATTTTCTTTGGTATGAGGTTTAGCTTCCCCGTCATTTTGTATCTTTCGCTTCATCAATGAAAAAATTCTTATTCAAAAAGAAAAAATCTAGTAAAGACTAACTACAAGATGTTTTAAATCTAAGTTCTCCTTCACCAGTGGTCAAGCAATTTTCCCATCTGCTTATAAGAATGATCAGCTCCTCTATTTCATCATCATGAAGATTTTTTCAAAAATTGAGGCCTCAAACTGAAGAAGCTGCATTTCAACACTACCTTGCAGAACAATGTTTCCACATAATAATTTTACAACCTAGAAAGCCTTCCATAAGCCTGGTACTTCCTCCCCATTAATCTTCACAGAATCTGAAATGAGAACGGCTTTCCGTGACTACCAAAGTTAGTGAACCTACCTACCACTACTCAAACACCAACTCAAAGGAGCTACGCTTAATATATCCTGAACCTGTTTCTTCCCTCCTGCTTTGATGGGAATAAAAGGCGGAGATGATGGTAATTAGAATCAAGAAGCCAGCATTAGCACTCTAGACTTTCAGTTTTTTCTTCTTCATCGGCCCTATAAAGTGTTTCTACTGTCACTGTCTTATTATTCACAAGCTAACCAACAGATCAAGAGTTGGAAATGCAGTAATAATTAATCAAACGAGTTCATTATCGAAAGTTTTCATGGTGATGCAAGGTATATATGATCCACCTATGCGACCATGCTATTCTAAGCTCTTGCCCCCAACTGAAAAATGATATCTTATGGAAGAATCTATAGTTCCTTTAACTCAATTCTAAACTAAAATCAACGAACACTTCTTGATAAATTTTGGAGAATCAAAATACAGACTCTGATGACCACAGAGAGTGGCTTATCCAGTAGAACCAACGGCACCAACATTTGACACGCTGATTAAAGAATAATGTCACGCCTAAAATATACGTCATTTTCTGCAAGCTTTCGTTCAGTTCAAAAGCTTGAAATTATATGTTATGACCAAGCCATCTTATCTTATCATATCAGAATCATCCAAATAAATCAATGTCGAGTGTCACAATACGAAAATATTTTTGCGAAAGGAGAAGTAAAGAGTCTATAAACACATAGTAACAAGTCAAAAGGCACTTCCAGCGACA